>VWZN01001860.1:396857-427301 GCA_013396955.1 Regulus satrapa
TTTTTTTTAACTTGACGGTATCAGTCTGCTCTTGAAGATGTGATTTACATTTATTTATTTATTTTCTGGGCATGGCTAATGCAAGTTAAATAACTTACTGGCATTTTTCTGATCAAATTAATACTGGTTTTGTTGGGAGAGGAGACTGCCTCAGACTACCAAAGTCTACTTCCAAATAAATAGTACTTCCTACTTTGCAGGATAAAGCCATATAAATTAGTGGGTAATAATATTCTTTGGATAAGAATTTGCCTGTCTTTTTGTCCTTGTTGGTGTGCCAGTTAGCAGATACCTCTGCTTTGGTCTTGCCTTCTTGTGAGATGTACAAACGAGTTGTTATTTTGTTTGCTAGTTAAAGTGCAGATGACATGAGTATTAAACAGGTTCATCAGTCTGTATGTGTAGTTCAACGTATTGTGGAATTGTGACATTTGACCAGTGGCTTTTTCCTTCTAAACCAAGTTTAGGTAGAACTGAATTTCATGCAGTTAAGTGTTAGTCATGCTACTGTTTGATAATGCATATTAGAAATGTTTTGTGGTGCAGGCTAAGGGTTCTTTGTCTCAAATAAGTACTTGGTAGTGCTGATGTGGGAAAGCTTGTGTTTGTAAATAAGTGGCTATTATCAAATAGGGGTTTTGGTTGGAAAATAATGTAATAATCATATGTCAGTATTCACTTTCTGTGAGACTGGGCTAGTTCATAGGACAGTGAAGCAGTTTAACTTTGTTCTGTATTTTGCATATAACTGAGGACAAGATTTTAGAAACAATCCACTAATTTTGTGTGGCTTTGTAATTTTATCCCAATTTTCCTGATATTTGGAGTATACATTTTCAAAGGTACCAAATATTCACAGCTGTAGTCAGATTTAGCTAATTCAGACTTGGTCTGATAATCACTGAATACTGTGTTCAGTAATTGCTCACATCTTGGATATTAGTCCAAAATTAGGATTTTTTATTGTAGAAAGCAAAATTGCAATCCCATTGTTGGGTGGGGGGAGGGGGGGTCCACGTTTTGTAATTTCTCTAGAAATTGTTGTGAGCCTTTGAAGCAGCATCTCTGTAGGTCCCTTGGAGTGCCTTTACTGCGACCATGCTACAGTGTTTTCCTTTAAAGAGCGCGGCTTGCAGACCTGCAGCGCTCTTCAGACTGACTCTGAGAGGCTGGACCTGGAAACTGAGGGATTTCATTGGAGAGAAAGGCCGGGTTCCTCTGTTCCCTCAGCTGGGATACTTTCTTTCGGGCACTCACCCTGAAAAAGTGCTCCTGCCTAGGGCTGTGGAAAAAACAGACAAAAATACTCAGTTTCAAAAGGGGTAAATTCCCTGTTTAGGTTACAAGGTATCCAAGGCAGCAGAAAGCAGTAAATAGTTACCAGTTTGGGCTCATTAACTGTTTCTCTACAGCTGCAGTGAAGTTCCTTTTTTTCTGAGGCTTAGAGGTTTGTTGTTTTCCTCTTGTCAGAAACTAAGCAGCGTTAGTTAATTACCCCTGTATCTGTGCCTGTGTTCCTGGAAACCTCCTGTAAACTTGTTCTGGGATAGCGAATTGCTCTTGGTTCTTGGAGATTACAATGAAAGGTGTAAAATACCACAAAGGTGGTAACGCTGTTGATCTGGTGTAGTCCCGTTTTGTACTTGTGCCAGAAGATATCCTCTGGGAGTTGATTAGCCTGGAGAAAAGGAGGCTGAGGGGAGACCTTATTGCTTTCTACTTGAAATTAGGCTGTAGCCAGGGATGTTGGTCTGTTCTCCCAAATAAGTGATGGGAAAAGAGGAAGTGACCACAAGTTTGCCAGTGGAGGTTTAGATTGGATACTAGGAAAAATTTTTTCAGTGAAAGGCTTGTCCTGTATTGGAACGGGCTGCTCAGGGAAGTGGAGGAGTCACAATCCCTGCAGGTATTTAAAAGATGTATGGATGTGGCATCTAGGGACATGGTTTAGTGGTGAACTTGGCAGGGCTGGGTTAAGGCTTGGACTCAGTCTTGGGGTTCTTTTCCAGCCTCAGTGATTCCATATGCACCCGAATAGATTTTTTTTTTCTTTGTTGCAGCTGCTGTTCAAGCTAAGCTCTGTTTTACCTACCTTTGTCCCCCACTCACAGTGTTTTCACTGTAAAGCTCTAAAGAAGGCATCATGCTCCAAGATCCTGGCTGGCTGTAATCTGCTTTCCTTGGTGCTGGTGGGAGCCAGTGCAGTTCTGTGCTCAGCTGGCTGTCTGTGTGCCTGGAGGAGAACTTCGTGCTTTAGGTCAATTACATATTCCCAAGCCTTTCAGGGTGACAAGAAGCTAACACTGTAGGCCCTGCATGGTAGCTTTCCACAGGGAATGCTGACTCAATGGATATTTTGTGTTTTCTCCACAGGGATTTTGTGCTGACAATGTGATCCTTCAAGTAGCCCAAGCTGTTTTCATTTGAGAGAGGAGAACTTGAGCCATTGTCTTATGCTGGTACTGCAATGCTGAGTTCTAGCTCGACTGCTGTGAAGAATCTCCCTCTGAAGAAGAGGCTCTGCTTTCTGCTGAAACTTGTGTGCTTTGTCAGCTCAGTGTTAATATTTTGTGAATTTTTAATTTACTATGTGGTAATATTTCAATGCCGATGGCCGAATGTGAAAGGTGGAACTCACATGAGTGAAAAAGAGACTTCAGCTTCAGTCCTAAAAGCCATAATTTTAGCTGATACACACCTACTGGGTGAAATCAAAGGACATTGGCTGGATAAGCTAAGAAGGTAATTATTAATATTTTTGAATAATCTCTACCCAGTTTTAAGAGTTTTTAGTAGTAGCTAATGGGACAATAATTCACTGTTCTATTAAACAGCAATTAATTAGAATTGTAATGAAAAAATAAACAAGCTGGTATTACTTCTTGCATGTCTTGGTCCTGATTGTATCATGGTGGAACTACCCACCAGGAAAGATATACCTACTGTCCTTACACCTGATTTCTAAATATCTAATTTTAATTTCGTAATATCTTTTCATATTTCAGTGTGTGAGAGCCAGTTTCCAATTCCCATTGCCAGGCTGTGCCTGTATATTCAAAGCTGAGGATCCAGAGGTAAGGCAGTGATATCTGGTTCTCTATTTTCTTTTCAGGGAATGGCAAATGGAGAGATCTTTCCAAACTGCCTTATGGTTACTGCAGCCAGATATTGTTTTTATTCTGGGAGATGTTTTTGATGAAGGAAAATGGAGCTCACCTCAGGTATGACATCATCACCTCTCTTATTTCAAAAAATGAGGATTTCTTGAAGGAAATGGAAGCAGATTAGGTATGCAAGGCTTTGTTTAATACTGCTACATTTGTCCTTTTGGTAGAAATTTCTAATTTTTCAGAGAGGAGTTGAAATGTTGTGATTCTCCTTGATTTTTAGAAGTACCTTGACAGTTCTGCCCCTCATATAAAACTTACAGAATGTAAACATCTGAGTTTGTGCCATCTGACCCTGGCTGGACGCCCGGTGCTGCAAAACTGCCCTGTCGCTTCCCTGCTCAGCTGGAGATGGGAGAGGAAATATAAAGGAGACCCTCCTCCTTTACTGACCTTGGTGTCTGCAGGGCTCTTCCTCTTGCAGATTCTCACTCCTCTCTCTGGCTGCAGTTGCAGAGTTTCCTTTTTCGCCACCTCTCTAGTTCTGTTACACCACAGGCACTACCAGCCTTGGCCAGCCTTGGGTCCATCTTGGAGCTGGCTGGCATTGGCTCTGTAGGACACTGGGGAGGCTCCCACAGAAGCCACCACCCCTGCAGCCCCCCAGTACCAAAACCTCGCCGTGCAAACCCATTACAAAACCTTTGATGCTGTGGAACAGCGCTTATTTCTTCTTCTGTTTTCCTCCTGCAGGCCTGGGCAGATGATGTCAGGAGGTTTCGGAAGATGTTCAAGCACTCCGTTTTTACGGAGCTGGTGGTCGTCGCTGGGAATCACGACATCGGATTTCATTACGAGTAAGTCCTGTCGGTGCCAAGAATGAAGTCTCAGCATGCCCACAATAGCTGGTGCTGGGTCTGAGGGACCTGTTTTGTGGTTATACCGAAACTTCTTGATCACGATCCAATTTAAAAAGGGTCATAATTTACCGTAAGGCCTGCGCACGAAACAGATTGATGCTTCTCTGACCATATGAGGGCTGTTCAGAGCCTTCTGCAGTGACATGGAATCCTTGAAGCTGCTTTTCCCTGTGTTGGGCCTCCTCCTCAGAAAGGCACCTGAGCATATTTCCACTCCAGTTAGTTCAGAAGAGTGCAAGTGCCCTCATTCAGCTGGTGCTTGCCCTGATGGGAGGGGCTAGAGGACACAAAGGTGTCAGAGCATCCCTGTGAGTTTCCTGAATGATTGTGTGAGCTGGATAATGGAGCAGCTAGCTGCGTGAATGGCCAGCAAACTGTAAAACAACTGTGCCAGATGAGTTCCAGTGGCAATTTCTTACCTCGGTTGCATTTTTTCTCTGTGACACAGAATGACTACTTACAAGGTAAATCGATTCGAAAAGGTTTTCAACTTTACTTCAGGAAAGCTGATAACTCGGAAAGGAATAAAGTGAGTATATTAAATGTTTTTCTAATGAACAAGTATGGGAATGCTTCACTTCGAGCCTTTAAAAAAAATAATCACCTACCTTATGATGTGCTGAACCCCAAACATTTTGTACAAACGTGTAGTTTGATATGGACAGGAAGCTGAACTTAGAGCTGTGTAAAGTATAACAATTTCCTTTTAAATGGAAAAGTACTGTGGAGTCACAATCCATTTCTCTGGTGTGCCTTTATACTTCCTTGCAGCTGGTAATGAGCCGTGGCTGTAAACATAGCAGAATAAAGAAACACGAACCAACCCCCTCTGTGTTTACAGATTAGGAGTTCCATTAATTTTAATAACTTCTTTAGTGTGCAGAACTTAACCCTTGTTTGAGGAATTCGGGAACACAGCAGCTGCGAGTGTGCAGTGTTTCCACAAGGTGGGGTAATATTGCTCGAGCTGGTTCTGGCTTGGAGCAGAGCTGGGTGCAGTTTGTTCTCACAGCCCCGTTCCCACGGCTGCTGCACTTGTGCCCTGTGTCCCCCAGACACCGTGCAGGAACCCGATGAGGATACTCAATTCCAGGTTTATGGGAAGGTGTTTCAGTCTCAGGTTCAGGAAGGGAAGGCCCATTGCCTCTCTGTGTTTGGCACGTGTGCCCTCGGGTTGTAGTCACTTGTGGAAACGTGAGATTCCAAACCTACAGTTTGGATTTTGCACCGGTTCCCTTAATGAAGCAAACATGGTAAATGTTAAATTAAAAATTCTGAATGAGTCTAGAAATGGTCGTGTCTTCTTTTAGGAAGATCTCTGAGGTTTGTGAATGCTCTACATAAAGCTCTTGCTTATCATGCAGATATGGGTCCTCAAGATACGTATTTCAGCTGTTTAAAAAATAATTTTTAAGGAACATCTCCATGTCTCCTGTGATAAAACAGCAGAATTCTTGCAGGCAGTTGCAGATAACATGTTTGGTATCCATTAACTGCAATGAGCTGCACTATTAATGAAATATTCCTAAATAAACTATTTTACAACGGATCTGTGGTATAAAAGCAGCTTAATTTGCTAGAAGGTAATTAATTTTTCTTTTACTATTGGCTAGTATCTCTTAAGTGAAGGCATTCAGCTAATTTTTGTCTTTTAAATGGACTGAATTGAACTGGGGATGTAACTCAAGCTGAATGTGTGACTAAATGGGTATGAATCTTTGGCAGAAGTGAAGTTGATCTGAAATCTACAGGGAAACCTTTTATTAAGAATAAAATCCTGTTTAGTGTGTCAGAAACCGCAAAGTAAAAAACTCAGCTTGTTCAGGGCAGTCACCCACATGCAGTGCTCTTCTGCTTTTCGGCTGCTCTGAAGAAATCCAGCATCTCAAATTCTGTCTCTGAGCTAAACTGTGTGGGGAGAGAAGAAAGTTCTCCTTTCCCTCAGAATTTAGTTTAGTGATGAACTTCTAATATTCCACTAGAATACAACCCAAGTATCCATTAAAATATAATACCCTGATGTAAGCATGAAGTGGAGGGCACATTGTGCAACCTAATTAACAACTCTATGAAGGAGCCAACCAGGCAGAGACATGGCTGCAGTACAAGATACTCAGAGGAGGATTTATAGCACATGATTTCAGGAGCTGTTAATTCTGCTGCTTTGTTGAGTCCTGTCCAACTTAGGAACACTTGCATTTTATAAAATGAAGTTTATCCCACGCGTGGGCGTGACCAACCAATATCTTCCTGTCCTCCCCACTTCTCTTTGCCCCACCCCTGTATTTTCCAGCTTTGTCCTAGTGAACAGTGTAGCCATGGAAGGTGATGGCTGCGCTGTCTGTCGTACCTCAGAGGCAAAACTTGTGGCACTTTCTCACCAACTGAATTGCTCCCAGCAGGTAAGAGATTATTAAAGATCTGATTACAGCCAGCGACTCCTCTCCCACAGTGGGAATACTGATACTGTAGCATAGTCAGGATACAGATTCTCCTGAAAAAAAATCTGCCTCCAATTCACATTGCAACTTATTAGCAAGTCTTTCTCCCCCTCATATCCCTCTTAACCATGTTCACTTAACTATTAACAGTGTTGTTTTGCACTAATGGTGTCAACTTCCTTGCCAGTGCTGCCAACCGAGTGTCATTTCCTCTGTTCCGAGGAACGCAGAAATTCTGTAAGCCTCCCTTTGACTCCAGTTACATAATCCTGCATTTATATTTATGGATATTATTCTGTTTTATAGCCTTCAAGCATATTCTTTTAGTTTCCTGATTCTACTTCTTATAACCTAGCAGTGTTTTAATTGTATTTTTCATCATATCGAATTGCTTCTTGTATTTCCTTCCTCTTCCCTTTTTCGTAGGCTGGCTGGATGCGCAGTAGGCAACACGACTGACTGGGCTGGCAGTCAATCAGGAAGCCAGCTCCCAGTGGAAACACTGCCTCTGTCTCCCTTGGGCTGCCCTCAAACTCCTTTGTCTTGTTGGTGCAGAGATGCTGCTGCTGCTTTCTGCAGTCAGAAAGAGCACAGCTGTATTTACAGCATGTAGAGAATGGGGACTTGCACCAGTCCACAGTAAAACTCTGAGGAGTTCATAGCATGGGTACTATTATCTGAGCTAAACTGCTTCACAAAAAGCCAAAGCAAACAGCAGCCCCACCCTCCCTAACCCCTGAAGACCTAGCTACTGCTTTATTACCTTCACCCCTTCTGTGGCCTGATTTTGTTCACAGAAACCGAATCATTCCAAAAAGAGATGCAGTGATGTGGAAAAGCTTCCAGCTTCAGAACCCATCCTTTTACAGGTGTGTAAGAGGTGGGGTGAGGCAACATATTGACATGTTTTGTGGATTTATTACTGTTCCAGAAAGGCTGGATCATTAACAGGTAATCCTTGCTTTTCTAATTACTCCCAGCATTACCCTCTCTATCGGAAAAGTGATGCTGAATGCACTGGAGAAGATTCTGCTCCTCCAGAGGAGAAAAACATCCCCTTTAAAGAAAAGTATGATGTACTGTCTCAAGAGGCATCACAAAAGGTTTGATTTCTTGGGAACTTGAGTGACAGTGGGTGGGTGAGAGGGGGACATGAGTGTAGATATAAATAGACTAAAAAACTGCAGTAAGGCTGTTGGCTGAGACAAACAGAGCACAGCTGCTCCAGTCTAATGAGGCCTGGGAGAGGCTGCTTGTTAGAACGGTTCCCCTGAGGATCCTCACCCTCATGGCCTTGGTCCTGCCGGGTTTCCCAGGTATAGCTCCTAAGTCTTGGCACTCTTAAATCCGCTGTAGTGCCATTACCTCCCCTTCAGCATTCTGTGCTTTCTGTACTGTGTAAATTATTGACACACCTGGTACGAAGCCACAGTTTTCCGACACTTTGAAAGCATCACTTTTGCTGAATTGGTAACTACAAGAAAATTTAAAGTATTCCCTAAAAACTTAATGGTCATTATTTCTTTCCTTCTGCGTAAATGTCTTCACTCAAAGACTGTCAGTACAAGATTCTTCCTTAGACAAGAAAATGGCATTACTTTACTAAACTCAGTTTTTCTCTTTGGACATACACTGCATGCTGTTGCCTTTGTTCTTCTGATATGTATTTAAAAAAAAAGGGGTATTAGGGCCAAATGGGTGTGATTGCTATTGCAATGCCAACAGATTTCTTACGGGAAAACAGAAGTTTACAGAAAACACTTTGTAGGAATGTGAGAACTGCCATAATTTCATTCTGTTCAAAGAAAAAAAAAGGGGGGGCCTTTAAGTTGAATTTATTTTTTAGCTGTGACTTAATTTTTGTGCTTTACCATTTTGTGTTCTAGCTGCTGTGGTGGTTTCAGCCCCGTTTGATTCTCAGTGGGCACACTCATAGTGCTTGTGAAGTGCTGCACGCAGGGAAAATTCCAGAAATCAGCGTCCCATCATTCAGCTGGAGGAATAGAAACAATCCTAGTTTCATCATGGTAAGTTTTAATTTTTTTTTTTATTTTTGTCAGATAACTTTCATAGATAAATCAACATGGCAGTCAGCTATATTTTAAAACTGATTCTACCTGTAAAAACGAAAAATAATAAAAAAAAAAATTGCCTACCCACCCAACCCACTCAGTACACTGTATCCACTTTATAAAGTACATCTGTGGGAGCCACATGTTCTGTGTGGTACAAAGCAATGCTGTTAAAGACCTAATTAGTATCTGGGTACATTTTCTTAGAAAGAGGGTGCACTGTAAACTATTGACTTGTAAAAATAATCAGTATTGTGCACTGAACAGTAGAAAGACCAGTTTGGCTTGGCTGATTTACCACCTATGAAAACAAGACTGCATCCACCTCAAACCCTTTTGCACGGTGATCATGGTTTTCAAACGTGTGCATTAATGCAGTGAAAGTGTTTGTGACGTGCCCACAGTCTGCCTCCTCTTTGCCAGTTCACATTTTATACAGTGTGTTGGTTATGCTTGTGCAGGCAGTTCCAGTGCTCAGTATATCCTTAGAGGTAAATCAATTAGTTCCCCAGTTCAAAAACAAAACAGAACTCTTAGAAACTTGGAGTAAGAAGCAAAACCTACTGTCTGTTTACAGAGTAGTCTGTGACTTGGAGGTGAAAATCTCTTATGTGTGTTTTACTGCTGTTCAGTTTAGGCTGCTTAATACACAGATAACCCCGTATGTTCAAATTAATTTTATGCAACTGTTGGTATTCGTTGTTGAAAGTAGTTCTGTTTATTCCATATTCCTGAGAGTAGCTGCCTTCAAACTACACACACGCTCTGCACGCGCCAGACAGCCCATCTTCACTGCAAAACAAAGGGTTGGCTAAGTAAAGTTGCATCCTCTTCACTACTGTACAGCCTTGATCCGCTGTAAACTTTAATTTAAACTGCAAAGTCAAGGCAAAACCCAACAAAGTTATTTGTTGTTGAAGTTCCTATTCCTAATTTGGATTAGCCAACGTGTGTTTTTGCAGCATGTACTGGGTAAGGAGGAGGGGCTGGGGGAGGAAGGGGCACATTCACAAAACCTAACTTTAGCCTGGAAAGGCTCCTTCCAGGTGGATTTACAGCAGCTAAAGTTAGGCTTCTCTTGAAGGCAAATCAGATGAGGAGCCCAGCTCTCTTTTTGTGCTAGATGGGACGATTGGCCTCTGGGCTAATGTTGGCCTGGTGAATATTCCAGTTAGTGCCCAGCACCACAAGGTATGGACTCTTCAGCCCCCTGGAGAAGGCACTGGTAACTAGGAAACTGGCTCCAAGCCTTGCCACCCAACATAGGGATTTAGAAATTGGAGGTCTGACAGCTGTGGTGTTCACTCCTGATTCAGAACCCACTGTAACACAGCAAAGTGACAGTCTTCATTTCTTTTCCAGGGCAGCATAACACCAACTGACTTCTCCCTCCAAAAATGCTTCCTTCCGTTTGAGAGCAGAGTCTTCACTATCTACTGTGCAGCAGGTGCTCTGCTTGTGATCCTGGTACTAGCTCATGTTCAGCTTCTCACTCCACCGTTTTATTTTGCTCAGCGTTTAATCAGTAAGCATAAAGCAGTATGAAGAGCCAGACATCTGCATTCAGTCACTGAAATACCAAAGCTGAGAACAGTCAAACATCAGACTATATTCATGCCAGCAAATGACCTAATTTGATTGCTAGTCTGAAGGCAGGTTGCATTTACACATACCATAGAAGTCCTATACAGCTGATATGACTACTACAGGATAAATAATTAACTGAAATGAACGTTTCATGCTGTACAAAAATACTGTATTCGACAATCAAATGAGTCCTTTTCCTGCTATAATTTTTGTATCAAATATGTATATTAAAAGTGTAACTGTACATTATGTAAATCCTATAGCCTCATCACTTGTCTGCACTTGTGTCTTACCCTGGTGGAGGCTGAATCTCGCAAACTGGAAATGTTTCTCTGTTTTATTGCTGCGTGGCCCTTCAAATATCATACTTGTGTTTGTTAGGGTCAGGCAGAATCTGGATGCATCAGCACTGAGAGATGCAGATTTCCGTAACCTTTTTAGGGTGCTGTGTGTAAGGGACTGTGGTTTGGGACAAGAAATCTTCTGCTTCCTGACACGGTAAATTGTTAGCTGACTATAATTTGCAGTTATCCAACTAGTTATCCTACCAGACAACAAGGGGGAAAAGCTCGAGGATCCAGTTTGCTGATACACACTTGAAAACTGCTTAAAAAACAAATTAGGGTGACACCTCAAGCTGCTGCTTTCAGAAAGATGTGCTATGATGAGCTTAAAAAAAGAGGGCCCTATTGCATCCCAGAGATCTGTGTGGTGAGGGGCCCTCCCGTTGTCGATCTCCTGCAAGAAGGAAGGTCAAATACAGCTGCAGTAACATTATCCTATGCCTCAGCCCCCAATCTACAGCCGGGGATAGGAGTGCGCCTTATTTTACATTCCACAAGTCCTGTTGACTTCAGTGTAGTGTCACGTTTTGAGCTGCACTAGCTCCTCTGTGGGGAGGCAGAGGCCACCAGCTGTGCCACGAAGATAAAAATCTGAGCTCAGCGTCTCCAGTGTTTGGGGGAAGGTGGGACAAACCTCCTGCTGCTCTCCACCCACCCCAGAAAAAACAGAGGGACTACTTCACACCAGGACCAGTTTTCCTGCTGATGTTCCTGCAGAGGCTGGGAGCTCTAACCTGAACTCCTGGGCAGGGGCTAGTTTAAAAAAAAAAAACAAAACCAAAGCAACAAACCACTATCTTTTGTTATTCATTCTATTACTTTCTTTGGCATGAGAAATAAGAGAATTTTGGGAATTTTGTTTGCTGTTAGCTTATTCCACCCAGCCTTTCGCTTTTTGGGAAATATGACTAAACTGAACATACAGATTTCTGGGAAGAGAAAAAGGTCATATTATAGTATCTAAGATGGGATTGTTTTATATTCAACTGGAAACAAATTCTCAATTGGACTACAGTCTGATTTTTAAAAAGATGACTGATTGGGGTTTATAACTAATAACAATAGAGTAAAAAGTTAATAAAACCTGCTGATTTAAATGCCAGTGTGGGGACTGTGTTAGCTCTTCATCTCTCCCTAAATTTAAATGAAGTGGGGGGAATGGTCCAAAGTGTGGTAAAACATTCTATAAAGTAATGTAGTCTAACACTTCTCTAGGTTTCTGTTATTGCAACTGTAATTTTAGACATTTGTACAGGTTATCTTGGACACAGGAAAAGTATATAGTCACAGACATAAAACACCTATGTATAAAATATAAAGCAGTGTTATAGTTACTAAAAAGGACATGCCTTATTGCTACAGCAATTCTTGCTTTTTATATATTGTACTGTACCACAACTTGTTTTGAGAATGTCATTTGCATAAATTATTCAAGTTTGAGAAATATTCACACATTTTGATTCTACAATATTTAAAATAAAATAATTTTCTAATGTGTCTCTTTATTAAAAGAGAAATAAAAATGTCATCTTGTAATTCTCTTAGGCCAGACACAAGGGTTTATACACCTTTTTTCTGTTTTCCTTATCTTCTTTCTTGCTATTTACTTGCACAATGAAAGCCGCTGTTGGTACAAAGATTGAAGAGCTCTATAGAATGGTGCTTTACACATTCACAATCGGTCTGTGCAATTGTGAAGTTCTATGAATGACCAAAGAATTACCAAACATATTTTCTAAATATAAAGGACAAAAAAAAAAAAAAAAGGAAAAAAAAAAAAAAAAAAAAATTTTTAAAAAATAAAGAAAAAAAAAAAAAAAAAAAAAGGAAAAAAAAAAAAGAAAAATAAAATAAATCCTTATTTCCCATTAAAACAACACCAGGTTGCAATTTGGACACTTGAATGAATTCCAATGTTTTAAAGCTGAGACTTCAAAAGAGAAAGGCATGTTTGCTGCAACATCCGGTGACTGTAATACCTTACTTGGAAAGGTAAGTGGTTAATTTGCATAATTTATAATTTTTATACTAAAGAGCATTTTTATATAAACCAGAAAAAAACCCCTAAACTCTACAGATAAAGTTCTTACCTCCAGTCATTGCTGCAGGTAAGGTTGACATCAAGCTGTACAGCGCAATCAAAAACATACTTACATCTTAGCTCATTTTACAGGTACAGCCATAATCAAGGCACAAAGATCTTCTACAAGTATTTTTCTTCAATAAAGTTGTACAAAATAATATTACATTTTACAGTCTGTACAATATAATAAACCAGCAGTAAAACAAAAAAATATATATAGGGAGAGGACTGTTGTCCAAGAATGATCAGAACTAAAAGGATCATTTGTGGACAGCACAAATAACATAAGTGAGGGTGGTAAATTTTCTGTCTAGATGCAACAGGCTGAAAAGTAGCTGTAATTCAAATGCCTGAGGTGTGCAGAGACACTTAGCTCCAAAACCCCAGAAAAATTGCTTTGTCTTCACTGTTCCTCTCATTATCTACTCTACTTCCTTTGCCAGTAACGGCTTAAAAGAGGAGGTCACTTTATCAGTTGACCTGCAACTCAGAAATGCTAAAAACTGTGACAGAGTAATAAATATTGTGGTGCTGCTACATTGTGTGTCTACTTCCTCAACAGTATTTAATAACCTGATACAAAGTGCATTAATCTTTTTTTCACCCATCAAGTACTCTTCAATGTCATGTTAAAAAGGAAACCCACACAGAGGGATAGGTATGACTTCAGTGTCATCCAGCTGACATACCGGTCTGAACTGAGGTTAACCCGCTGGAAAAAATTTAGCAGGTCACGTTCAGTTTAAAAAAACAAAACCTAAGGGAACAGAGGTAGCCGAAGGGCTTAGTGGAATGACGAAGAAGTGGCATGTCAAAATAAAGCACAAAAATAGTCCCAAAAAAGCACGAAGGGAAAGTAACCCAAACTTGCTTCAAATCAGCTTTAAGGTTAAACAATTAAAAGTAAACAAAGTGAAGAGACTGACATTTCTATAGTATATTCTTCCACCCTGTGTGGGGGTAGTATCAAGAGAAAGAGTAAGGAGCAAAGAATTTAAAACCACAGGTTCCACGGTGATCCCCCTCACAAGAGTTCGTACTGGCGGAGGTGCATCCTCTGAATGATGTCTCGACAGTCGTTGAACACTCTGCGGATGTTTTCTGTGTCCACTGCACATGTGAAGTGTGGGTAGCAGTAATGCCGGCCGTCTCCGCTCGCCGTGCTTATCCTCTGCGGAAACGGGGAGGCAAAACAAAAAAAGGATCAGGTGCCATGCCATGAGAAGTTTCACACCCCAGCAGTCCACAGACTTGAGGGGAACCAAGGACCCTGGGAAATCTGTATATAGATCACTAAAGAAAGTAAACAAGAAGAAGGGAGGCCTGTGCTCTGGTCAATCTGAATGACAAATTTGAAATGAAGATTACAAAACGTTACGGATACTGTTACGGGGTCAGGACAGGAGTCCTTTGAGGGAGCGAGCCACTGATGCTACCCTGAGCTGCACAGGAAGCAGCCCCATCTCTGCTGCTGGCAGCTGTGCAGCCTGCCACGCAGCTACCCCAGGAATTGTTTTCTCTTCATTTTTTGGTGCCATCATGCGGCAAATTCTTGAACTCTCGTTTTCGATCAGCAACACAAAACCAAAAGCCTCCCAGCTGTGGAGCCAGCGGTGGCAGAGAACAGTGTTCTACTGCCTCTGCTTCTTGTGTGAGGGCCCCTCAAGCTACCTTCACTTAGAGCACCCATTAAGCCAGCTGAAGGCTTGGTATCGTCATTGCACCCAGAATTTGGTGGAGCTATCACCAAAGCAGCTGGGTTCACTTAAGAGTAATAAAGCATGCAAAAAATCCAGTAAGCATCAGTTCACGCAGAGCTACATTTTCTCAAGGGTACTGCACAACTTTTTAGGTTCTAACTTAAAGCTCCAGCATCACTTTGCCCATGGTTATCTTGTTAAAATTCCCCAGGGTCTTACAACATATATTTTTAAAAAATAGTCTTAATTTTTGTTCTGTATTACTATAGGACTGACAAATATAAATCCATCCAAGATCATTATCTTGCAGAATATAAACGAAATGTCACCAAAGCAGGTGGTCAGCTTTTAGGATAGCTATTTTTATAACTGTTTTCTAAATTTCATTATAAATTACTCTGGCTAAACAACAAAAAATGGTGTTCTATCTCATTCTGGCTACACCATATATTTTTAACACGGGATTTATTTTACACATAGGTTTGACCTTTTAAATATCTGTACCTAAAGCTACAGATATGCAAAGCTATAGATGTTTAGAAGCCATGATTTAAATCATTAGATCAACAAGAAATTGCACATTTTTTCCAGGTAACTTAGATAATATTACACATTCAACTGATTACACCAGGGTGTTCATATACAGTCTAAAAACTTCTTTCTTACCATGCTACTTTCAATACCTAGTTCAAGACTTACCCTCATGAAAAACACTACTTTCTGTAGTAGTATTTCTGTTTTTCTTTTTGTCTACTTGTGTTTATCAAGCACTGATTTCACTGATGTCTATGGCAATAAGCTGCCCACAGTGTCCTGGTTACATACATGCCAAAGGATGTATTTTCAAAATATTAGGGGGCTGTCTGGTTTTGTCACCTGACAGCTCTTGCAGTGCTCTAATTTGAAGATAAATACAGAATTGTCACCACTACTGGAAACTCAATTTGAATAGTAGTGCGTTACTCAGCACCCGGTTCACAGGGGGAAAAGAAAGATCCCCTGGGACACTGATGGAACAACATTCCCTTTCCAGGCAGGAGTATTTAATACTGGCATCCCTACACTGCAGGGGCCAGGATGGCATGCAAAATCAAGGAAGCCTGGTCTGTGTGTTTCAACAGCAGCTCCTTCACCTCCTAGATTCAGGTTTTCTATTAAAAACCAGCAGGACAAGAACCAGAGGAGCCATGCCACTGTTTTCACAGGGGTCACCTTGGGGATGTACTCAAATAAAGCGTCAGCAGTGGAGAGCCCTGTGTGCGAAACACTGAAACAGGGCCGGGGAGCGGCCTCACCAAGGAGCACACACGCACCAGGAAGAGTCAGGGAGGAGAAAGGATGTGCCCCAGCTGAAGGGCACAGGATTTCCCACAAGACACCTTTCCAGGACTGAAAGATGCCCTTTCCAGCCCAGCCCTGAGGTGCAGGCACTGGCTCGGCTTGGGCCATCCCTCCCAGCTGCTCCTTGACTGAAATCTGCCACATCCCAGCCCTGCTGCCCAACCCTAAGGGGCCACAGCCCCCACACCAACCATGAAACCATGAGCTGACATATTTTGCCTTTGTAATCCTCACATACTAACTACTGTGTAGCAACAGTTATTGGAAATGTGGTCAGTTTTAACCTCCCACTAAAACTCCTCAAATTACAGGCTTTAAATTTGCCACCACCATTCCTACAGCCAGGCAGCTTTAAGGGGTGCAGCACCATGGTGGTGATTGTCACACATATCCATGGTTTATGCAGACCTGCTAATTAAAAAAAAAAAAAAAGCATAATAAATACAGTTTTCTCTGAATCATGCCTAAAAATTTACTAAAAATTTATCAGGGGCAACAAAAAGGTCATAAATCAAGAAATTTGGGAAAGAGAGTATAAAGCAAAGCCAAGGCAGCCACAGATAGAAAAACAGGCCTTTTCTTCCTAACACCTGGCTAAGGCCGGTCTCTATTTCTCCTGTGTCCTTTATCACTCCCTCTCTGAAACATCAGCCTTTTGTCACTGGAAGTGACCATTTCTACTTGGCCTTCTCCCACCTCGCCCTCTCCAGGCACGGCCACGTTACTCAGAGCACAAAGCCAGGAGAGATGGGATACAGAGGAGATGCTTTCTGCCAAACCTGCAGCAGTGGCAGGGAAATGAGGGAGAAGCTGTTCTGGCCCCAGGCCTGGCAAGCCCCAAGGAGTGCCTGGAAGTTGGCAGGTGCTGGCCCCAGCACAGGAGCACCCACTGGGGTTTCTTAGGTGGCTGCAGTGCCTATGCCCCCTCCCCTCCCTGCTTCATAGGTGACCTCCTATCGTGGTCCACGTGAGTTGTGGCAGATAAGGACCTTGCCCTTGAGGTCCTTTTTTATATCATGAAAATAGATAAAGCTGGGGACTTTCACTCTCATTTCCCTGTAACTCATCTCTCAGAGCCACTCTCCTTCCAGACTGGATATCGTCACCTGCTTCACAGGTCACAGAATCCTGTTCACAGGATTCCAGCATTACCACGGGAGAAATCTGCCTTGAAGTGAGTTTTTTTGGTAACTCTTACGTTAACACAGCGCAATCTGACATTTTTCCTCAGGATCCGGAAGGCTAAGACGGCAACTGGAAATCCCTGAAGTGTGAATACAGTTAATTGCTTCTTTCTCGGTGCGTCAGCAGCTGTAAATCCTAACAATGCTCATAAATGCGTAATGACTTTAAAATTCTTAATTCTAACCACTCAGTTTTGTTATCTCAAACACACACATATAGTTTCTACCAGCAGGGCATGACGGATGAGCTTTGGTTCTGGTCTCTGTAACTGTGGGAACAACTCAGAATGAGTGAAGCCACAAGTGATGCTGGATTAAACTCTCTGTTTCTTTCTCTGATTGTGACAACTCCTTTCACCTTCAAAGTGTAAACACCACCTCTTCACTTCAGCTACAGAGGAAACCTTAATTGCAAGAAGAATGTGACTAGACAAGGAAACTTTCTTATGATGCTTCAATAGGGCCATGTCACCAGTGCAAAGGTGAGGCAAACCTGCTAACTGGCACACCAGAAATCTTATTTAAGCATAAAATCTGCCTTTTAAAATTTTTTAAATTTTTTTTTTTAAATTTTTTTAGCTCCTGCTGTCAGCTGACCACTGCTAAACTCCTTGAAGGAATGCAAGACAAAACTAAGAAAGCCTATTTATTTATGCATGGACTGTACATCACCATTCTAAGCACTAGCACTTACTGTGTGCCAGTTTGCATGGCAGGCGACTTTATATAAAATGGGCATAAAAATGTGCAGCACTGAGGAAGGTTCTGCAAGATGGGCAGCTGAAAAGAATTAGGGAATTGCCAGACGTTGTCCTCTCCTTCTAGCTTTCTGCAAAACCCCATCAGTTTTCCTTAAATAAACTATGCCATCTGTCAGCATTTCCTATGATAGAACCACACATAAAATGAAAATTACTCACTAAAAACTCATCCCGGATGAAGAACTTGGCTCTTGTGACTTTGGGGTCTTCTCCTGCATCTGGTGTTGCTGTTCAATTAAAAACAAATGACATCAGAAACATGAAAAGCAAACAATCATCTATTTGTAACAAAAAAATTAATAAGGAGGAAGTAGCCCTTCAGTACAGAAATTGAAATGTTACATACTAGAGTAGATTTGCAGTAGGTAATTCTAAAATGAAGAGTACTGTAAAACCTGACTATGCGTACAACATATTTTAGGAACCTGAAAATTGCTGAAATCATTGCAACAATGTCATTGGTCATATCACAAAAAGGCTTACTCATATCCACAAGTTTGTTCATATAGATATAAAACAAGTGGGAGTTAGAGTTTAGCTTTTATCAGAAAATAAGACTAGAAAAAGCAGCTGAGCTGTTCAGTTTCTGCAGCAGAACAGCATCTCCTGAAAAAAGCGTCTGCAGGCAGGAATGTGGGTTTAAAAATGGTTAGTCCAAGATTACACTTGGAAAAAATGATAGCACTGATACTTTTTGAGATATATATATGTATGTATGTATTTTATTTCCAGGCCCCAATTCAGCAGAATACTTCAGATATATTGCCCATCAAGGGGTCTTGGATTGAATTCGTGTTGAGCAGGAGACTTGCTCATTATTAACTGTTTGTCAGCAGATGAAGTTGTCACTATCTAGGCCATGAAATGACTGTATTTACTCCCAGTGTAGAAAACAATGCAATGAAGAGATAACCTATTTATTTTCTTTCAGTGTTACCTCTTATCTAGGGTACCAAAATCAGATGCTTATAAACATAATATTGTAAAGGGCAGAATTTATCAGAATATGGAAACATATTTTTCATCCATAGTGCTGAGGATAAAAACAGAGCAGCAGCACAGTCAACAGCATACTGGAATTCAGCACTGCTGCCCTTAAATAATGTCAGCTGAAAGTGAAGAATAAGTGAACAACTACAGGTTAAAAATAGAGAGCTGGTTCATCTGTGAATATTCTGGATCACTCTAGATACCCACTGTGAAATCCCTCTGAGAAATACGAAAACCTACTTTTTTTTCTGACACTTGGCTTGTTATTAAAAAATGCTGAAAATGCACTCAAACTCTGTCTGTGGTGTATGCTTGAGAAGGGGAAATTTGGGTGATGGAGGTAAGATTTCTTCTGAAAGCCTTTAGCATTACAGAACAGATGCCAGATCAACTCAGGTTATAGGACAGTTCATTTATCCTCTGCATCTGAAACTCAGAATTACACTCATCAAGTTCCAGACCTCAGTGAAGGCTGAAAATAGCTTATCACCATGTTCACCTCTGTAACTAAGGCTGTTGGTGATGGCTGGTGGAGAATGAAAGCCATTTCCAACAGGTGGGTGCAAGCACCACACCAGGCACATCACTCAGGTGAGGCAGTGGTCAGCGGTCAGAAAGCAAAAATGTTACCACTTTTGTCAGATAGACCTGAGACCTTTGGGGAGCTCTCTGCCTGGTGCACACCTGGCATAATTCCAGAGTTTACCTCTGCAATAGGTTACTGCGGTGCCAGAAACATAGCACTTGAAGTTAACAAACTGATTGCTCCATCACCACAGCTCTCTTCCTATCTACTGATGTGGTTTTCCTCTGCAAAAGTTCTCTTACTGGTATGCTGGGCTTCCCATCAGTATTTCAAAAACTGAAATATACAGTGTTAGAGGATGCAGAATGGCTGCAAAGTAAGTCTCATGAATCCCCAACAAAGTTCAGCGCTGTGGGAGGCCCAGGCAGAAGAATCTGGGAAGGGGGGAGACATGTTGCTGCTCTGCTCTCCTGGGACTGTGGTTCTTCCCAAAAGGGGAGGGCAGGTGCTGTGGAGCCAGAACCCCTTCAGACCCTTCCCACACTGGGTGCCTGTGAGCTGCACGCTGCTCCTTACCTGGCCAGCAGCTCATGTCAAGGAACAGTGTGTGCTTGTAAATGTGTGTGTGAGAGACAGATGCAGAGACAGGGAGAGGAGCTACGGGCTGGGCCATGCCAGCAGGTCCAACCCCAGCACGGGGAAAAACCTTACCATCCTCAGGTACAGTATAATGCGCGTATTCAGGAAAGTAATCTTCGATTTTTGATTTCCCTGCCAAGACTTTTTCAGCCAGCATGTCCTGTTTATTCAAGAATAAAATGATAGAAATGGTCCGTAACCACCTGTCAAAAACAAACCAAATGTTTGTGTTATCTCTGACATGTTAATCAACAAAAACGTATCACATTGATAGAAAATTTGCTGGCTATCCCTTGTGTGGACAGAGTGTGAAATAGTGTAGAATATGCTTCAACAGAAAAAACCAAGATGATCTAAATGATTGTTTTGATTGGTCTGCACCTGTGCTGGTGGGTATATTTCTAGGGTCAGTAAACCCATTTATAAAAACTGCAGTGGATATTGCTGAAGGGAGTAGTTTTCAATTTTTTTTTCTAAATTCTCTTTTAGGTATCAAATTGAGAAACTGATGACATTTTCTAGAAGCACCACAGTTCAGAAGCAGACATTACTGCTGTCTGCTTTATTTGGTTGTGATAAAGCAAAAAAAAAAAAAAGGTAGAAAGGTCCCTTCCCTCAGACTGCTCTAAGCCACTGTTCATCCACATAGGTACCATCCCATCTCTTAGTGTGGCCTGTATGACACGTGATGAATGCAAAAAAATAATGTCTCTTTTCTTCCCCAATTAATCCATCACTGTGACAATGTGCCTTGGGATGTGCAGTTAACATTCTTCTTTCACTCTACCTTCAATCACTTCTCAGTGCAGAGCATCCTCACAGGTATGTGCTGAAAACTTCACCACCTCATTTTGCACATTGTTTTCACTTGTTCTCTACCAGGAGCCGACGTGGGTTGCTATTTGGTTACATACCTATGATTTACAGGCACTGTGGCAGCGTGGCAGTTTAAAGGCAGTTCCAGTTAGGTTAGGTCTGAAGTATCCTCCCCCAAGGCAGAGGTACCCTGTGCTCTCAGAGATGACCCTCAGGAGAGCAGCTGCCCGCGTAAGGAACGAGCACGGCGAGGCTGCTCCTGGCTGCCGCTTTTGAGGAGAACAAATGTTCCTCAGAGGATCCTGGTCTCAGTCAAGCATCAGCGTGATACCAGGAGAGGATGTCCCCTGCCTCCCTTGCAACAACCAGCCTGGGGGGCTTGCCCTTTCCAAGCTGTCCCCAAGCCCTGCATAATTTTTGCCCCAATGTTGAAATGCCACGTGCATTGTCCCTGTGCCACGGCTCCTGCCAGGGAGGGGTGTCACCACGAGGATGCTCTCAGATGTGGCAGAACCTGGGTATTTTCTGAACAAACAATCTGAGCCTACAGAAAGGGGAGTCTATTTTGAAAGGAGGTGAACTGTAATTAAACTGGAGAGGATGGGTGGGAAATGAGGTTTGTTTTACCTATTATTCCAGATACTTTTGAAAAGATCCAGGGATTCCCGTAGTCTGTTTGTGTTATTGTCTTCCCTTATTACCATGTTGTAGCTGCTGCAAGCCACAACGAAGATGATAGCTGTGACATCTGGGCAGAACACACAAAAGAAAGGAGAGAGAATAGAGCATCTCCATTATCCCAGCACATACTCCTCAGGGTAACACTGCCATTACTCAGCAATTGGCCAAAAATACCAGAAAAACGTAATCTTAAGACTGGACACCTGTACTAGTGAGGTATGGTGTGTGGATATGAACACTAAGCTGCTCACACCTCAGAGAGTAAGTTCAAAATAAAACAATGAATGTTTTTACTTACCATTAAAGCATTGGATCCATTTTCTTCTCTCATCTCTCTGGCCACCTACATCAAACATGCTGTTAAAAAGCCATAGGATGTTATATCACTTATGTGCACTAGGAAAAATCACACGAAGCATGCACAGCACGAGGGCTCAGTTTAAAAATCTGACAGGCCCAAGGACAGGGGTAGTAAAATATCACCTGAAGAGGAGACAGATCTGCTGCTGCTGATGCAGCATGTCAGAGACAGCTGCACTGCTCCACCTGTCCTGCTCTGCCAGGAGAAGGCTACTGATCCCATAAAGTGAGAAATTCACTCTTCAAGGACAAGTGTTGGCCCTTCCAGTCCCCAGCAGTGCATATGGCATGTGATACTGAACTATAAACAAGTACAGGTTTCAGGATATTTTGGACAGTGGTGGGGAGAGGGCAGCTCTGTATGGAGGAGGACATCAGGCAGCTCGGCCACCTTTCTGGGAGAGGACTGGTGAGAGAAGCCAGTCTGACCGTGGGTGTTCCACAGAGACAGACACAGAGCTTGCAGCCCTCTGGAAGAAGGGAGGATTCCCACTGGCTTCTGTGAGCTCTAATCCCCAAAGATATTTCATGATTTTATAGTGCTATACCAATGCACCAGTTTTTACAAGCAGCCACACAAAACCCTACTATAGAGCATTGCTAATATACGTAACTAGTAAAAGCTATTTTTGCAAAGTATGAGGTAATTTTACTGGGACCTCTGGAAAAAGAGCTAAAAAGCCAAATCAAACAACTAAAAAACAACCACTCCCACCCTAAGCTTGCTATATACCATGCATACATGAACAAAGACATCTGAATGAAGCTGTCAAAATGAGTATGATATTCATAAATCATTACTAATAGACTTACTGGAAATTTACTTTATCTACTTGGAATCTTGTTTCAAAAATCCCTGATGTCAACACTCTGCATCTTAATAGGTCCTGGAAAGGAGAACACAGAAGCTGATTAGTAAGGTTTTTTTTTTCCTAACCTAATTTTATTCTTAAAAGCTTGGAATATTATTTTCTTTGAAAAGTCTTACATGTTTCATTTAATGAAAGTTCAATCAGAGCCGTTGGTAAATCAGCATTTGTCTGTACTGACATGGTAAACTTGATAATGATCACTGCATTTGGTTTGTGCACCCAGAAGGCAGGAGACCCCATCTCTGTTCTCCTTACTGCCCACTGAAACCCATTCTTGATGTGATGTGTTCTTGGTATGTGATGAGGATAATGAATTCTGAGGTTACATAAAACTAAGAAAAATGTTATTCATGTTGTAAAGTCAAATATTCAAATATTAGAAAACTCCAGATTTACAGTTGCCCAGGCAACCTTAACTCTGCCCTCTTTTGTACTGAATGAGACAGGAATCCTATCGAAATAATAGCCTGTGACTGCGTAATTAAAGCTCTGTTACAGAGCACAAGGGAACAGAATTTAGGTTGTGCAGAAATATGGCTTTTCTTTTGTATTTTTTAAACTAGCAATACTTTACAACTTAACCAACTCTCCTTTAATAATTAAAAAATAATCCTTTCCTCGATTCCCAAGGGGCGTAGGCAAAAGTGATTTATGATGCCCCCTTCCTGGATGGAAGGAGGCAGCCAGTGGTGCAGCGTGCAGGCACAGCCTGCCTTTCTTTCCTGCCCTACTGTCTACTGCTTCTGGCAGCCAAGGCAAACTGGGGCTGCTTTGACAGCTGCATGCACTCAGCTGAAGGCCACTTACTCAATCAGTTTGATAATTAAAATAACTCCTGGTTATTTTATACGTTGCTGTCATTTTCTGTCACTTGCTGACTTTGTTATGGTGCAAAAAAAACCCCAAAAACCAGAAAGCAAGGGAAGAAATAAATGATTTTTACCACTTAGGCAACTGATACGGCATAACAGGATGAAAACAAAAGCAAAAAAGAATCCCTCTCAGAGCAAAAGCTTTCCACCTGCCAAATACCAAGGGCAATACTTTTCTGATCTTTCAAGACATTTCTCTCCAAAGGAAATACAGGAAAATTTCTGAGACTATGAAAGACTACTTCAGGTAGGGAAGGGCTTCCCAGGAACAAACAGGCCAACACTAACATAAATAATGAAAGTAAAAACAAGGCTTTTCTTCACTGACTTCCCTCTCCAGGTGAGTGAACTCCATGCTAAAACCACGATGTCTACATGGAACAAACTCCAGTTCTAATTGCTTTTGTCTGAAATTTGTCTTGATTGCTTGAATAATTGATCCTGCATTGGGTCAACTGTAGGACATGCTTGTCGTTATGGACCTAAACTAGGCCTGAAGGAACAGGCTCTTCCCTGCATGCTTCCTTGGGTGATCTCTGGCAAGTCACCCAATTTCTCTGAATTTCACTCCATGACTGCACAGTGAGATTTGAGAACTCTGGGTTTTTTTGGATTTTTTTTTTTTTTTTTGGTTAAGGACCTCCACATGTTAAATGCCTTGCTTGGTAAGACTGAATTATCCAGTGCAGGGATTCTCTTCTGCCACCTGTATTTGCAGTTTATGACGCAGCCCACAATCTTGGCTGAGACTGCTAAATGATAGTGGGAGAGCAGCACCGAAAAAAACCAGTTTCAGAATATTTGCTGAAGAGACAGCAAAGGAAAGCACAGAGCCTGAGCTCAGGGAAGGCTGAGCCAAAGCCAGGTAACATGGTGAAGCTCTTCCTTGCTTCAAGGCTGCACCAGTTCAGCTTTATCATGAATGTGTTTGTCATTAGAGCACTCCATCAAGATGGATCACAGCATCAGGGAAAAACAGTGTACTGTATTGCAAATAGGGCTTAAATAGAAAGGAGATGGGCACAGCCTTCAAAGAAGGAATTTGCAGGCCTGCAGAGAAGTTTGCAAGCTCTGCTGCTGCTGCTCTCCCCTGAATTGGGACACCTTACCCACTGCAAGCTTTTGCCTCTGAAGGACCTTCCTGACAGACATGGGAAGTCTTCCTCTGGGACCACCTCCCCCATTGAAATAAAGCATTGCTTCTCTGTAGGAAAGGCTGGTGAGGGAAACCATAGCTTTTTACATTTATGCTTTCTTGTTTTTTTCCATTCAACTTTTTTTGTGGGACACAGAATGGGAAGCAAGAAGACAAAACTGATGTATTACAGGAATCACCAACCTAGATGTTACAACTGGAAAAGACAACTTTGCACCAACAAAATGTCTCTTCTTCTTTAATATCCATTACTTAAACTGCTAGACCATATTTTGCTATTCTGCCATATGCCCTATTTCAGCTGCAGTAGGCACTAAAATAAACTACACAGAAAATCCAGATGAATGTCAGTCTTGGTTCAGACCCTGCCCCGTTATTTTTACTAACCTGATCTGTGGGTGTGTAGTCATCCATGCTGACGCTGTCAATTCTTTCTAAAAAGCTAGAAGGAAAATAAACATGCATTTAGATATGTTAAATACTGTCTAGTAGAAGACATTCCACTATGTTTTCTAGTTTACACTCCTGCTGAGAAGTAAAACACAACCTGAATGGTAAAGTTATGAGCCTGATTATTTCCTTATATTGCTCAAGATAACATTTTATAAGCCAAACAAACGTTTCACCCAGACCTCCTTTCAACACAACACATTTAAAGTTACCATTATGCAGTACTCACAAGTGGTCCAAAATGTAGTTAAAATGTTACAATTTTGTGAGGTCCCCTAAAAAATACTATGGCTAACCACAGATCACATGGTTGTTGAGACTTAAAAAATATTTTGGTATTTAATATAGAAAATGTGGTGAAGGGGTGCCTTTATTAAGCATAATGTTGAACAAGTATAATGTTACATTAATTATGGTCTCAGTAATGTTAGCAGATATGCTTGTTGGTACATTCAAAAAGCTTTGGACTGACTTGCTGCCCTCCAACATTCCAACTAAAACACAAAAAGTGGAGGTTAATGAATCTGATTCTTTTGTCACCAAAACTCAGCGACATGCACAGAGTGAAAGAAAGCCTTACAGCTGCAGAGAAGGGCAAGAGAAAAGAGAATCAGAAAAACAGGGCGTAACTATGTTCTATGATCATTTAAAATATTTTTCAAGCTTTAATTATTTCCTAATATGTGTTAGAAAGGTAGCACTTAAGAACATAAAAATCTGATTTTATATTTATTGCCGAAAGAGGCAGGCTGTCCTCTCTTACTTCCACCCATTTCTTAGATCTCCTGAGAGCCCAGCTGGCTCATTTTCCCCAGACTGCCCGTATGACTTAGAAGCTTTCTTGAATTTCTACATTGTTATTTGGTATTTAGCAGTGAATATTCCATTGGCTGACATATCCCACTACACTACCATCAAGGTTTCTTTACCAGAGGGCAAGTTTTCCCCAATTTTACTTGAGTGTGCACATGGAATACGTGTCCCACTTAATTGCAGTGGGAAAGAAAGAAAAAAGCAGTGAACTCTTGACTTAAAATGTAACTCGCTGTTAACACAGGGGTCACACACACTGGCCAGTTGAAAAAATAGCCCCCTAAAAACTGTTTGTAATTCTCATAGCAGTTTCCCACGGATATGAACTGAAAGGAAAAGAAAATACACTGTGTTTAAATATTAACTTATAATATTTTTCCTTTTTGATCCTCCACTGTTATTGCAGTATCTACAGTTAGAATATCGACCTTTGCTTTCTGGATGGTCAAGGTGTGATGGCTAAGCACAGAGTTTAAAAAAAAATAAAAAATCACTGTTTAGCACAACCCAATGGGTGTCTGTTAGCAAAACCATATGGAAGAAACTCTGAAGAAAAACCATCTTTTCACAAATCCTCCTTCCTTGCTAAAAGCCCTATAAATTTATATAAGGATATAAAAGTGCATTTTCATAGTCAGCTACAGTCACCATGGGAAAGCAGTTCAGTATTCAGGCTGAACCCTTTGGTCAGATGATTGTCATCGCCTTGACTGACCAAAGTTTAACTTCAGTTATTCCCACGGCTCGTGCAGACACCGGAGCAGAGCGACGCATTTTTAAGTGACACACCTGCTACCTGACAGAACCCTCAGCTCACGCCTGCAGAACAGAACATGAAAGGAGAAGGCAAAAAAGCCCAAAGCAAAAATGCCTCCAGGCTGAAACCTCCTGATGAGAGTAATTTTCCTTAACATGGTTGTTCTTCTGAGTATTCCAAAGTACAGACTACGACACAGAAAGGGACCTACTTCAGAGTGTGGTCTGAACTCAGCATCTGTGCACAAATACAATCCCATCACAGCCTTGCAAAACAGCGTGAAATGGGTTTGTTTCAGAAACATGTCTCGTGAAATTGGTGTATAAATCAGAGACAATACATCTTGCCTCCACAATACCAGGACAATTTTGGCAGAACTTACCCAAAATGGTTCAACACAGTACTGAGTGCTAACTCTCACATTTCTCACCGACACAAGTACTTCAGGGAGGTCTTTGGTTGTGAGCACTTGTACGTTTCGAACAGGCAAATCACCGTAAGGAACAGAGGAGTGAGGAGCAATGCAGTTACGCTACACAGAATCCATGGCAGGTTGGCCAAGGGGTAAGTCTCCTAATTGGATGTCCTACCTATGAGCTGAAGTCATCTTCAACTTCCTCCCAGTAGAAAGACCAGTTTTGAGTGGCCTAAACTGCAACACCACAGCTAAGAGAGAGCCAGCTCTGACAAATATCATGTGTTTAAAAAATATCACCTGACACAGCAGCTGTACCATTTTAGCTTGGAAGGTTGCTGTCTGCACTGTAAGCTGCAGTAAAATAAATGCAATGATTTACAAGGTTTTATCTGCCACCTTGCTGTAACAAGCTGGAATGGTATCACTAGCATCCAATAAATCTACATGCAGCTCCTATTAGGACTGAGATAAATTTTGTAGATTTAGAGCAAATTAACCTTTCCAGTGTATGATGGACAGACTTCCTAAAATTTCTTTTGCAACTACGCTGTTAAGTGTGCAATGATATTTCTAAGATAGCGAAATACAAACAGCTACACTCTTTCCTTTTCAAAAGAAAATCAGTTCTTGAATATCCTTCACATGAATGCCTTACTTGGCTAATTAGCACAGCATCAAAAAATAGTCCTGACAGGCAAATGTACATACTGGATACAAGAAATGGATTCCAGATGAGATAAAGAGTCAGTACTGCCTCCTTTCTGAAACACACTAACTTCATTCTCATTACTGTATTAAAATGGGAAAAATGAAATTACTTTTCTAAACTGCTTTCTAGAGAACGCTATCTTCATTTAATCCTAACTGTCTTGAATAGTAATGTTCTGACAAAATATAGATTTTATACATATATATATTTACAGATCAGCAAATTTTGATTTTACATGACTGAAATTTCCATTTTAAGAGCCTAAAGTACAAAACGACCTCACAAATGTGGCAATGCTGATGCCTCAACTCAAAGAGCCAGTGCGAGGAAAGCATAGTAACAAAACAATGAATATAAAAATGGACACCAAGTATCACTTCTTCTCTTTTCAGATTATTTTTTTTCCTCCAGCTCAGGAATGTAATTATTTTCACAGAATCATGGCTTTTTACAATACTCACAGGTCTTCTATCTATGTAGCTTTTATAGAAACCCATACTCAGGATTCATGTTAATTCTGCAGTGACTGTTTTGCATGCATGTGCAATGAACTTCAAATTCACACATTCAACAGTGAACAGAACAATAACATGATACAATATTTACGTTTATATTTCACAATTATGGTTTTACTTATAAAAGATTCAGTCAGATAACGAGTATGACATTTATGTTCTTTAAAATTTTACATAGGGTGTTTTACATTTCCTTACATACCCTTTTCTTAAGAAATTAATTAGGCAAGGTATTGGAAGGAAGGTCTCTTATGCTCTGTTTGGAAATGCAGTGGTTTGGTTTAACAACAAATTAAACCAAACGAAAATGGACCGATAAAGTTAAAAAATAAAATGAGCTACTGACATTATTATATCTATTATTAAGCTGATCTGTAGTTTTATAAATATCTTCAGTGAGTTTCCTAGGAAACTCAGCTGACACTTAGTTTGACAAGCAATCTCTAAATTTTATATTATGCAAGCTGTGAACACAAAAGTACAGGTTTTAGATGTGCCTGCCAGTGCATGTGGGAACTATCAATAAGCATTATTCTCTTTAAAAATCATGGCAATTTGAGCAGCAGTAGCAGCTATATAAGAATTTCTGAAAAAAGGATCCATAAATGCACAAATAAAGAGGAGGTAATCGTACATGAAAATCCTTTTCTCACTGAATAAATCACTACATGGCTCTCTGTAGATATTCTGACTCCACAAACAAAATGACAATTAAAAGAAAAATCGTGTCTTGAGAATAATATGATAGACAGAAAACCCATGCTATATTTGTAAGCGTACTTTGACATCCAAAGAATTGGAAAGATGAAGTGCTAAATCACAGATCAATACAACAAACTAGGCATTTTAATAACTCTTGATCTACTTCAACTGTTTTTGTGCTCTCACCCAAGCATTTCAACGGCCTTATATAAAAAAATTCCCATGGAAAACAAGAAATCAAACCCATTCAAAATGCTTGTCTCTTTAAAAGGAAAGAGTATTGTGGCAAACATTTAAGGTTTTAAGTTCTCAGAGTGAAGAATCTCAAAACTATCTTCAAGTAAGTTGTGGGGTCAGCAAACTTACAAGTTGGGTGGGCCATTAGGAACTTTGCAAACATCTCAGTCAGGCTCAAACAAACAAACAAACAGATAAATAAATAAATAAATATGTATGTATATGGAACCATCCAGCACTAGGACTTTTAACTCCACTCTCCTTGGATATGAAATCACAGGTGAGGCAGATGCTTCACAAGGAAAACACATACCCCAATTCTACAGGGAAGCAAAATGGAAGTGCCTTTTTCTTTTCAGTGTTTCTGCTGCAGTTCTCAGGGCCAACATCAATAATGAACTCTTTCCCCCTTTTCCCCCTAACATACATACATACATGTATGTCTATACATACAAACAAATATATATTAAAAAAATCAATGAAACCATTATAATCTTGTTATTTTTTCCTGCAATACTTGCAATAGGATACTGCAGATTTCTGTTTTCGAGAATACCTGAATATCTTAGGCTCTAAGGATGGGCTTCAAGCAAACTCACACTATTCTCATGTATTTCTGGGTAATTGAGAAAGACATAATGAAAACAGCCTCCAGTAAAATTCTAACCCCTAAAGGATTCATTTTCCCAAGTCATTTGCTGAAAATATCAGCTGAAATCCCTCAGCAGCCTTGGCAAAATTTAGCGGGTGAGGATTTTCCTGCCAAATTTAAATCATCACTGCATTTTAGGTACAGCTTCCATGTGCTAGAGGAGTACTCCTCTCCCTCCACACCACTCTGCAGCCACTTCCCTCCAGGAGCCAGCATCCCTGTGAGGACACAGCAGGGCAGAGGCAAGAGGGAGAACCAGACCTGTTTGGGATCCACCCTGGCTCACGGGCGCTGTGCCCCACTTTGGAAGCACCAGTTGCCGCTCTTAGGGAACAAACCACCCAAAACAGACACGCGAATGCTGAAGATGCTGCCAGAACAGAGCGCCGCCTCCAGCGGGATTTGGAACACATGGATCGGCGACACGCTTGCCACACGGGTTTGGCACCTGCTCCGTGTCTGCGTCCCTCCAGCCGCGGTGGCACGGGTGGTGGCACATGGGCAGTGACACACGGGCAGTGACACATGGGTGGTGGCACACAGGCGGTGGCACGGGCGGTGGCACACGGGGTGTGGCACACAGGCGGTGGCACGGGCAGTGGCACACGGGTGGTAGCACACGGGCAGTTACACACAGGTGGTGACACGGGCGGTGACACGGGCGGTGACACGGGCAGTGACACACGGGCAGTGGCACACGGGTGGTGGCACACGGGTGGTGACACACGGGCAGTGACAC
>VWZN01001860.1:427378-491435 GCA_013396955.1 Regulus satrapa
CACGGGCGGTGGCGGGGTCTATAGCCGGGAGGGGGCGCTCTCTGCCCGGGTCCCGCTCCTTTCCTCTCTCTCCTTTCCCTGCCCATCCCTTCCCCGGAGGTGTCCGCAGGCGGAGGGAGGCCCTGCGGGCTCTCGCCGTGAGGTTTTTGCTCTAACACAGGTAAAACACGAATTTAGCAAGGATCTTCTGAATTTACCTTGCTTATCCCCCTTTTTTCAGTTTTCACTCCCGTACTCCTGCACGGCCCGCCAGCCTCCCAGCAGAGCTCCTGCTGCGCTGCCCGGGGCTGGCAAAGGGCTGCCTGGGGATCACCGAAAAACGGCGGGATTTATCCACAGGAACGCACCTTCACCCACCTGCAACTGCCAGCTCGCCAGCACGGGGAGCCTGCTGTGTCGGGAGATGAAAAGGTTTTAAACGGGAGGCCAAGAGGGAGAGCAAAGTACAGTCATGCCTGAAATCCGCCAGCTCCTACCCGCCCAGGGAAGTTTGAGGATCTGCGGTTCAAAGCATGTGTGCAGCCCTCTGCTCGGGCCAGGGGGATGCAGCGGCTGGAGCCGGGTCACCACTCGCTGGCTGGGGACCACCGACAAGTGATTGTACAGCCTTTGGCAAAGCCATGTGTTTCCCTAGAGCAGCACCAGACACTGCGCTTGCTCCAGAGGGAGAGGAATAACGAGACTGGGAGGACCTCAGGCCACCGATGGTGACCTCTCCTGGACGCCCGACTTTGCTGCAGAAGGATGACTGGGAGGGAGCGCGTAACCCGTCTCGTTCTGTCACTCGGCCATGGCTGCTGCCAGCTGTGGCCCCAGCCACCATGAAGTCATCAAGAGCACTGCTGTCACGAGAGGCTTTACTGGTACCAGCAACCAACGCTTACCCCAGATTGCACAAAGCGGGAAAACTCCAGTCTGAGCCCCGTTTACTGAGGACAGCTTTGGCCAAGACACCAAAAGCAAAGATAGATGACGATGGCTGCAAGCAAGGGCTCACATGCCATCCATCAGGCGACCTTCTCCAGCAAAGGAGCCAGACTGCTGGTGGCAACTGGGGGCACATTTGGCAAGGAGAAAGAAAGGTGGCCAAAACCTGTTGTTTTCCTGGTCTATGGGTTTGGTTAAGGGAGTTTCCTAGCAGACATCCATTTCAGCCTCACTTCCTCCACCACTAAGTAAGTACTGCAGAACATCTCCAAGCTTCACAGGCTTTGGCATGCGTCCAGCTATTAACCTAAACAAATGTACAAAGAGTTCAATTGCATTAAGTGTTTCAGATATGTAATACTCCCTTTCTGTTTAATAGGAGCAATCTCATATTTAACTGAAAAGACATGAATTAAACTAAAAAATGAAATAAACAGTATGACTTCCATAAATGCTTGCCCCCACTGGTTCCCTAAATTTGTTAAGAAGCAGTGTGAATTTTGGGAAATGCATTTCTTCCTTCTAAATTTAGCAAACTAACCACTTCTTGGCTTAGCAGTTGTTTTTGCTTCCCGAGCAAGAGGCCTATGGGGGGATCATCATTAACCCTCTTCTTAACATAAACATTGACTAAGACTTAAATCTGGAAAACTGTCATTCACAGAGAAAGGTTAACAAGCTCCAGCAGAAATGAGACTCATCATCTGCAACTTCTGCCACATGGGATCTCAGAGAACAGGGAAGATGACAGGCAAAGAGAGAAACAAGAAGGAAGGTAATTTATTTACTTATTTTAAAAGGGACGTTATTTTTCTACTGCGTGTGTTCAGACGTTTTACTCCCAAGGGTACAAGTGGTGGAGCCACTGCAAAACACAGACTAAGAATGAAGCACTGATAAAATCTGAAGCTTAGACTGGCACATGCAGACCCCCCCTTCTGACCTGCTCGAATCCACTAAATTCAGTTTATCTTCTTCTTCCTAGGCAGACAATCTTGTGCATATTGATATGGCCATAGAGTGTTTATACAGACACAAATTGGAGCTCTGCAATGTAAAAGCGATGCAGAACACATTCTGCAGTCATAAGTGCAATTTTGAACAGAGGACCCAAAGATAAAAAACCTGAAAAGAGAAAGCTCATATTGTGGTATCCAGAGAGATCTGGATCCTGACTGCTTTGTGAGCTGATGTATGGCAGATTAGGATCTCTTTATCCACTGTCTGAATGAAACAACTGTTTAACATCTTCCAGCAACTACACAGACTGGTGGTGGAAGGGAAGCTGAGAATACCTGAAACAGATGAGACACATGGGCAGAATGCAGCTGTCCCATCAAGACCTGCAGAATGTGCCTTTTTATAATATAATAAATAGAATCATAGATCAAAACCTTGAGTTTATGTCCCACTAACTAAAGTGCATAGAAGACCTCACCTCCACCTCTTCCTCTGGTGAATTCTTCAAAAAAATCCTGGAATTTTATGTTCAGGAGAGCTGAGCTTTGGGAAAAAGCCTTGATAATACTCAAAGCTATAAAATGCATCAGGTTTCTGAGCACCAGGTACATACCATAGCATTGCCAGGGGATGTCAAAAGTAAACAAAATGTATTTTCACTGGATGCTGCAAACAGAGCTTCCCCTGTTGCTTCTGAATTTATCTGGCTGTCATAATGGAAAATTATTTCACTGCAACTTATACATTCTGGTTGATGGTTTTGTTTATAAAAATGGTTGCAATGTAGATATCTTTCTAGTGTACACAAATCCAACAAGTACTGTGAGCTCTGAAGAATTCCAGGTTAGAAACAGTGATGGCTGATGGAAATTGAAGATCACTTACTCTGGTGGAAGTGGTTTGGAATAATAAATCTGTTATGGTGATTGCCAGAAAGGAAAAACCAGTTTGACTGGAGTTTTCTACAGAAGAGAAAGCAGAAAATCCCCAAACAGGAGAAACAAAGGTAAAAAAAACACAGACTGAAGAGGAAGTCACGATAAGTTTGTGTTTACCTGTGGCACCAGTCCAAACTCAGTGCAAGAGAACTTGCTGCCAAGAGTTCTCAGGCCTAAAATCAAGCCAGATGATTCCGAAAAGAGGATGCTAACACTCTCTTGAAAACCCAGATGAAGAAAAAGTGAATTCCTTAGGGTGGTGAATGCTCCTCGCCAGAAAAAGCACATATGCATGTTTATTACTGTTTTCAGACCTGTGCATTTTTGCTGACATGTAAATGATTAGAATCCTGAGCAAAATGAGAGTGTATCTGTTTGCTTTCACCTACCATGCTTGTCAGGCATTGACAGGGCCAAGAGCATTGACATGCTTGGGCTGGAGTCTGAGTGAGTGCTGGGGTTAAATAGGAGAACGGCAGTAGCTTCACAAATTAACATTTGAATCACAGGACCAGCTCTCATGAGAATGTCTTGAAGGCTCCAAGACATAGTCAGCATCTTGACTTTCTACAAGTAACAGCCATTCAAGGAATATGAGGGCTCCTAACAGCCATCCTACCATGGAAGAGGCTTTCTGGGATTGCATGAAGTATGCTATCAGTGCAAACTAAGGAAAGAGAAAAATTTTTCTATGGAGAAGTCAGGAAGGCAACCAGCTTCCTGCACAGTGGAAAAAATAAACTCTTAACGCTGACCTTGCAGAACACCTTGTACAGTTTCTTTTACCTTACTGCAGTTTATGAAGTGTGGTGACAATCATTTCTCTTCTGAACTTCTTAGTCCTTGTCCCGGCTTTAACAGTGCACTCTCATACCTTTACCTTGTGTGAAGGACATCTTTCACTGAAGATAAGGGTCATGCTGGACACAACTCTATGTGTAATCCTTTGATGTGTTGAGCTGCTGTGTGGTACACCAGCTTCTCCTCAGAGTTACTGACATAGGATATTACCTTCTCAATGTGCAAGGCAAGAAAACTTTCACAACAGGGCAAAAATTAATGGCTCAGGAGTTAAAGGGCAGAAAGATGACGAGGACTGACATCCTTCCAGTGGTTCCTGAACATTTAACCCTTGAACACCCAACAGAACCGCTTCCCCCATCATTCAGAGGTAGACTGAACTGCCTTCAATTCAGAGGTAGACTTGAATTTGTCTTCCCTTTAGCAAAGCAGAGACATGGCAACCGTTCACCTTCAATGGGAAAGGACTCAAAGCTTTCTCTTCCCAAACTTGCTCACGCCAGGCACCAGAATTTATTAGGGCTTCCCTAACTGTAGTCTAGAGCAGACAGGTTATCCTTCTTATTCTCATGCACAACACATTCTGGAGTTATTAATGAAAAACAGTATCAGGTATATATCTGTATATGATCATCTGCCTTAGAAATTACCAGGTGAAAGCAATAACATCAAGCAGAGGTCTAAAAGTACAGATATAAGTGCTAGAACATAACCATTAGAGTCATAAGAAAATTCCTGTATCTTTACAAATGCTGCTGCTGAGATGTTTTCATTAAATCACCATTATCCTGCCCATTTTAGAACAGGATATATTTCACCACTGAATCTATTCAAGCTACTGGTCACACCACCTACGGCTTGGCTGAGTGATTACCTTGGGTAGCTGGAGGAAGGCATGGAGCTAAAGCAAGAAGATGAATTGTTACTACAAAAATGGAAGGAGAAGAATGCAGTGACTATGTCCAACTTGCTAATAATGGGCCTGATTCCATTTAACAGCTATAAGCTATTTAAACAACAGTTATAAAACTTAGTGTTAAAACTAGCCCTACAACCTTGCAAACTGTACATCTGAGAGGAAATCACATTAACAACTGTTTACTATTAAGAGAGGATGATTTTGTGAAAAGCATTCTTAATGCTGCACTCCCTGCAAGTTTCTTTACATTTTCATCAATTTCCCTTGACTTTTACAGTGCCCAGTGCATTTGTACTATTAAAACAACACACAATGAGCTGAGTTTGAGGAATGAGGAAAATAATTATGCAACAACCTGATTATGTCCTGCTTCAGGTTACTTTAAAGATTAGGTTATGCTTCTGTTTTTAATCTCTCTACCCTGTACTCAACAGGTGGTTGTCATTTCTTGGATCTGGCTCATGAAAAGCTGGAGTGAAGTGATCTTGGCTTGTGGCTAACAGAGAATTTGGCACCATGGGCAATCCTTGCTGCTCCTTGTGTGGCCTCCACACTGAGATGTTGGCTGCCACCATCTATGGCCTGAGGTGGGAGAGCTTGGGAAGGAGGGGGCCGAGCAGCACTGGACACGCTGTGATAGTGCTGCAATACCAGCAGCATGGCCCAGCCAGCCTGAGGATCTGCAAGGAGCCATCTGGGAGCCTGGCAGCTGCAGCTCCTTGCAGGATTGTGGCCAACATCACCACCCTGAGGGCATGATGGTGCTACTGTGAGAACAACTTTGGCCTTTATAGCTGAAAAGTCACCCTGCCACTTCCTGGGAGCTATTGCTTTGTACCATGTTTGCATCTGCAAGGAAGGGCAGAAACTTGATAAAAGCTACCTTATTGAAAAGATACTTCAGACGCCAGTTTCAAATACTGGACTACTTTTAAAACTCCCAACAACAGGCACCAAGAAGGAAGCTGAACTTCCTAATTTGTCTTCTCCATCCATACAGTTAGTGGAAAACACATGGAGGATTTATGCAGTAGCAGCTGGAGAAGGTTGAAAAGGAATCTACAAATAAGGCATAAACGTCAGAAACGCAAAGCCACTTGTCAGTTCAGATCTCAAAATGTTTTCTTTCCTCTCTTTTTTTTTGCTTTGAATGAGAAGATTAAAAGTACCATTTCCAGTTTGAACGTAACCTGTTTAGAATGAAAACTAGGAACCATTTGTTCTCTAAATATGGAACCATCACTTGTGTTTATGCAATGATTTATAGCTCCCTATATATATAAGCAGGTCACCCTGTGGTCAGGCTCTGAAGGCAGGTGCAAGTTTTGTATTTTCAGTAAGAAAACTAGATGCCTTTTTATACTTTCGCTTTTTCTTTCTCACTTCAAACACAGGGATGCCTACAGCCACTAATTCCCTATCAGGTTCTCTTTTCCTCATCAAACTGCGCGACATTGTGGCTCAGATGCCGGGATATGCTCTGAGAAGGAGCATGCCCAGCACCTGTCCTGAGGGCAAGAACGACTTTTGTGATGGCCTCTAAGGATCTGAAGTTGTTTCACAGAAAGCTGGAATTCAACCAAACTTCTAATTTAAAAGTTCTTCAGACTGTTGGTCAGGGGAGTTGGGAGCACTCAGGAGGTGGAGGAAGAAGGATCCATAATGGAGTGCAAAGGAGAAGAAGAAAGAAGGAGAAGCTGAAGAAGTAGAAGAAGGAGGACCTTTATCCTCTGGGATCTTGGCTCTGCAATGAGATGAAATTCAGCCACGGAGAGCTGGACATTTTTCAAACAAGAAATCTGGGAAGCTTCACTAAGTGTTACCAGACCTAAACTGCAAAGTTACAGACAAAACCTCAGCCTTGTGTGAAGGAATATCCTACTTAATTACTGCCTTTGCCCAGTGCTTAAAAATTGAATGTTTAGATTAACTGTATATTTTTATTTTTTAAATAGAAATAAATATAATAAATATAAATATATTTAGGGGTCTCCCCTCCCCTAAAAAAACCTTTCTTAAAAAGGGCTTTTAATAATAAAGTGCAGTGCAATTCAGTGAAAATTAATTTGGGACTAGACATTGCGTTGAAACCATCACAGAAACAATCAAACCACAAAATTTTGTTGTTGTTTGCTCCTTCTACTTCCAATCAAATTGATTTCTGATGCCAAATACCAGAGCACAGGTATGGCAGCCAAATCTGCAAGCATTTATTTTAATCAAATAAGCACACAGATAATTGCTAATCTTATAATCCCTTCAAATTGTTAGTAACCTCCTTAATTAGATTACACATAATCCAGTCCTAACACCAGCACTACAAATACTGATCTCCTGCTCTTCACAAATGTCTGTACTGAAATGGGGTATCATGCATTAGATGTCGAAGCAGTTTACACTTCCATCAGAAAAATAATAACTTTGCTTTGTGGGGCATTACTTTGTTTGGGGGTGCATTGACAAAAGTTTTAAGTAAATCAAAAAAAGTACAGGTTTACAACACAACTGTTGTATTTTGAAAGCAAAAGCCATTTGCTACCTCAGCAAACACTGATAATTCATACGTTTCACAAGACTTTTTTTTGAGAAGGTCTCAATGCAACCCATTAAAAAAAAATGTTTAAAGAAACTGTTTTTGATGGTAGTTTTAAAATTTCAGTATTTTTAGAAGTATTTCTAATACCTTAAAAAGGTAACCCTACAAAATAAATCAAGAAATGTAAATAATAAACAACCACATATCTTTAGTACATATACCTTCACTTATTGGTTACATGTTGGATTTGGGGCTGCTCTGACCTAAATTCAGCTCAGGCACAGCAACTCCCTTCTGAGCAGATTTGGTCTCAAAACATCATGTGGACAGAAGCCAAACCAGAGGAGTGAGAAAATGGGGATGTTTCCAACCCTTTCTAATGCCTTGTGCTTGTGTTTCCTCCTGTCTCAGCACTGAGAAACTGTATGATGGGCTCCACCACCACCCTTTGTGGATGTCCTGGGCCACCTCTGCTCCTCTAGAAAAGATGTGGACAGCCCATGCCAGCAGGAAAGAAATGATGACCAAAATTAATCTGGAGCATAAGAAATGTGCACTGAAAAAACCCTTTCCTCAAAACTGACACCATCTTCAAGGTGAGCTGTTTTCTCATAGAAGCTACAAGTGGGAGGGAATTTTAATAACTGTAAAACAAAAGTAGATAAAAAAACCACAAAAAAGTGGCAAGATATTCTGTCTACAATGGCAGTTTTGAGTTTCCCTGCACGTTTTGTCTTATGTCAGAATGATAAAAATACTTCAGACATACAACAGGACTAAGAAGTTCAGTGCAAGAAAACCTTTGATTCTATCTTCTGCTCACTCATAAGCATAGTTTTAAGGATGTAAGTAATCCTACTGAACGCAACAAGACCTTGGAATTCAATGGGACAGCTCTCATGCTTAGAAGATCAGCAGTGTGTGCAAAATTCAGGCTGACTGGAGCCTGAATGAAGGTTTTTTCCCCTGAAAGCAAATGAAGATCCCACTCTTGGCTATATGCAGCCCAACTCCAAACCCCACAATCAGAACTACTGCCCAACACTATGTGAGATCACACAGCTTGTCTCTGTACTTAGAAAGTACAGAGGTGGCTTTTTGTTCTTTGGGAATGATCACAACGATGTCATTCTCCACAAGTGTAATTATCTTGCTATTAAGAGTAACCTGTAATTTTTCAAAAATCCAGCAGCTTTAGATAGAGATTGTTAGTCCTCTCTCATATCTTCCAGTGTGCAGCACAGGATACAGTAAATACAATAAAAACACCCTGCCTAACAGTGGTTTTTCCCACATGTGACCTAAGGGAGCCATCAGTGCATGTTCTACCACCGGCACTGACAGGCTCATCTGCAACCTCCATCAAGCCACCAGGATCACACCAGGCTCCAGCCTTACCTCCTAGTAGGGAATATTATATTTTAAACTCTTCTCATGATAACGTAGATGATCCTATGGGGTCAACTGCAACAAATCCACAGCCTAGGTCACTTTCCAGGAAGTGCCTGCTGTCTCTCTGGTGACTGCCAGGGCCAGTGTCATTTGCCACACCAAAACAGGGGCTGGCCCATAAACTGCCCAGGGGCCCCCAGGACACTCACCATGTAATAAAGCAAGACCTGCACATGGATCTGTTGAAACAACTAGGAAAACCAGGAAAAACCCATTAATGCCAACTTGCCTTTGGAGAAGAAGAGCCTGACAAGTGCTAAGGAGGTTTTGTTAATTATGCACGCAGGATTTGCATTCCAGTGTAATTGATTTTCTTCAGCAGTTCACCTTAAAATGCTTTCTGTTCTGGCAAGGAGTACAACATCATGCAACTCCCATGCCCTGCTTAATTACATCAGAAGAACAAAAAAAGACCAGAAAAATGAATTAGGCTACAGAAGCTCAGCTCTTTACAGCCCTACCCCACCTCTATCCTTTAATAAAGTGTTTTTAAGTTAAATTTGTTTGTTTTGAGAATCTGAATGGCTATGGTCTTTATCTTTAATGGTGACAGAAGAGAGAGGTGGTGGAAGTAGAATACAAGAGCATGGCATTGGTGACCCAACAAGACTTTTTTGTATTTACTGCTTCAAACACAACTATAGCAATTATCACCAGAAGTCTGGTAACAATTAAAATTTAGTATAGATACAATATAGACACCAATAGTCAAAGACATGCCCATGCATAACACTGAAAATTCAGTGCCATGAGAGATTCAAAGTCAGTATTTACAAAAGAGCTAGTGCACTGTGGCATCATAAATTCTACTAAAATGACCAATGTTTTAACATTAAACATGACCTACAATTATTAAGGAAAAGAATGGAATTAAAGATATAACAAGAAAACAATGTTTCAATATTAATAATAAAAACAGTACTGCCAAACTACACTCAACTGAGAAAGTGAATTATGACATGACATGAAATACATATGCAGTGTTTTGAGGGGAAAAAAAATGCATTTCCCATAAACCCATAACACACTTTTAGGCAGTCCGTATTTTCTGTAACTGTTAATAAAACCATTTACCTAGATGAGCACCAAATCTAGACAAAATGTCTTTTATTCTAACTATCCCCAGAACACAGACCCAAGTGATCAGGACTGCCCCAGCTAGCCATACAGCATGTTTAGAGTTTTACAGATATGTACTGATATACATTTTTATCAGTGTTGAAGAGCTTTGTTCTGCTATTTACATAATCTACTGAGCATCTGAAGGAACATCCCTGAACACAGCAGGACAAAGAAAACTGTGGAAGGAGCAGTTTAGATAGAAATACATAAAAATTGAAACCTGAAAAAAGGAAAGTTTGCTTATTTATAGTACAAAAGAAATTCCATCTGGTTAGGCTGTGGGTTTTTTCTTGTAGAAATTAAACAGGAAATTAATTTCTCCCCTTCCCCCTCTTACAAAGCAAGGCATTTTCACTTATGATGCCAAAAGCTTGATATTTGTAGATTTGTCTGCCATCAGTCATTAATCAACCTCATACAGTTTATAGGTAGAAGGATATTTCCTGACAGATACAGAAAACAGATTCAGAACTGAAGCTGAAAATTATATAAAGACAGATATATAGATACACATCTTAGCACCCTGGAGTACATTTCCAAAAATAAATTAGTCAAATGGTTATCTTCCAAAAAAAGCTGATTGCATAAGCATAATTACACTAAACACAAGTACCTGCACTATCTCTGAGCATGTTATAAATAGTTCAAAGTTACATTATACAGTCTTATTCTAAAACGCTATTGTTCTAAGTTCATGCCTTCTCTCACAATCCTTTCAAAAAGGCCCTCAGCTCTCACCACTAGCTATTTTCTGTCACTGCTATAGAATTTGTTAGAATCCAAATACACTACTTCCACCTTGCAACCTGCACTCATTATCCAAAGAAAAATACCAGCAGTTAAGAAAGTTGCTCAATCATATCACTCTTTCTCTACTACTGACCAGGATTCCTCTGCTTGCTTACAGAGTCTTGATTTTGTAACTCAACAACTTTTTGTCGTCTTGGAAAAAACAACTGAGAGAGGTGTGTGTTTCAGGGTACAATTTATTCAAGATCCTCTTCAGAGACCTTAAGCTGAGACTGTTGAGAAGGATATTCAGTTGGATCCAAGAACTGAAAAAATCCCCTGTCAAGTACTAGAGAGAGAAGCACTATCTGCTGGATGCACACTGAGGAGACAGTGCTAGGGTTTTTTCCCCAGCTGTCTTGCTTTGTCACATAAAATTCCACTTACCGAACTGGTGCAAAAAAGACAAAACCTCAGCTTAGCTACAAGTAGAAAGTGAGCATAAAAAGCACCTCTGAGAGGAGGGAGATGAACTGGCATTGCTGAACATTACCATATAACACTGTTCATCAGCATCAACTCAGCACTCAGACAATCACCACTGTAAGTAACACAAAATACACATATTTTTCATTAAAGCAGTTAAATCCATCAGTGATAAGTAGCTGCTTGATACAAACTTCAACTTTAATTCATCTGTCATTTAAAGGTTAAGACCAGGCGGGCAAACTAACCTCAAGGAGGAGGCCCCCTGTCAGCAAGAGCAGTTCTGCTGTGGGACACAAGCATGACAATGCTGTGGGAGGGGACCCTTCGCATGACATTTTGCTGACAGCAAGGGTTTTGCTCAGAAAGAGGATGCAGATGAGCTGCAGTTTGTACCAATGATGAGAATTCAGAAATATCACCTCCTCAGCACCATTTCTGCATGTTGCATATGCAGTAGGCAGTTCTTCATATACATGGTATATAATGAGGAATGTAACAATTAAAAGCAAGCCAGATGATATTACCTAAAGTTACTGAAACTAATGCATATTTCTAAGAAAATGCACAGAGAGTCAAACAAACAAAAGACAACCCACCACAGCAGAAAAACACCTATATACCTCACTCAACTATTTACACAAAATAAGGATTATTGCTGCCTTCTGTTGGGTAGTTATAACAAATTTTTTTGACGTTTCATGTCATAGGGGCAGGCTTTTATTCTTTCCTGTGTCTAGCTTATGAAACAAGTGTCCAGCCATGTTTCTGATACTAGAGGGATTAAATGATTTCTTGGAGTGGTGAGGCATTAAAATAGATTGCCCAGTGAGGTGGTGGAGTCACCATCCCTGGAGGTGTTTCAGAGGTGTCTGGATCAGGATGTGGGTGAAACCCAGGCTTAGGATTTACAGAGCTCTGTGTTAGTTTCAATAATGCTGGGTTCATGATTGGACTTGGTGATATTAAATGTCTCTTCCACCCTTGATGATTCTAGGTAAACATGCAGCTATGAGCTTTGTCTACTCCCAGTGGAATTAACCCAGCAACCTGAAGTTCTTTCCTAGAGTGAAATCTAACACACTTTGCAATTTACCTTTGAAGCTCAGCAAGGGGTGTGGAGGCTCCGAAACACATCACATTTGTAGAACAAGTAAGAAGGGTTTTCCCAATGAATTAGGAAACATGATTAGTGAAATCCAGTATCATTATTTCAAATTATGAGAGTTGAGAATAACGGAGCAAAATGTGGAAATGAAAGAAAAAGAGATAAATATCTAAGAAAAGACCATTTGGATAAGGAAGAGGAAATGCTGAACTAGAGCTTACGAAACTCACATTACAGAAAAAAAAAAGACACCCACAGGATAGGTACGTAACTAAGTATTTGAGAAAATTATACCTCAGACATTATCTTCATGGTGATCCACAGGCATACAGAGAATCACTGCAGACATCTACTGAAATTTAAATTACCTAGCTCAATTATGGATAGCAGTGTATCTGCCATGTCAAGGCTTTAGCACTTGAGCCTTGTATTTTAGAAACCTGGCTGCATTTAAGCTTCTTTTTTCTGCACAGATGCCCAGACTGGTTGGGTTAATGACAGGCTGGGTATGTCCACACGAGCTGCAATTGCACCTATAGACTGAGTGAAAAGATTCAAAGAACCTGAAAAGAAGCTGGCAAGAGCTCCTTTTCTAAAAAAACCCTTCTGAAATTCGTGAATCAGTGGAAAGTTAAGGCTCATATAGCAGCTTCTTCACAGCTATTACAAGCGGTTTACAAATATTATCTCCTTGCAAAGGTTTTGCAACTATATATAATGTCAGCTTTGATCTAGTTGTATTTAATTCACTACCTAATTAAAACAGTTCTATCTGCCAAAGTTAATTTAAGCACTCATACGTTAACCCAGCATAATTTTCAAGAAGTCTTCTTCCTTTACAATTATATTGCCGTATGTTAATATGAAGGCTTTTAATAGATTTTTTGTTTACATATATGTCATAACTGACCCACTGAAAGATTGTATCCTAGTATCCGAGTAAAGTAGCATCTGTTCTAAGTTCCCCTGTAGCTAGCACATTCACAGCAACTATTACTCCAACTTGCAATTTTTTTTTGCATCACTAAGAGCTCATTGCAATTACTTCCTAAGTGTGCCATCTCTGCTCTATGCTTCATTCAGTAAAATCTGTTTTATGGATGTTTTAGTGGCGAGCTGAGCTGTAGAAGCTATAATTTGTGAGCTGGATGTGACGCACAGCCTCACTGGCACACCGATTTATTTATTTTGCTTACTCCTGATAACACTGAGGTGTGTGTCCGAGAGGCCGGCACGGCATCCAGCGAGCGGGAGATTCCCCACCCTTGCTGCCTGCCCTGGTTTCCTCCCAGGGCTGGGACAGGAAATGCAGTGGCTGCAATACATACAGCTCCTAAGCAGTGTCAGCACTGCAAGGCTACTTAGTTTGGCCACAAACACGTAGGTGATTACTGACTTCTGTTTTGGTGTGGCAGATCTGCTGGGAATAAACAGCAAGTTATTTGTTACAGAAAGCACAACACTCTTTGTTAGCATTGGCCAAATCACAATTAGCTCCTACTCTCCAAATTCTGCTTTTCTGAGACCTAAACACACCACAAAAATTCTAGCTGAAAACCAACTACCTTCCTGTGATTTACAGTTACTTCAAATCAAAATGTTTTCAGCTTATTTGTGTTTTGAAGTTACAAAGCCATTCTAGCAAAACCAGGCATGAGAATGTGTTGCAGTTTGTATTTTAAAGTAGAAGAGATTGTATACTGGAATAAGGAGGCGTAAGACACAAAAGTGTACCTGTTCAAGAGAACTGACAAGAAGTAAGTTCAGGGGTTTATTCACAGATATTCATGGCCATATCTTGTTATTGTAGCTTATAGTAAGGCAGTATGGTACACTCAGATTCTCAATTCATGCAGTAACTCTAAATTCTGAATTCAGCTAGATGCTACTTTGGTTTGGCTATGGGCACTTGAAAACCTGGCCCCAAAAAGTCAAACTACTTTCCTTAAAAAAAAACAAAACCAAAACCAACCAAAACAAAAAGCAAAACATTTGAACAGTTTACAAACACTTGGCTCCAAGTGTTAAGTTACCCAAAACATTCAGTGAAGAAAGACTTTATCATTATTGAATGAATTTAGAGTGCATAAACATTATTTAACAATTTCCTGTTTCTACTCTTTGCTTAGCTTTTCCTACTCTCAATGTTACATTCTATGTTGATTTTTTTTTTCCTGGCTGCAACCCGCATAAAACAAAAAATAAACAAAAATGTACAGCCAGTGGGTCAGATGGGGCTACAGTTCCTCTTTGACATCAAAGTTTATTAAACTTACAATTCCAAGAAGTCTCACAGCACCTATACAGGACTCATGCCACATCTGATGTGCCTCAGAGCCTGTATCACTGCTCCTTCCAAACCCAGATGCCAGCTTGAGTGACTCTTCCCCCTGTCCAGGGGCAAAACTGAGTCAGGAGCAGCAGGGAGGTAGCAACAGGCACTTGTTGCACTCAGGAGCTTTTCTGTGCCATTGGTGACATAACTGGCTTTGATGTTTGCATTTTTTTTAATGTACCTATTGTACATAAATCTCATCTAACCCTGTTTTGCATAGGCTGCTATTGTAGGGAAATCATACAATTCAGTTTAGGCTGACATCCTTTCCCCTAGGTCCTTTACCACAGCTTTTGCATTTATTGTAAGAGCAACAATTCCTCTCCCATTTCCCAGACCCCTGAAAGAGAAACCACAACAAATTCAAGCCCCGAAGTTCATTAAAATACACGCACCTTCAGGATCAACAAAGGATGCATCACCTGAACTAGTGGTTTTTCAGGAAGAAGGGAGGCAGTTGGTTTTTGTCGGGTTTTTTTTTTTAAACTATCAACTGAAATGAAACATTTCAACACCTTTTTAAAGCTTTATAAAGGCTGTGTCTCAACTGAGTAATAAATAGGATGATGATACAGACTGACCATAAGCTTCCATGGCATGGCCTTGACAAGTGATTCTGAGTAACAGACAAGACAGTCTCCAAACTACCCAGTTTCTACTTCTGCCTCTGAGAGCATGCAGACACATGGAAACCAAAGTAAACTAAGTAAAAGTTAATCTTTGAAAGGTTCACTGAATATTTACCCAGGTTAATGTATAATTTCTGAGGACAGATGCATTTAAGGCAAAATCTCGCAAAAGAAAAGTACTAATTATGAACAGGAAACCTCATAGAAGAGTATATCAATCCAATTCATGTGTAAGAGTGAAGCATTTGCTCTTATGGCTCTTCTGCTTACTGAAAACAACATCTCCCTGAAAGCTGAAAAGCTGTGTTTTCACAGCAAGGACAGTGCAGTGGCACTGCAGACAGCTGCATGTGCTTCTGCTACACTCATGAGTCTCCAGACAATGACTACACTCCTGATAAAAGACAGAAAATTTATACTATATAAGAGAGAAAATTTCTAAATAAAATGCCTAATGGCAAAGATTGCATCGAGTGAGACAATGGGACACCAGGAAACATGGAATTCTTATTAGGCTCCCATGTTTGCAAAATAGGAAAATCTCCTAAGAAACAGAGCTGGTGCATTTGCCTCTCGTGTGAGGCTTTAATTTGGGTTCTTTCAGTACCTGAAGCTTGTTTTTTGACAGCGCCCTTGTTTTGTTTACAGTACATTGCTGGGATACTCCCTTTGATTCAGCCTGACACACGTGATGCTCCGCCAGCTTCTGTTCTGCAGTGCTGCTGCTGCTGCTGCACTAAAAATAGCTTCCGCTTGCTTTGGCTCCACATCTAATTTATGGAAACTCACAGAAAAAAAGGCCCCTGTTAGTGGGTGAGCGACGTACGATTCTGCAGCTTGTGCTGTTCATCTCACTCGGCCTCCTGAAATGCATCACTGAAAATTTAAAATTTTACCCTGCAGTTAATGGTGGGGAAGGGGAAAGACAAAAATGCTTAATATGATCAATTTATTGTAATGGGCTTTAATGATAATTTAACTGAAAATGTCCGACAGTTGGACTATGCTATGTAAAAATGAATTCTAGAATTTAGAACAGGAATTTATGAAGGGCTGCTAGCACCCACTTGTTTGGGGAAAGTGCAGTAAGGATTTTCTCAATTAGTTTACAAATGACAATAAGATTACAAACCTCCTGTTTGCTCTAACAGCTTTCACGTGTTCTATACAAACTACTTTACTGTGCCATGGAACTCACCATGTAAATATGCCCTTTAAGAAATGCTGATTTTACAAACTTTGCCACAGAACTCAACTCTGTGTGAAACATTTTGTATCAACATCAATCTGACATAAAGCTTTCTCTGAAAAAAATCCAAGTTTATGTTAAAACTCAGAATCGAAGTAAGTTCTGGCAAGTGGTAACATCTCTTTCTACAAAGTATTGTTTTTAAATGTTCTAAAGCACAATTTTTCAGTCATAGCATCATGTTTAGGCATGTCACCAGCTGAATTTGAATTAGTTTTAAGGGAAATCCAAATTAGAATCAGGGATGGCAGAAGTCTGGTATCTATATTAATGCACTGGTTTTTAATGGTAGAAATTTGAAGCACTGAAGTAATGAATAAAAATTCCAAAATTGAAAAGGAAGGCCTGTTTTAAAAGTTTTTAGAGTGAGTAATGAAGGCCATAAGGAAATTTGGATTCAGATTTTATTTTAGATGGCTATCAGCAGCTAAAGCAGAAAGAGATTTCAAGGTTTTCTCTTGTAAAAACCAGCAAATAAACTATCTGGCTTTGTCCAGAAAGCCTCCCTGCATAAATTTAGCAGTCTGTATGCAAACTATCAATTTAAGGATTGGTGTCTTAACTGTTATCCAAGTAGGGACATTACTTAGCAACTACCACAGCTAAAAATTTTCATAAGTCTCAAGAGAGGTTATGAGTTATTGACCAAAAAATTCAACAGAATCCTGAAACCAGTTTAGGCTGGCTACAGTTAGCTGCTTGTGAGTTACATGACTAAGTAATGGTCACAGTGAGTCTATATCAACCTATTTATGCAAAAAACACTGTGCTGTGTTACCGTTAAAAGGGTCGTTAATCGAACAGGCAATTATTAACTTCAATAACTATTTTGGGGCAAACCCTTTTTTTAACATCCTGCCGTGGCGGGGGGAGGAAAGGACAAACAAAACCCCTTACACGCATATGTGTTCAGAAGAAGGGTATAGTCTTCGAGAAGAATGAGAAACAGCGCTCTGCAGCAGAGTTTTTGTGTGCAACTGTGTGTGATGGAGAGGGAGAGGAAGAAAGCGAGGAAACAGTATGATTTAATGCTCACAGGAGCGTCATTTTCCTTTCCACCCTAACTACTGAATTCTTTTATTTTCAAGGAGTTCAAACTGGAGCTTTAAAAGCCTTTTTTTTTTTTTTTAAAAATTTTTTTTCTATCTGGGGCATGGGAACATGAAATTCTGTTTACATTCTTAATTATGAACACATATTGAAAATCCCTGGTCTATCTCCAACCTCAAATCAGTTTGATAGCATTCAAATCAATGTTTACAGTCTGGCATTTGTTGCCTTTGCAGCCTCAGCTCTGCGCCTCTGTGCTGCTGATGGAAGTGTGAAGCATGAAGTCCCACAGCCTTGCACTGCAATTGCTAGAAAGCAAATGAGAGATGGGGCGTAGACATGAGGATTTAAGCTCAGGCTAGGAGAGAGAGCAGGGGCAGCCATTCCTTTAACCACCTCACACCCCACTCTGCTCATCTCCCCTATCAGCAGCAGGATAACAGCATGTATATACAAAACTCGGCCCTGCGTTAATATAACTCTGAACGTTACATAAGTGCTTGATAAACAAAGCAGGCAGCTAGAAATGAGATAACCTAGTCATTCAGCTGACTACTCACTTAGATTCCCAGTTCATATGCTGTCACTGTGATAAAGGGCAAGAAAATGGCCATAAATACCAACCTCTAAAGGCATTCTTGGTTCCTTTAGGACAGTGTAATTTTAAACACCATGTGCAGGATAAACATGACAACATTTTAAATATGGCCACATTACACTTTTTATTTCCTTTTCTCTCCCCTCCTCCTAAGGACTAAAATGGTTGACAACACAGGAAGCATTTCCAAACCGTTTTCTGGCCTATCCACAGTGACAGAGGACAGGCAACATCTTTTATATGCACCTTCAAAAACTAGAAACTAAATGGTACTTCTTGGCTTTGTGTACTTAATTCCAGATAACTAGGGTGAAGGATGCATTATATAAATGTCCCACTGCACAACATGGGCAGTGTTATGGAAGATCCCAGGAAAAACCTCAGACACAATCTCAAACATACACCTTTCATGGTCTGGTAAGAAACATTTAAAGCAATGTCAATTGCATCTCTTGTCTTACTGACAAAAGCATGAGGCCATGAAAACAAAGGCCGTGAAAAGAAAATGACCCAGCTTCACACTGATAAGCAATGATTGAACTCAGTATGTTTCTAGTCAAGTAAAAGCTATTTTAAAAATAGTTTACAAGTACCTTTTAACAAAAGCATGCTGCTCCAGAACAGCAGCTAGAAAAGCCATGGAAAGGAAAGAAAGAATGCATGGAAAGTGCCGATAAAAACCCCCAAACAAAATGAAACAAACCAAGAACCCCAAATGAGAGTTTAAACATAAGCTACACTTCTAGAAATGTTATCTTAGCTGTACTAAAAATATACATCAAAATGCCCACTACTGCTATCTGAAGCTCCCTTCTGTTGGGCCCTCTTCCTTTAGAGCAAACAAAGTTGTAGTAATAGCCAGCTTTCTTCCAACTTCCCCTGCGAACGAGATCCGCTGGTGGATATGAGCGGTCAACCACTGCCACCAGTTCTGCAAAGCTCCACATCTCTCTAATCCTATTCATTGTCTTGCCTTATTACATTTTTAAGTGGTTTAACAGTGCATGCCAGTATTTTTTGTAACTCTTTGGAGGGGTGCTGCCTGTTACTTCTCACCCATCACCATCTCAGGTCAGACAGGAGGCATTGTCCAAATGCTACACATTTCTTATGAAGTCGAGAAGAAAAAGACAATCCTGATCTTTTATATTCAATACGACTGGATTAATACTTTCTCAAACACTACAACTTTCTTAGAACTGCAAACCATTTTTGGCTACCTTACACTAAAAAAAGAGAAGCACGTTCTCCCATTTGGCACATAAAGTAGTGTTTTTCATGAACAGAGTTTTCAGGGATTTTTTTTTTTTTTAATTGGGAAATAAATCTAAATTTTTATGCATGTTTCTGAGGGAACTGATGGAAGGAAATTGCTTGCCATGAGATTTATCTTGTAGCTACAAAACATGCCCTGTGGCCATCTGGTCATCTGCGGCAGAGTTGGGGTTGATGAAGCAAAGGGAAACAGAGACATGTTTAATGACCTCTATCCTCTGGGGCCAGAGAAAGGCTTTATTGACCAGTTCTGTGCCTTGGTTTATCTCAGGCCCAAGCATGGGAAGAAACAGAGACAAAACTTATCTATGCATGCAATTCTGAAGGATTGCCATGGTTCATTTAATCACCTGCACCAGGATGTGTAAGAACCTTTTGAAATGAAGTTTTCTCAACTGAGAAAAAGAGAAATGAGAGGATGTAATTTTTTACCCAAACTTTGTGACTAAGTGTCAGGGTCCGGTTCCAGAGAACAGGGACCATTCACCAGAATCAGAAATTCTGGCAGCAGCTGTGACATGGTTAAGAAACTGGCTGCTGCAGCAGATGGACCAGGCAGGCCCAAGGACTTCCCTTCCCGTCCCCTTCCAGGTTCACACATTGTAAGCAGTAAAATAAAAGCAAGTCAGTACAGCATGCACAGTGGTAGCGTGTCATGCTGTGAGATTAAAAATAAGACATGGCATATTTGTGAATTACAAATGTTGGCTGGTTCAACTCTGCAACATGCAATCAGCACTTCCCATAAAGAACCAGTGTGTAATTCAAATAAGCATTTGTGCTACACCTTTTAGCCCTCAGAAATTATTCTCAAAATTATTTGAATTTCCAGTAATATATTACTTTAGGAGGACTGGCTACTACACATACACAGAGGCTAGGAGGCAGAACCTTCTAGAAACAGCTAGAAAATCCACATCCGAAGTAGTGTGTCTGGTTGAAAATTCAGTGACAACTCTGGGAACCGCTTAAATGTGAACCTTAAATACAAACATAATTTCTGCTGGGACTACTCACTGCATGACAAAGAAAAGAGCATAAGCTCTGGAAAACAAGTTTACATTAAGAGTCGTTATCATTATTAATTGCTTTCCTTTCCAGTTCTATCACATCACAAATTAAATATGTAGATCTTTTTCTAACAGCTTTCAACTACCAGCTGCGGCAACTAGAAGAAAATACTTATTTTAAGACAATCAAGTATTATACATGAAAGTGAATGCCTACACTGTTTGGGTTCTTATACCAGAATGGGCTCCCCTATAAAAATCACAGTCAACAGAGATTTTTTTAAAGATCAGATCAAGCACCAGACCTAACAAAAGTAAAGAAGGCTGTGCCAGCTTATAAAAGGATATTTAGGAACTACAAAATAAAGAAAATAATTTGATCTTTAATGACAGGTTTTTCAATTCTTCTGAAAAGTCCCTTTACTTTTTGCAATTCTTCTCCAACTGCAAGATTTTGCTTGCACTGTCTGCAGTAGACAGGACAAACAGGACAGAGTGGCTGCACTGGCTGCATGAAGAGAGACTGCAGCGGGGCTGCTCCCCTGCTAAGAATGCAAAAAGTCATCCCCACCACAGCCTTTGGCTGAAGGAGATTACTGAGTGTGCTTCTCCAAAGCCTTTCTGGAAAACTCTCTCAGGAAGAGCCCTGTATCAATGCAGCCATGTTGATTAAGGGCGTGACTCTTCTCACACTCCTCTTCCAGTAAAACCTCAGAAAAGGCCAAGCCTTTCTGTAAGGCACAGTCCACCCATGTCTATTGCTTTGCATGTCTAAAATGGCCAGGTGGCTGATGAGACTGTAATATAATTTAATCAGCAGGAAACTAAACAGCATATATAATCTTAGCAGTCAATCCTACAGAAGGACATTCCATTCAAACAGTGCCTACTTGCACTGTATTTACTAAAAAGAGAGAAGCCTTCCTGTATCTATTCTAAATGCAACAACCACAGATTACACCGAGTTATCCATTTTAGAGACAGATTACTGCATTCTTACAATTCAGAACCCTGAATGGTCACTTTCTCCCTAGGCTGCTGGACCACTGGAAATCCAAACTGCTCCTGCATGAGCTGCTCTAACTGATACGATGGACATGCTGGTCTGCTGCCTTCACTGATGCTTCTGAAATGCAGTCTGAACCAACTGCCAGGCAACCTTTTGAAGACAATATCCTTTGGCAAGTTAAACTCATGTGGGTGCTTTCTTATCATCTAGCTTGGCTCTTCTCTAGCATCCTCCATGGAAGATACTCCTTCTATTAAGAAGAGCATCTGACATTTGGATGGGTGTATTATGTTTGTTTTACAGAGTCTAAAGCAAATAACCCTCAAAGTCATTACTGGAAAATATCTACATAAATATCTACATTGTTCCCGACAGTTCTACAAGCATTAATGTTGGTCATAGACTTACCACATTTAAAAGCTCTTTGGTGTCTGAATTTCACAATGAACAACTCAGGCTTTGTCTACATTTGGCACACAGTAAAAACACACTGACTAGTGAACACAGTTTTACTGTTATTATAGATAGGGAAAATGGTTCTTAATGACGTTTGAATTGGTCACATTTTACACATTAGTCCTTATGCACATTAAAGACCAAACTATGAGCTAATTCTTTTCCAACATGGTGTATTTTGCCAGTGTGGACAGAAAGTTGAGCTGGTTAGGGAAAAACATTCCTCAATCACTTTCTAAATTTGCCTCTGCTGCTTAGAGGAACTTGCAACAATCTCTGCATCACAGATTAGATAAGATGGTTATGCTGCTTTACTTCTGTCCTTAATTCTAATGTAAATATTTTTCTAAAAACTTGAAAACATCTGCAATATTGAATAAAATTTTAAAATATTTAAATTATGAAGTGGAACGAAAAGATATTGCCTGCATTTATTTTACTTTTACTAAATCTGACTATTAGGATTCACATTGCAGCTTTTCCAAACTTTTAAGTTGCTCTCATGCAAAGCTGTAGTGAAATGGAGCAGAGTTCATTTGATGTGCTGTACAATGAGAATTGAGAAGGACCAGACCTGTATCTGCACCACACCAAATACCAGGAAGTATTGAAGCTGTACTGATATTTTCTAGACAGAATAATGATGTCTTTGGCTAAGAGTGGCACCAGCAATTACTTCACTGCAATTGGAAAGACAAACTGATATCTATGACTGCACTGCACTGAAAAAGCCTATGACTCCTCCAGAGTAACCTTTAATATCAAACATGGTAACAGCTTTTACAAGTTCTTAAGAAAGGCACTACCCTTTTTATTTTCACAGATAGCTGAACTGAAAGACATGTATAAAGTACCCAAGGCCAAACCAGGTAATGCATTCTCGATTAAAGCTACAAAGCTTTCAAAGTTCTTCCTGATCTAGTTTGCCCTTTTGCTTCTCCTGTGTAAATAAGGAAGACAAAAGTCATAAGAAACTGAAGTAATGCATAACAGATACCACAAATCAGCAAGATACATGATTACAGCCTGCTGTAAGCAGCTCACAAATTGAGGAGAATTCAAACAATAGCACATGTTCTGTAATTTGGACATTGAGAATTCCCTTGACTACTTTTCCTGTGAGCAAGCTATTGAGAAACGCTGACATTTGGACAATAAAAAACACACCAAGAGAACACTCACTGCCCAATACAACTGCCATTGTAGTTTTCCTAGCTGTAAACTGATTCCTCCCCCTTCATCTCCACTGTTGATTTGTCACAGCTCCTTTAACCAGTGCTGACAACAGGCCATTCACATCACTGTGAATTATATCACACACACAGTTTCAGACTCATCCTCAGAAAGGCATCTAACTGTATCTCAAACTACCAAAAGGAAAAATAGAAAGCAACATGCCATAATTTGCAAAGGACAGTGAGCAGGGGATAAAAAAAATTCCGAAGAAACAAAAGAGAATGAATGCTTTCAAGTATGTCCGACTCTTTAAATAGAATAGAATATTACAAACAGAAGAGCCAAAAGATCCCCACACCTATATACTTTCACTAACTGGGCTTAGGAATAAGTCTGCTGTAAAACCAACAAGTGAAAAAAGTTTCCATAAAATTATCTTACCATAATCAAACAACTTACATGGGCAGAACAAAAATCAACCTTGAGCTTTGTGAACAGAACACAATGCAACATGGGCACAGTCATTCCAAGAAACCAAAGCAAATTTACTCCTAATTCCATCTTGCACAAGAACAGAAAGTCATGCAGTGACCTGAAAGGATTATTTTTTTTTTTTAATGGTGAAACACTGCTGTTTGTGATATTCTAGGAATACACACAATACTGGACAATCATACTTTGTTTCTGAGTCCGCAGAATGTCTCTGGCACGGTCTGACTGCAGTGTGAAGCTGCAGGTTTGGCTCTATATCACATCATCTGCAAGGCACCCCCCCAAGTAATTAATGGAATATTTATAAGTTGGAGACTAAAGTGTGCCTCTAGGAGAGAGGATATATGGATACTGGAAGACAAGATGAGGAACTAAGAGGCAGAGCCCCACTTGGTGCAGGGGGAAAAACGGGGAGGAAGGAAAGCACCTTGTTTCCAGAGTGCCCTTACCTCCTCAAGTTGGCAGCAGATCTGGAAGTCATGACTCTGGGGAGAAACACCCTGTATTACGTGCACACGTGTAGCACAGGCACTGCTGTTCACACAATTGTATATACGGAAGAAATTTTGCTGCAGAAAACTGCATCTGGTAAGTCACTTGTAGCTCAGAGCACAAAGAAAGACATGCAGATGAGCAAGTCACAGATTCAGAATGGATACCTGCAACTGTACTACAATTAACTCACAGGAGGACACACACGTTGAGAAAGGTCTTGAGTTCAAACATGTGAGCAGTGCCTGGGAAGAAATGCCAAACCCAAACTGGGGCCCCATTAATGAAAAAGCTGCAAATAAAGGGAAGGCCCTCTTGTGCACAGCCATAGTCACCCTGGTTCTGCTGTGCTCTCTCCTGGCACAGCCCATGCCACTCAAAACTTTCCACTGTTGGTGGGAAACATTTTTATTGCTTTTCCTCTTTTAAGTATGTTGAAACTCAATGCAATTCCCCATATTTCCTTTCCTTCACACTCCTTACTGGTCACCAGTGCACAACAAAGAGGAGATTAATTTCAATGCCCTCTTCTATTTTCATTTTGAGAAACAACTACGATTTGATTATTTATCTTTCAATAAGAGAGAAATAAGTGAAGAGTCCTCACATTCCTCAGAAACGAACACAAATGCTTCATCCAACTGGGCATTTCAGGCTTTAAAAATTTAAGCTGAGGCCATATAACTGGAGAAGAAATGTCCTTTCATTGAAAAGGTAGTTTCTTACATACAAAGAAGATTTCAAACAAATAAATAATTTAAAGGATTATGTTTCTAGGCTGAACCTGAAGCCAGGTTCTAATTGTTACATTATTTCTGTCATCATCAGAGAATACCTGCCTACTTTTAAACTATTTATAAGCAGAAATGCATATAAAGCTTAATCTTTGATTTGTTAATAGTTTTATTATTTATACAAAACAACAGTTGGGAGTTTCCAGCATACTTCAGTAAGAGTTTCTGATGGTTTCTTTTAATTTGAGAATCATGAAGGAAGAATGAATTTATTAGTAAGATGAAAACATCTGTTCTGAAAACAACACCCATTTCACCCCCCCATTTTCTGCTGGTATGCTTTGTCTGATTACACTGATATATAAAATAGAAAAGGATGAAATTATTAAGAAAAGGTCAAGGGAGGATTTGGAATAGCAGATACATAAACCAACTTTACACACCCAGGTAAACGTGCAAGACACATCTCCCTGTGACTGACAAAAATGACACATTACCTTCTATCTTAAGTGCCCAGAGGCCCAAATCATAGAAAATGGTCAATTTATCAAGAATAAAATGATGAACAAACAAAACAGGGCAAAGCAAAGAAATGGATCTGATGTTATCAGTAAGTGGAGAGGAAAAAATCAAATACATCAGCCAACAAATTTAGATCAAGACCACATGTAAGTCATAGGTCTGTGCGCTGAAACAGAAGAAAAAAAGGCAATGCAATTAAAAATCCAAACATGCTGGTTTCTGCTCAGAAGACTTTCAGCCAGTGTTGCAGTAACTGTTACACACGTGTAAGGTGAAAATTCTCCAGCAAATAAGCAGCTGAAATCTCTCCAAAAGAGTCTGATAGCGATATATGCATCTGGCTCCATTCTAAGAATGAAAACTGATAAAACATGCTGAACTTTTCACACGTTGGAGAAAGCCAGTAATTTCCCTGAAGAACCCATGATCTTTTTCACAGCTCTTCATGGATTTCTATGGAGGTACAGGGAATTACTGAATGTTGTTCTTAAAGAGCACTGTTCTAGACAAAAGTTTTGTGGGGAACTTTTTTTTTCAGGCAAAGAGGTCAGCACCACATTTGTTTAAATAGAATCCCCTGTTTCAGTGCTCTGAGGTCCACACTACAATTTAGACAACTATTAGAGGCAGAATGAAATGGAGATTTTTCACTTGGAAAGCCTTTTCTATTTTTCCTCTGGGGAAAAAAGTGCAGTTGTGCTCCTAGCCTATTGTTGCAGATAACACTCATCATCTGGAACAATGAGGCTAAATGAGATGAAGAAACCTGTCTTGCTTGTGAAGAACAAAATTTGTCTTAAGCTCATCTCACAGCTGAAGGGTTTAGAATTAAATATTTTGGAACTGTCCTTCAATTATTTCCTTTCTAAAGAAATTCAGGGAATGCATAACCATTTACTTTCTGCTTTTTTTTTTCCCTCTTTGAAGGATTTTTTTCCTGTATTTCAGTTTTTGTGGTCTTCTGTGTATTTCTGACAACCTCCCGGTATCCATACTTATCTCGTGTTTATTGTAACTGCCTTTTAGCCAGGCTACCTTGATTGCTCAGAATCCAACCGTGTGTTTACTCAAGTTTCTGAACATTCATCCAGTGCAGTGCTCTTCATATAGTGTGGAAATAGCACTAGCAATGTCTCTTTGGTCGTTTCCAGGATCTTATGTGATGGTTTGATCTTTTTCCCTCATCATATCCATTCTGCTCATTTCCATCAGGACACAGGCCCCCTCAGCATTGTGCAATCCCAGACATTTAACATTTGCCTCATTTAAGAGACATAAGAGACTGAATTCCTGCCAAAAATAATTGGTGCTTTATTACTTTTGCTTTATTTGTGAACTCATATTTATTATCTTCACCCACCTAAAATCTTCTCTTTTCATCTTCTTTTCAACCTCTAAAAAAGTATAACTTGTTTACAATTTAGTGAAAGTATGCCTAAAATATTTTTTAATCATAATTTAATCATTCTTTCAACATACTGTATATTATGATTATCTCCCTGACAGAGGTACAGAATGGTATATTTATGAATATAAATAAGTTAAGAAATTTCTATGAATAAGCTTTAATAGAGGTCTCATCTTTGTCATTTTTACATAACATAATTTGCTGTTTACTACTTTAGAAGTACTGTCAGGTCAAAACCCCCCAGTTTTGCCTGTGATGATTGTTCTCACTGCACCACAACCTCCTCTGGAGAACCTCCCACCTCAATGTCAGACCCTACTGACAGGAGCTGCCTACAAACCATAAACATAACCAGAAAGGGGTGACTAACCAGTGCAGAACACAAGTTAAACCAAACCAAAAACAACAAAGCCCCCAAAACAAACAAAGTCTTCCAGGTAGTTAAGAGAAAATGAAACTTGGGGAAACATTTGACCCCCCTTTTTTGAACAATTGTAACAATGCTGATGCAATTAATTATAGTTTAGTATAATCAGTTCTTTAGAATGTAGAATGTAGTTTGTTCCCTGGCATATGCCTCTTTAGAGAAAAGCTTTTCAAACCCAGGAAGTTTAGGGTGAAAAGCAAATTTACAGCAAACTTGCTGGAAAAAAAGGGGTTTATGAGATCCTGACAATGTAAGGAAATAGGAGTACCAACTACATAAATACAGAAGTCATATGGGTCCAACAAGTTCCTTTATACTTACAGCTTACTCCTACACACGCTGACCAGAATAAGCCTTGGTGGTAACACTGCTCTATAGTGTTCTACTGCTCTTTAACAAACTGGTTTTTAATAATTGCCATAGTAGTGTTGGCAATTACATGTTTGACATAGATGTGCCATTAAATAAGTGGAGGCCAAGAAATGACACCCATGCTGACCATTAAACTTCCTTCACAATGTAGTTGGAAGGAAACTTAATAAAGAATAACTAGGCAAAATCTGTACCATTGGACTTTTGGGATGCTAATGCTCAGAATGCAGATCTTCCCACAGCCCTCCTTCTAAACTAAAAGAAAGGTAGCAAATCCTTCTTAAAGAAAGAAAAAAAAACAACAAGGAGGCATAAGCAGGGAATAAAGAAATGCAGCAAGAGATTTTGGTCATAAAATGTACTTAAGGATTATTTTGATATTCAGTCCGAATTATTTACACAAACAAATATCTGAAAAACAAAACAAAACCTCCCAGCCTCCCTGCCACGTTCATGAAAGAAAACCAAAATGGAAAGTTTGCTCTCGGAAAATCCATTCAAATGATTTCAAGACTCACCTTTCCCTGCATTAGCACTTCCATGTGAAAACTGCTTAAACTCGTCTCTCTTTTTTGATTACAATTAATGGAATTATCAGGGGAGTAGTAAGAGGAGGAACAAACAATTTTTGAACCAATTCTAGAATTAATGAACTTTCAGAAATTTTATCATTTGGTATGTCCATTAAACAGGATGTCTACTGATATGTCTTACATGTATTTTCTTTTCCACTGCTTAATGTAGGATCAAATTAAACTGTGGGTAGAACCCCACAATGTAACAAACAATTCTAATTAAATCAGAAAGAATACTTTTACAAAAGACACAACTGAAACAATTTCTCCAAAGTCAAATAAACCTTTAAAAAGTTCTGGCAGCATCACTGTTGTCTTGTACTAAACTGAACAAAATTAACTTTAACTTAATTATGAGAAGTAGAGAGACGCCCTTGAACTGCTTAGTTTCCCACTCTGATTTGTCTTAAAATTGGGATTATGACCAAACTGATAAATACCATGACTCTATTTTGGTTTAGTCTGAGGTGTAAAATTTATTTTTCAAGCATAGATGCTTAGTCTTTAGACTTTTCCAACACAGTATCAACTGTATTTTATTTTCTTATTTCTTAACTTCTGCATCCCACCATCTTTCTTTTTCCAAATCTGTCGGTGCAGCGTTAATTTAGAAAAACACAGCCACCCAAAGCCTGGCTTCTTGTAGATCCTAACATAAACAAGGCTGTGTACATCTATTAGTGCAGAGGAGCCTGTGTATGCAGAGTCTGGCCAGTGAGTAGTTTCTTAAGGAAGAAATATGACTCTTGGCCTTTCTTTATCCTGTCATGTGAAACTGACTACTTGAAAAAAAGAAAAACTGACCATCTCTAAGTGAAAAAAATGCATGTGGCATTTAAGGAAACTCAAACCTCAAGTGTAAATAATTTGACAGTATCCCATATAACTTACCATTAAATTTTCAGTGCTCTTCATTTTTAAGCACTGAACTCACAGTTATTATACAGTTGTTATATTAAATTTAGTATGCAAAAATGCATTTCACAATAGGTTTAAAGTAAGAGAATATGGAACACACTTTTTCTATAGAGCATAGTAAAAGAAAAATCCCACAGACAGTGCCTAAAATACATTTATGCTACATAATGATAAGGATATTAATAAGGTGATTTATTCTTTAACCAACTAATCTCCACCACTGAGAACATGTACACACAGCAATGAATTGTAAATGAACAGGTTGAACTGAATTCAGCAGAAGTGGAATAAATGTAAGTGACTCTCAGTGCTCCCTTCAATATAAGGAAGCTGGTCATAGTTTACTCTTCCTCCCACGCATACACTGCAAGAGTCCTAAACCAAGAACAGCACATAAATAACACCACAATTGACAGAATGACCCACAACTTCCTTCTGAAATCCAGTCATAAATCCCGCATGCAGATTCTAGATAACCGTCATTGGCAGTTTTACTTCATTTGAAGGCATTTTGAGATGCTGACCCTGAACAATGATTCATAATCAGGATTTCTGGAATTGAGCTGTATCATCATGTTGACTGTACTCTTTATTTTTTAATATTAAAAAAATTAAATTAAAAAATATTATTTTAATATTTAAATTATTTTTCTTTAAAAATATATTTTTTGTTTTATCCTTTCCACAATTTTTGAGGTTCTCTTTATTGGCAGTTATCTGTACTCTAGAAAAGAGATAAACTTTCAAGGCAATTTCAGACTATGCTGATTAACTCTGCTATTTTCCATTCCTATGTTGTAGTAAGTACATGTATGATTTTAATGCATGATTTTTATGCAAAATGCAAACAAAATATCCCTCAGTACAGTCCAGTCTTACAGAGAAGCCTTCCCTTCCTGCTGCTCAGCATCCCAGAGTCTGGGCATTTTTGCCAGTCACTCTGGCCCACTGTGCCAGCTCACTGATTCAGCCCTGTACCAGTACTTATTCACATCTGTCCTCACTGCTGTGATGTAAAATAAACACAGTCTTCTCTTTTTAACAATAAATGCAACAGAAGGCTCTTTCTTTGTTATAAAGGATATTGATGCTTCAAGAGTGGATATGCTGAGGGTGTCACTGAGTGTCTTGGTGCTTCAGCAGTCTTTTGCTCAGGCTCGAAAAGCTCCTCAAGTGTTGCATGGCAAACGCAATTGCAAAAGCCTGCAGTTTAACTCTGCAGAAAGGATATGGGAAGATGTATCTCCAAATTAAATACAGGATACTAATAGAGAAAACTAAATGCAGACAAGCTCAGCTGATGGACCTACTTGCAATTCTCCAATTTGCTGAATGGATCACATTTCCAGACAAGGCTGAGTTGCTATGTTACACTAACATGTCCTGTACCTATTATTGCCCCGTGTGTGCAAACAGGAAAAAAAATTCGGAAAGACATTCATCAGTTGTTCAGGAAAAACTGTCTTTATAAATGACCAGGGGAGGAAATAACTGTTTCCTCAACAGAATAAAGCCAGCTTGTATTTTTTTGAAGAAAAGCAACCCTGTCTAATAAAACATCTCAAAAAGAGTCAAAGAGTACTTTTATGCATTTGTCATAACTCCTTCTGGTCCTTAGATTTTTATTACTCCTTTAAAAGGAGGTTAAGGAATATTTTATGTTTTTCTGCCTTCCCCTCTCAACCTTTTTGCTTGTTCTAAAACCACAGGAAACAGACCCTGTCATACACAGAGAAGCATGTGGGAAAATGCATGGTTCAAATTTATGTTTGAGCAGCCCATCTAGGGCTGCTTAAACAGTTCTTCACTGGTAATTCGTTAATAATTAAAAGTATTTTCCATATCAATTTTAAAAGGCAAAGAATGTGCTGTCTTTATAAACTACATTCTATCTTATTTTTCAGTTGAGAAGCATTATTGACTTCTCTAGGTATTGAAGGCATTTGTGAACTAAAGTGGCCTTTACAGGGGGGGAACATGCCTGTATGCCATTCTGGCTATTTGTGAATGAATGGTATTTTCATACTGCTTCATCCTCCAAACTGAAAATACAAAGGCATTTTGTAGGTTTCTCCAGCTTCTTCTTATTCTATATCTTTGTAATTCTAAATACTAGTATTATAACATCATGGTGACATTTTGATTACCAAAATTAAGACAGAATTGGTTAAATCTAATGATTTTTGTTTCGTAAATGAAGGCAAAAAGGGGAACAACAACAACAAAAATCACAGCAACACATGAAAAGGTTATTCCATAGAATTCCCACTGCATATTTTAAGAAACCACAATTCTGCCTCTCGAGAGCGTGGTCTATTAGTTAGTAAACAGTGAAAAATGCAAGCATTACACACTGGAGAATGACTTCTGTCCTATCTGGCAACCACCTCGGTTTAGAGGACTCATCAGTGAGGCTAAAGTGATTACTCTATAAATATAACTTTTCTTTTTTATTTTTTTTTAACCTATTAAATAACAATTTATTGGTTGGCAAAGGCTTATAGTTTAGATCAGGTAAGTGGAGAAAACTTGTTCATGAATTAAGCAAACAAAATTTGCTTCTAAGTAAAGCAATGAATTTTTAAGGTTTGAAAGCGATACTGCATGAGAAAGCTTAAAAAGAAAACATGAAAAAATTTTACCATCACAGTGAGTCATTTATAAATGAACTAGAATAGATGGAAGAAAAGAATATTGTGATTTTCTTATATTACTATAAAAATTTAGTTCTTAAAATCTCTTTACATGAAACTTCTTGAATTAATATGTTTCCCTCATTTCTCAAAGTAAAAAGTATTAGTCCTACATTTAATAAGTAGTTACCAAGTATAAAAAATAATCACTGCTTTAAAAAATAATATTCTCTAGATAGCAACAGCAACAATAATAATAGTGCTTAACGTATCATAAATCTATCCACATTTACTTCACTGCCCCTTATGAAGAAACAAGACACCAATACACCTGACTGCAATGCCACACTAGACATAATAAGCAGAGAATGCCAAGGTAGCTTCTCTGACCTCAGCCTCTAAGAAGGAATTCAGGGATGACTTTGCATGCCAGAACGTTTAGAATAAACTTTATGTCTAGAAAAGAGTGCAAGACAAGTCAAAAATATGTTTGGTTTTAAGAAGTGCTGCTGTTGAAAGAGCAATTACCTTTTTTCTCACATCAAGAGCTGAATCTATGGACAACACAAAGAGTTGTTTTATTTGTTTTTTGTTTTTTTTTCAATTACTCCATCTAATACTAGGATAGACATCTCAGAAATTGGCTGAAACCCTTTTCTAGGACAGAATAACTGCAAAGAAAAAGAACATCTGTGTCTTTTCCATCTATATCAGCTCAAATATAAAATCAATTTTCTTTGACCAAGCTCACATCCCTTGTGTTTGCTTTTCTGAGAACTCGCATAATCAAGTTTTATTAGCCCTAATGTTCACATAGAGACCAATTTAGGCCTTCATACTTAAGTACATCAGAAGTGGTATATTTTGTCAGGGGAAGAAGACTGACAGACAAACTGGGACAAAGTACTGGTTGAGGACAGGCTTCCCTTAAATCCTTGGTCTACTTCCTACCCCAAGGAACTCGGGGAGCTGAGTGAAACCCTTTCCAGACAGGGCCACTCATGAACAGTACTTCCACGTGAACACAATCAGACTAAATTCTATTCTGGAACTCTCTAATAAACATGAAGGAAGTTGTTTTTTTATCTCTAACAACAACAGCTTGAGGCTGAGTTATGTGTGACCTAAAAAGAGAATTGAATGTTCTGCTTTTGTAATTTTTTCCCCCTTCCCAAAGTGCCTAGTTCTGCTGGTCAACTCTTGTGCTCTAATAGTACTACCTTTCCCTGGTAATATCTGAGCACTCCAAGCATACCCACACCTTTCTTCTGATCACTGAAACTAATTTTAGCCAGTAACCTGACAGCTGAGTAGCCAAAACTAAGTTAGCTCAATGCTTACTTCATGAAAACAACAGATGGATGTCACCAGACTGGGGGTGCCCGATATCCCCCAAGGATGACTGATGCTCCAAATTGCATTTTATATCACTTCATTGCCACATAAATTAATTGATTTAAATTTATGAAGTTTTAAAAGACATTATCAATTCACCAGCTTGTTTTCCTGGGTCATTTTTTAACTGAAGGCCATCATGCCTGAACCTTTATTTATAGTTTTCATCTGTTCTACATTTAAAGAACTTTTCTTTGTGGTTCCCTTTCATGGACACAATAAAAATTTGGGTATTTGGTAGGAAGAAACTGAAATATTAAAAATAGAGCTGTATTCATCATATGGGAAAATAACTTTTAGAAAACTATCCTAGAATCACAGGAAAGGATGAATTTCTGCATATTTGTTTATATACTAGGCAGTTCAATACCAAAACCGCACTAAATCACAATGTGGAAGTCCCCCTTTACATAGACCTAGAATTTGCTGAATTTAAATTACGTGAATACAGACAAAAACCACAGTTTGAATAGAGTTCAAATCAGTTATAGTTAGATGGGAGATTTATCATCATAAGCAGAACAAATCTGCTGAAATCTAAGTCAAATGAGGACACAACTAAATAAAATCAAGTACTTTTCAAAGTAAGTATCAGTTTTTAAGATTAAACTTGAAATTCAACTTGTAAGAAATATTAAATTAGAAGATAGGGAAAACAATAACCTGTCAGTTTTATGACATTAATCTCGAATAAATATATGAAGGTCATTTAGGAAAGAAGAGGGTTGCTGGCCACGCAATAATACCCCCTCCAAGAGTTACATAAATGTCTTTGTAGTTGGTGATAAAGAACATTCCTGATCTTTGGTCGCAGATTTGTATTTGTTACAAATATCACATGATGCATCAACACGATGTGTGCAGCAAGTGTATTCCTTAACAACAAAAGAAGTGCAGGAATGTAGGAATATTAAAATGATTTAAATGATTAAATGAACGACAATGAGAGAAAAACAGGCCCCCGTTCTCATTCCCGTGAAGAACAGTATCCTGATAATTTGAAAGGGCATTGAGGATCAAGGAAAATTAACTTTCAGGCATAATGTAAATAAAACATTTGCCTCTGTGTCCTTCTACTACCTCTGATTCCAGCAAAATACTTCTCCCACAGCAATAAAAAAAAATTAGGTTAAGTTTTAAAAATACAGAAGCCCTGTACCGTAGCCAAATTAAACTATTCCAAAATACACTGTATTTGTAACTCATTTAACAGTCAGCAAGTTTGGCCGCTGACATTATAATTTGCTAATAATGCTTTTCAGTATTTTTAAGCCAGCCACCCAACTTGTAGTCCAATGATATTTATAACACATGCTGGGATTTTTTAGGTTTGGCTTTGTGTTTTTTTAAGCTGAGAAGTGGTAACCTACTGATAATGTTCTTCCTCCACTACCAAGCAAAATATTAGGATTTAGCTGATGGCATGGGATGCTTTCTCCTAAAGCCAGTGTAATGGAAACACTGCAGATGTTTCCAAATCCCACAGGAAGCGTGTGTATCGGCATTACACTCCTTCCCTTTTCCCCTTCATCAGTTAAAGATGACCAAGGACAGGTTTTGAGAGAAATGCCACCAGCTCCTGCTGAGCCAGAAAGCAGCCCCCTCACCCTCAGTATTTTCTAAGTGCATGAAAAGAGCTGGTGTGTGGGCGTCAGAACTCGATTTCCAACCTCTGCTCCCAGGCTGTCAGTCATGAGGAGGATGTGACCCCACCACCCTGACAAACCATCCAGTGCTAGCACAGAAATGTTCCTCTGGGGAGAGGGGCAGATAAAAGCTGGGTGCATTTTTAGCATCTTTCTGTCAAGATTACACTTCAGTGTTTTAAATCATCAATACCCATGTGAAAAAGGCTGCTTGGTCAGATCAGTGACATAGCTGTACCCGAGTTTCAAGTTTTTGCTTTAGGATGAAGGTGTGTAAATAAGGAAAAATCACTCAGATGTTTCCTATTCAGGTAGATCATAACATGAAAAGCACAGATACACTCAAGCAATATTTAAGTATCAAATTATACTTCATAAAGGGTCTTGAAGGTGAAGAATTATGCAAATGTACTCACTACTATAACAAATAATCTTAGAATAAAGGAAAAGCAAGCCAGTTAGAAGATATGGAGGGAAGAAACATAGAAAAAAAACTCCTATTAAACTTCCTTTAACCTTTTACAGAAAAAAGATAGCAGGATTTGCTATTATGTTCCAAGACAGTGGACTTAAGTCTAGATCCAATTTTTTTTCCTCATTTGTGTTTTCATTTTGGACACAACACGAGGCCTAACATTATTCCTGTCAGAGCCTTTAGACAGCATCATTTTTTTAAAGGGAAAGCACACTGCCATTAGCACTACAATTTGGTGTACTCCTGGTTTTGTCTGGCCCTTTCAGCACTGTTTTTCAAAGCAGGATTGTGAAATACATCGACCCTCACCGATCACTGAAGTAGGGTTCACATTCATGTATTTTAAATATGTACTGTTATTCTATTTCCTTGGTCTGATGTTTTATTTGAGTTTGGGACTAGATATGATAAACAGTCAGTCTGCACTTTTCAGCAAGCACAATTCAGATCTGTACTACGGTGGTGGTGAGTGAGGGCAGAGAGGAAACCCACTGCAAAGAGGAAACCCACTGATTACAATCCAGGACAGCTGTCTAAGTCTCTCTGTGCACAACCACTGCTTTAATTTCCAACTACTCCGGACTGTGAGCAACTGCCCAGGGTTTGGTAAATGCACTGAGGTCAAAAGAATTCCTTCATACACATATCTAATTTTCTTTCACTTCCATGTGCTGATGAATCATTTTTTCCCAAAAATGGTCTGGAAAGAGCGAAGAAAAACTGTGACCCGCAACCCCAAGATTCCCCACTGTGGCAGAAGCATGACAAGTCCTTTAGTGACATGGACCTACTCCTCTGCTTCAGGATCAGCACCAAGAGCAGAGAGGAGAGAAAAGCAAAACACTGAGTGCAAGAACAGACTTGTGGCATTGCTGCTGACCATACTACCAATTAGACAACTCATAACACACTGCAGCATGTTCTCTGAAAACCCTAAATCACATAGCAACTGTGTGAGTATGTATTTACGCAACAGCAGTTCACATGAAATGCAGATTTTCGATGGAAATCTAATTCAGACCTGTGTTACTATCAAGGACAGCCCAGTTTGTACAGTGTTAACATGCTATTTTTTTAATAGGTCTTCATCACTGTACTACGGACTTATCATTCGCACCTTCATAATCTACTACACTTCCCAGAACACTTCTGACCAGATTGAACCTGTTTATAGATTTTGACTGTGTTACGTACTTATGCACCACTTCAATTTGAAGGACAGAATACCAAATGTAGTACTGTCTTTAATGAAATATGGCTTGTAATTTTTTCCACATAAAAAATATATTAGTGATGCAGGTATGCATCTGGTTATGTAAATGTCTCAGAAACTTTTATGGAATATGAAAAGACAATGCAATTTCAGCGCTGTCTGGGTCTCAGAATTTTAAACAAAGGATTCTCCTTAGATTGACTCAACATTTTTCTGACTTAATAGTTTCAAATGAAATGATTTTATGTAAATCAATTTTGACTGGAAAAAGAATACTTAAAGTTATTTGATTTTTCATGCTTTTCTTTATTAGATGTGAAATATTTGAGGCAGAATATTTAGTTGTATAATAATGGCAAACTATGATAATAAATTAATTTTGCTGTACATATTCCACCTATACAGAGAATGAAAATGTTAATTCCTACATTGCAAAACACCTGAATCTCGCTGATGTATGTTCTAATTTGTCAGAGACGATCACAATTATTTGCTACAAATTTCATGAAAAGAAATACTTACTACTGTGCACAGTCAATCAGTTGATATTCGTTTGACCTCTCGAAGCACGCCTTTACACCCTCATCATCCCAGAGCTTTTTTGCATGTTCAAAGAACTCCTGGAAATTGGAAATGCAATGAATCAGAGATCATTTCATAATTTTTTCAATCCCCAAACTGCGCTGTTCCTTCCCCCAACCTTCATGCTTTATGCTTTGCAAAATGATAGATTATACACTTACAGAAGAAAAGCTATAAGCATTTATTAGCAAAAATTGTAATAAAATATACAGAACATATGCCTTCTGAGAGTTTCCAGCACATGATATATAATGAAGACTTAACTAAAGAAGTACATGCTGGTCCATTTATAAAATTTACTGGAAGCACAAAAGTAACCTAGAAGCATATTCACTTCATTTTTAACTGAATTTATGCTTTTGCCATGGAAAAGGCATAAATGTGATGCAAAAAGCCACCCAGCTTATAAATGTTAGTTTTCCAGAGAAAGAACCAGCCCGTAGCTTTAAAAAGATTATGCATTTTTTCCTGAAAAACACAACTTTCCACTACTTGGTATTTTCTCATGCAATATAACAACCTGATTACAAGACTTGCAGAGACTTTGCTCAACACCACATCCTCCAAACAGCTGCCTGTCACAATATGCTTCTCCTAGCAGCTATCCCAGGCTACCCAATCCAGAAATACCTGCCAGCAAGCTTAATTCAGAATTATTTGAAAGAGGAACAAAAGCTGTCCTTGATGCCAGTGAAGCTCACATATGGAGAGGTAGGACTAACCCTGCCTGCTGGCTCCTTGTTTTTCTCCAGCCCCAGTTCTAGAGACTCCAGGATCCAGCTTGTTTTAAACTTGGGAATCTATTTTATGTTATATCATTACTGGCAAGAAACACTGTAACAGAGTTTTTCCAGCTACATCATTCTAAATTCAAATGAAGGACATCTAGATGAATTAGTATTTCCTTTATTATATAGCTCTTTCCTCCCTTGAACAAAATTGTTAAAGCAATACGTCAACTCAAACACAGAAACTGTTTTCTTAACACCTCAACACTGCTAATAAATCACCGGAGTCCTTTGGTTAGTCACAAATTTGTGAAACCTAACAAATTGCTTTTCCACAGTTCAGTTTGGCTAGGTGTAAAATGGGTGTAATACCTATCCACTTCATTATTCTGTCAAAATTTTGCATAAAATGCATCTGAATTCCTAAACTTTTCTTAAATTGCTTGCCAGTTTCTCCCCATGTCTTTTCAGGATTTTAAACCTTTTGCCTTTTTTTTTTTTTTCTCCCAACTATACCATGCACAATGTAGAGAGAGAGAAAATTCCATTCTTTAAAAAGTTTTGAAAATGTTAGAGAAAAGAAGATATTAAAGCAGGCATGAGAAACCTTTGCAGAAATTCTTGGCGGAAGAGAGGAAGCAACACTATATATTGGCAGATGCTTATACTGCCCTTGAGATTTATTTCATCACTTGGTGAAGACATGTTTATTTAGTCTCTGTTATTTTAATTACTTATGTAATGATTGTTTTAAACACTGCAGATCCACCTTTTGAAGTGATGCTACAGCTATTATAAACTCTCTGATCCTACAGCAGAAAAAAAAGCAAAAACGAGCTCAAGAAAGGACAAAACATCAAACAAAAGTAGTAGGAGAAAGCGGACACATTACAGAGAGTTCGACTACAAGAAAAAGAAAGAACTAAAAAGAAAGAACTAGAAAAGTCAAAATGATAGCTAGCAGAAACCATGGAACATTCCTCAAATATGAGGCTAATGCTTGACTGATACTTGGGGCATCAGCTGAATGCCTCTCAGTTGCGGGCATCGTTGGCCAGAGAAAAGCACTGCCTTCTCAGGGGCTCAAGTGGACTGTGGGTAAGTGTCAGGTCCTGAGGCAGAAGGAGCCAGCTCTCCATCGCCTCAGGTGGGAGCAGAGTCCAACTCAGCCCTTCCTGCCACAGGCATTTCGCCACTGCAGGTGTGGGGTCTGAGCACAGGGTGGCTGCCTTCCCCTCCTCCCCATCTGGGGGTGGGAATTCCCACCCACTCCAAAAGCCATCTTTAAGGGGAACAAACATGTGAGAAACAGTCCCATTGAGCCCCACAGAGCCTACAGGAAGGGGAAGGGATGAGGAGGAGATCAGTGTAAAGGTATCCTTTTCTGAAGGGTGGAATGGATTGAGAGATCAGTCGAAAATATAAATAATGAAGTAAATAAGCAAACAAACAAATAAATAAAGTTGCAGAGCAACAGTAGTTCTTCACTTCTGATTATCCTCCGTATGAGCTTTACTTACTCTTAAAAATCTCTTCTGAAAAAGATGCAATCATTTCAGCTCAGCTTCTTGAGACCCTACAAATATGTTGTAAATACAGGGTTTCCATATCATATGCTTCAAATACTTCCACCTGACCATTATGTCTCAAAGCAGTCTATTTAAAATGACTTCCAGACTTCTAGTCCTAAGCAAATCATATAAAACAGAGCAAATATACTTCCCTCATTAAAATGTACCGATCTACTGCAGAGGAGTACATTTGATTGCAAATTGCCTCCCACACAGCTAGCTACTCGATCCTTCCTTCCCAGGTGACTAAAGCCTTCCAGAAAAATCCTGTTTCATTTTAAGGTGCCAAGTACCATGATCCAACTTTTCACACTTGTTTTTAACCCTTCTCTCATCTGCTCTAAGTTCCTCGGTATTTTTTCCGCTCCTCTGCATAAGGCCCCCCATTACAAGCGCAGAAGAGGATTCAAGTAGAGGCAAACAAATCTGGATGCCAGCCCCCTCTCCATCACAGGACAACACTGAGACAGCAGTTACCACATCAGCTTCAACCCCTGCAAACAAGACCCTTTTGCCTGAGCAGCCGTCCAACAATCACTCCCATCAATCCTTGCAACTCATTCCTACGAATCCCAACGCTCGTCACATCTTCCTCCTTCCTCCACGTTGTGGCCACCTCAATGTCAAGCGGGGCCTGGTGTGGGCTTTGGGCCCTGCAGCACCTGCTATGGAGCTAAGTATCCTTGGGGCTGTGGCCCCAAGTTGGCAATTCCTGTCATGGGGAAGAACCAGGATAATTGAAAGCTGAAAGAGAATTCAGCTATGCTCCAGCTGGTAAGGGAAGAAGGGCTAAAACATTTTAAAATGTTACCTTAGGTCAGGAAAACACAAATAAGGTTTTTAAGAGTAATTTGTGACCGTAGTAGCTTACATTCTGAGTTGGTCAGACTAAGAATTTCTTGAAGGTGTGACTACTGAAAAGTGGCTTTTCTGTTCTTAGAAGTCATGAGCCAGGTCCTTTAAGAAACCTCAAGTGGGACAGAAGAAAATAGGGGCATGGTAAATCATTCTGGTAATCTGATGCACTGTGTTTGCAAGCACATGCACTTGACTTCTATCAGATCAAAGTAACCAAAATCTACTAAAAATATTTAGAGTGCTGAAGGGAACCAGGAACTAATGTGATGTCCCTGAAAGAAGAAAACCATGTCATGACTAAACAGAACAGTTGCTTCAACCAAACTCTTCCTTAGGAGCAGAGGCATACAAATAGTTGCACCTACTAATATATATATATATATAAAGTAGAACAATCAATATATTTTTCATGTAGTATTTTAATTGGAGCATTAAAGAAGTACATGATAATGCTTTAGATCTTATGAGTTATGGGTGTCACGAATTGTAGGAACTTTTTACATTCTACACATTAATTTACACCATTTATCTAAGAATTGATAGCGATCACTAGACCATAAAAAACATTGATGTGATATTTGGATGTCATCAAAACGAACATGGGACACACAACATCTCAAATATTTATTAATATAAAACTATTTTGAAATTTTCCACTCTTCCTGAGACAATCCAAAACCTCAGCCCAGCATTCCTGAACCTTCTTCTCACTAGCAGATACATATAACATATCATCCAAAAATCATTAAGAGCCAAAAGCAGGTTATTATTACCTTTTTGTTTTCAGAAGAAAATAAGCTCAGATGTACATAAATGTAAAAACACCCTGAACTGATAACACTGGATCCAAAACATAGGCTATTTTTACTGTGTTTTAAGAGGTCTTGCAAAAATATTTTTACTCACCTAATTCAGGAAAATATTTCCTGATTCAATGTATTCCCATACATAGCAGTCCAAGAAAACAATACAAGTAACAAATGCAATGTACTACAGCTAAGCCTCAGGGCACTGTTTTTCAACTTTGCCTTACTAGAAGTTACAGCCTGGTTTCGAAATTCAATTTCCCTTATTTTGGAAATAAACTTATTTATTGATAGGTTACCTAAGAAACCTCCTCCCCCTTATAACTCCTACAAAAAATTTTGAAGTAGCTAAGAAATGGACTTATTTCACTTTTTAGATACCTAAATTTGGAGTAAATACTAGTGATGATTGAACAATTACATATCTTCATGAACAGACCTTTATGTATTTTGGAAAGAACTTTTCATCTAACTGCTTTACAAACCACAGAAGCTCATGTTAGGTCAAGAATACAATTTTTATTCTACTAAGATTCTTTCTGCCTTCCTTCTGGATGGAGCATACATTTAATAGCTATCCTGATGTCACCTTTCAGTCTCCCAGAAAGTGGAAAGTAGAAGGCTCCAACCAAAGCCATATTTTTTCTACTTCTGCTAATATACTGTAAACATGGAAACAAATTCTTAGATCAAAGTGAAGTCAATCTCTCTCAAGCCAAAATTTATGCTCTTATTCTCCTAAGATTCAGGACTGTAAAACAATTCCTAATCTAAAACACAGATTAAATCTGTCTGATTACCTGACAACCACTTCTTTAAGCAGCAAATGTTACACATTTTCATAGTTCTGCCATTGTGGGTGTGAAATGAAGTCATCACTTCTATTCTGAATTTCAGTTACTACTTCTTCTCTCAACTACTTAACCAAACAAAAAGTAAATCACACAATGCATTAAAAATTCCCACCTAACACCTCCCCAACTCCCAATGACAACTGCAGTGCCAGATGATCCAGAGAATTAATTCACACAGGAAGGGAGGCATGTGCTTCCCTACTGAGCAGGGTACTTGTACCTCCCAATGCATTGTGCAGGGGTTATGTGTGTATTATATAGACACACAAGCAGCCCCAGTCTCCCATCCACAGAGCTACAGAAACGTTTTGTGGAATAAAAGAGTGACAACTGATGGGGAACATTGTAATACCATAAGGATGACAGCCAGTGGAGTCAAATGAAAGGTGTATAGACAAACTACCCACAGGGTTTTCTAAATGTTTGACTCTGCAATTCAGACAATATCCTTTGACACATCGTTTTCTGTACCAAACCTGAGGTCAGAACCAAACTGGATCCATCAGCCTCTAGCCCAAGTCACGAAGCATGACAGCAAGAGCAAACAGCGGGATGCTGTGCTCTTACAGCAAAGGACAGACAGCAACATGGTGTGGGAGAGGTGACTGGGAGGAGGAACTCTAACCTTTCATCTCCTCCCACGGAGCTGTGAAGAAGCCTTTTTCCATGTGGTGCCCAGGGGATGATCAGAGTGACTGCATCGTGGGTGATGGGAAGCTCAGGTGAGCTCCCCCTCATGCTCCAGAAAACTTCACAGCTCCTGGGGCTGTTTGCTGCCGCCCTGGCAGATGCCACAAATCTGATCACTGTATCAATATTCTGTTGGGTTTTGCAGCATGAGCCTTGCAAAGCAACAGAAGAATGGCAATTTAAAAAAGCTTATATTTGAGCCAAGTAAACACTTGGAATTTAACAGGAAGCAAAAATTACGTTTTTGGATTCCGCACTCTCTTGCAAGCCTCTACAGTCTCTACTCACTGTAGAGGGTCTCCATTTTGAGAGCCTGTCTTTACACTTGAATCCTAACCCAGCATTTAACTGAGGGGGGTTGTAAACTGATGTTCCAAGAAACTTGCAAGAGACAGTGAGTGACAGTCTGGCCCAGTGACTCCAATTATTACTGGTTTGCTCATACCAAGCGGAGCAATGAATTTTCTATTAGAATTGCTCTTCATCCCCAAACATCTACTGAGTGCAAATGCAAGCTGTGTCAACAAAAAAAAATTTAAATGGATTTAATGATTGGGTGAAGCACACAGTAAGGCACCCAAGAGAAAAGGAAGCCTGCTCAGTTACCTCTTCCACAAACAAGTACAGCCTCTTGATAATCGGGCTCTTGTTTACGAGTTAAAGTGTCCCTTATGGCTCAGTCAGCTCTCCTTAATCCTTTATGAAATGCTCTGCCTAACAAGGGAGCTGTTTTGCTGTAGGTATACAAAATGCAGCTGCTCAAACTCCTAATGCCCACAATGAAGATAGGCAAACAGTTACAATTTAAAAACAAAAGCAGAATACATGACTTGAATTTCCTCAACAGCAGCGCTGTCAAAACCTCCATTAGCACCAAAGCAATAGCACAAGAAACACCGCAACCACATAGGAAGGGGTGGCCAACTAGCACAACAAGGAACCATGCTCAACAGTAGGGTTCAGATTTTTCTAAAGAACCAGCACTTACAGTAGATTAATTATACAGAAACCTTTAGAAAATGTACAACCTCCACCCCCTGCAAAGTATTTTCTGTTGTAATTTGTGGGTGTGCAATAATCAATGCAATTACTCTGCTAGTTAGTGACTCATTCTGATAGGCACAGCAGCAGTTTGGCCTCTAACCCTCCTCCAAAACCTAACTTCAGATCTGTCAAAGAGAATTACAGGATAATACATCCAGATCTACCTTCTATTCCTTTTCACTGGACTTATTTTGCCTTTTTTTAAGGCCAGATGCAACAGTCTTCAAGCACGATTAGTCTGCACTAAGCATAACCTCAGTTCGTCAGAGCTGAGCCATGGGAGCACAGCAAATACCACCTTCATAGAACACAACCTGTGTTGGGGCATCTTCTATTCTGAGAAAGCAAAACTAGTAAATTAACCTCCTAGGAGAATCTTGTCTGGCTTGCAAGTATAAGGAAAGAAGCTGGGGAACAGCACTTATAAATGTATAAAAGCACATAGCCACCACATGCCACTGTGCAACACCATTAGACAAAATGCATCAATTGCGGAGCTCGTTGACCATGTGTGAACCAGCACACGTATATTATACATCCCTTTCTTGAAATATTTCTGTGTCTTCACTTTTAAGCTCTTACTCTACACTAAATTTCCAAGGAGTGTGTGCAGTTGAGGGATCAGCCTGATTGCCCTAGCAGTTCTATTTCTGCCTGCTGGAAATATGTTCCATCTGCCATCTTATTTTATAGAAATCAACAAGTTCAACTTTCATAGAACTCACAAAACTCATCTGCAAGGTCTGAGCAATATATTAATACATGCCTCAAACTTGTATCTGTCAAACGCTAAAAAAAGGTCCGAAAGGTCTTTAGATCATTCTAGCAAAAATAATATGATTTAGTGCTTTTGTAATATTTTGAGGCTGGCACTGTGGTTTGGACAGGCTTTGCAAATAAGAATACATTATAAGTCAAAGAACGGTTCCATGTCTTTCCTTCACTATCTGTTAAATAGTGGAGCTTTTTTTTTCTGAGCTAGACAACAAAGGTTTTATCATAATAAAACCAAAACCCTCTGATTCAGTCTTCTGGTTTCCATTTTAACTGTGTACTTCGAGTTTTAGTCTGTTCAAATCCTTGAACATTGCTGCCTACCTGCTATTTTAAGGGGCCACCAAGCTCTCAACTAAGAAAAGGAGAGATAATTTAAGCAAATTACTTAGTGTATATAGTGCCTAAAAATGTGTCGAGGATGGAAAGCTCACACATATTCTTTTCCTTGAAATTATGCTGGTTTTGGAGAATCAGGACCTCTCCCTGAATGTACACAAAAGCTCTTAATTTGAAAAAAAACCCCAACGCCTCTCAAAAGATTCGTGAAAATAATTAAAGATGCATTACACAATCCTACAACATTGCTGCCCTTTGCATTTCTGAAGCACTTGTGAAAAGAAAAATGTAGGTACTGCTATAATTCCCTTAAGGAGATTTTTTTTGTGGACAACAGGTGATGACAAAGCATGAAATTAATTTGCAAGTGCTGAAGAAGATGCAAAGGAACGAAAAATATGTAATGACCTGACAAAAAATTGGGGGCAGGTGATTTATCCCTGTTATCGAAATGCTGCTTACACAGTTATCTTTGTTGAGCACTGAGCCTTGAAACTGGAAAAATTACCGAAAACCACATAATCTGTATGCCACCTGTACTGGGAGATGTTTGCTTGCTGTTTATTTATGAAAGCAATAATGGCACCATGAAAATGTACAGATTCTGTATGCCAAAATTTGTTTCTTCAACTGACTAGACAAGACTAAACAGCACAGAGTCCGTGTGGAATAAAGTTTGGCAAATCAGTCCACAGCACTTTTGTTACTGCTTCTGGTTCTGCTGTCATTTTACTCCTGGGCCTTTGCAGTGAGCACGATATTCAATTTTAAGTCAATATAACATCCACTCAGTGAGTATGCACAAATCACTGTGCAATCCTTGATGAAGGGACTGTTATGGAATTGAGAAGTGCTGCTGTTAGACATTTATTATAAAATGGCAAACTTGAGGCATTTCATGGCAGGAAATATTATCAAGATTTATTTTTTTTTCCAAAACACTTGCACATATAACACAATAACTTACATGTTGTATCATGGCAGAATTGGACCTGAATCCTCCCTGACTGTAAATTGCAAGCATCATTGTATTAGATGACATTTTGTATTAGATCTATAGTCAGGCAATTTTCTAGTCCATGCCACAGGTACTTGGGCACAAATCAGTACAAAAAAAGTGGAGATCCTCCAGTGGATTGTTGTTTCACCAAGTAGTGAAAATTGTGAAGTTAATTCTCACCCGCTGCTATGAAGAGAAAAATCTAAATGTGCACTTTGTCACCTTTTGACACTGAGACCCTGACCCCCTATTCAAGTTCCTCCTGCATGCTTTCAGCCCTTCTGACAAGTTTGCCTCTGTTGTTATTATCCAGAGGGTGGGGACTCCCCCAAAAAAGTCAAACCAGTGGAGTACAAGGCAGGCGGGAGTCAGCTCTTCCCCCTCCTGGGCACTTCTCCTGCCCTGCCCACAGGGAACCCCTGCTGCTTCCAGCGAGCTGTACAAACACAGGACTGCGGCCTGTAATTCTTCCAGTACAAAAAGTTTCTACTACTCCCAGCTTCAACTGCAACCAGTTTTGAAGGTCATACATCAAGGAACTATTTCATGCTCTAATATGCGCTTTGTTATTTGTAAGTGATTTCCTACTAGACAAGTGGTTTGCAAGGACAGAGAATTCTCACTTCCTTTAAAAGATTTGATTCGGAAATAAATGCTGGCAACATCATGTGACAAATGGGCAGCATCAAGCAAGCAAACTTGAACAACTCTCCTAATTGTATCAGAAAGTAATGGAAAAGCCCGTCTGCTGCTGCAAGCTCTATTTAGCCTCCTACTGCTCTGCCCAAGTTTAATCTAAATTCTTCAGCATTATCTCTCTTTTGACACTTCTTCCTGTCCTTATCCATGTGCAAAAACCTAGCTTCAGCACACTAACTTACTCATTCTTAAATATTTATCACAGTAGGAAAAGGCAATACAAGTCTTCATTGTATCTCTGTGGCTAAACTAAACTGAGTTCTAGGAAACTTCTTCAAATTAACAACCACAAGTATAGATATATGTTTAGAAGTAAGGATTTCTTATGAAAAGCAAAACCTTTTTTGTCTTTTCTATCCAATAGCTCTTGCCTTTGAGAACTATCCTGGGATATGACTGGATACAACTGCATGAACTAGTAATTTTGACTATCTGAAAGTAATATATTTACTGGAACCCCATACTTTGAAGATGTGCTTACAACATTTATGGATGCAGAATTACTCTATCTTATTATTCAGTAAGATTAAGGTATCTTAATAAAGCTCTGAGAAGTAATACAAGTAAATTTCGGCTGCAATTTATATAACTTTCAACATTCTTCTAACGCCAGTTCCCACAAATCCAGTGCTGATGAGCCCCAGAAATCAACCTTTTCAGACTAATTTAGAAGAAATTTAGCTAGCAACTTCAGGAAAGTAAAAATTTTAATTCTTACAATTCTGAAGAGTACATAATTTTCAAGAACTATGGTAACAACATCCTATTATCTATAACATGGAAAGAATGTGTATAGTAACAAATGGAATCACTGAGGCATCAAGTATTTTTTGTTAGCCCATAAATACTTTTACCATTCAGAAACTGTTTAGAAGTCAACAGAAATCTACATCCATAGGCATAAAAATCTGTGTCCTTAGGAATATAAGTGATTGGAGACAATGGACAACTTGTGGAAGAGAAATTCTGTTGGAATTTCAGAGCTGAAAGTCACTAAGGGGGCCCAATGGTTTGGCATATAGATGTTTCCAGGGTAAAAAAATTCTTTATAGAGCTTCTTTACTTTATTCCCAGTCCTTTATTTTCTATTTTCTGCAGGATTATTTCTCACTTCAAATGTAATCTAACATGAAAGCTGCTGATCAATATTGTAAACAGATGATTAGTGTCTTGTGACTACCGAAGAACTGTTAATGAATCTCAACAAATGATGCTGAAGCAGGAACGTGAGGTAAAATAATTGAATTGAGGGAGATAATAAAGCTAGGTAATTCCTTCAGTTTAAAAGGCAAATATTGCCAGAACTCCTTAAACAGAAAGAAATGATTCACACTTGTCTCAGAAATGGCAGGAAATCCATTTCTTTGGATTAATTAAAATCAAACTGCCATTAACTGCAGCACTGCCTACCTGAAGTAAAACACAGAATTTGTGAGCTTGAGGTCATTGATACTGGACCCTTCCAACCTGCAATGATTGAGGTGAGACTCCAAGGACCCTCCCTGCACCTTTTCTCCCTTTCAGGCACCACTGGGCTATAGAGCCTGAGAGAGCCACCACAGGGCCACCAGCAACCTCCCTGCAAGATGAGTGGTTGCACACAAACAAAAAGGAGCTGCTGGTGAAGGAATTTAATTCAGCTGGACCTGGAGAGAAAACCTGACTGATATTTGCCAGTTGTGAGTGAGGCCTTGAAACAATGTGAAGACAAGTCAGACAAGGACTTTCATTGCCTTCTTTTACAAAACCCAACCAATCGACTTCAGCATGAAACAGAGAAATAAATCACTTGCAGCAGCAACCACTCTGAATTTCTGGGAAAACTCCATTCCACAGACATTCAGTCTTTTCAGACCTCTTGCTTCATGTGAATGACTGAAAGAGGTGGCTGGGCAACAAAACAGTACATTGAGTTATTCCGAAATCTCTAACTACCTCCTTGAGGAATGTCAGGAACAGGTGCATTGTAGACAATAATCTTTAAGCAACCATAGATTTTTGAGAACTGAAGGTAGTTCACGCCCAGTCATTGCTTTTAATTAAACAAACAAACAAACACTAGACAAGCTCCTCTTCCTCTCTCCCTGCCCACTGATCTATTGTTTATTAATCCATCGCTTTTTCAATTTTCCAACTTGAAATGCACTAGTGAGGGAAAGAGCCTTCTTCATTAATTTGATCAAAGACATTTTTGGCAGTTAAAGCAGAAAATGTATGTAAACACCAGAAGTGAAATTCTTGATCAGTTGTAGCAAGTCCAAACCTTAACACTACGAAATAATCCAGTATCTATATTTAGAGCAAATGATAAATATTTAAATACCCAGCAAAAAAGTTGTTTATTTCCAGGAAAAAAGGGGTACTGCCTTGGAGAACTCAAGACTCTAAACAGTACTTCTGTCACACTTGGTGTATGACATGTTTGGTTAAATATAAAGGCCTTCTTCATAAGGAGCTGTATCTGTTTTCAACCCGTGGCTTTCTTATCTACCTTTTAAAGACTGAGGTTTATTTTTAATGCAATATAATTTAATTAAACATTTTATAAAAGTTTTTAAGCAATCTATATAACTAAGTTCATAACAGATTCAGTGAGCAAGATGAGGAAATTTGTTTTTGTCAGAACTTTGCTTTTCAGGATTTGCCTTCTACAGGCCTACACTTAGAAATCATATTTATGCTGCAATTAAAAAGGCAACTAAAAAAATAAAGCCTTTTGCCTATTATACTTTTGTTAGTGTGATAATTTTTCACAAAGATTTGTTTACGTTAAACTATAATAAAATGCGGATAAAGAGCAGAGTGATCTTCCCAAGAGAATAGTGATCCACAAACAAAAGTTTTGTGATTTTTCTACTGAAAACTAAAGGACACTCACATCCCCTATACAAGGTATGATTTTTTGTTGCTCAGAATCAAAAAATATAATTTAGTTCTCTAACACACTCATTGACTTTTAGAAAACATTGAAACATGAAAATAAGCAAGTATTTTCATTAGCTGACTCTTCAATGCATTATATTTGTACAATTTCTAATTCTTAATGTTTCTCCACACAGCTGAGTAGCACTGTCCTTGGGCACCGGATGTTTCCCACACAAAATCACTCCACTGAGCACATTAGGCTGCAGCAAATCTCAGCAAGGTTAGAGGACATTTTGCTTTTACACCCGCAGGCACTTGGTGCAGTGGTACCCTGATGTTAATTTGAACTTTTATTAAAGTACATAAACTCCTGTGCAAGGCTCCAGTGGCCATCAGCATCTTCAGGAATCCCAGACGGGGCAAGGCTTTAACCTGTCCTTTGCTCCTGGTGAGCAGCCTGACAGAAGTGTACTCTCAACACAGCCTGAGCAGGCTGCTGCTCCCTTGCACAACTATTTAAAAAGTACAGAAAATACTGCCTTCTTAAAACAGTAGAACAGCAGTTGCACTTCTGCTGATGATGATTGTTGTGGACAACTACAAATACCTTTTTTCTACATTTTTAGCAGAAACAAGTTAGCAAACACACTGGCCCAGTTGATTAACAAGAGCTACAGGATCCATACAGCTACACCACACAAGAAGATGAAACATAGATCTGCAAGCAAACCTTAAAATAGTATAAATAAACATAGTTCAATTGTCAGTAATTGACCTATGATCATCTTGTTTCTGACATCCTTTTAAACTACAACTCAATGCTAATAGCGTCTTGATGCACAATTATTATCTAGTTCATTACTACATATACTTCTAATGGTATGAGCTGGTAAAAAAGCAAGATATTTATTATCACAAGAATACTGAAAAGCAGTTTTCCCTTTAGAAGCAAGCAACAAGATAAAGATATCTGTTTCTACTGAAGTAAACTGGCTAGCAGGATTCGAGAGACATTTCAGGTTTTTGGTAAAGCAGCAGGCAGCCAGAATATGTATCATTGTATTTGTCATGTTTCAATTATATAAATTATAAAGACTCATTCTGAAATAGATACCAAAGATTAGACGCCTAGCTGAACTGACTTAATATAGGTAACCAAATATGTTATGTGGCTCCTGTTACTCCAGGTAAGCTGACTGAACTAAACATTTGCAGAAGGAAAGCTGCATTCAGTTCCTAAAAAACCAGTAGATAACAACTTGCAACAGAAGAGGACAACAACAGTATGATGGGGTATCATTCAATAAATGGGTTATTTGAAATAAAAGAAGTATCTTTGTTAGGTAACAGCCACAAGAAAAGAGTTGCTACATATTAAAAAAAAACCCAAAACCCACAAGAATTTTTATAGCAAAGTTGTAAACTGGGGTTTTTTTTGTTTTTGTTTTTTTTTTGTTTTTTTAAGAGACAGATATACGTTGTATATCACAGTTTTGCTGGATTAATTACACCTGATCAGTGTGTGAGAAATTCAAACCTGTGCATAGCAGCAGTGTTAAGAACAAAAACTTCATATGAATGCAAATATTTCACAGGAGTGAGCTTCTGATAGCTTAATTGTATCATTCAAAAAGCATGATTACAATGGTGGAATAAATCCATAGGTCAGAATACCTATTCTGCCTTCATAGATTAATGCAGATACACTGCATTCATGTGCTGTATGAATTTAAGAGAATGTAATTTAATTGGCATTACATTTTCATATATTATACTCCCTGTGACTAGAACAAAATGGTTATTAAACCTTTTGAAATTCTGACATTTATCAAGCTTGCTCATTAGTTCTATGTATTGAAATTTAAATTTTGTATTTACACATTGTTTTTATATTTCAACATATAAATAAATTGATCTTAAATTTCAGTTCTCAAAATATATCTTCTTGCAAATAAAATGCATAGCTACCAGTTTTTAAGTGTTATTGCACTGTGTATCTGATTGCTAATTTTAATCAAGAAATTCTAATAGCATCTAATAGAACAATTACAACATTCTTCTGAATATATAAAATTATTCTCCGTTAGTGCAATATGAATCTGGTAAACTGAAAAATGCAGAGTCAATCCTCTAACTTGGAAATTTTCTGTTTGCAGATATACAGCCACATCAGCAACTTCCAACTGTAATTTACTGCTATAGATACTGTAGCAACTAACACTTACCTGCTCATAATGAAGATTTCCAGGAGCAAAGCTGGAAAACTACAGAGTGCCTAACACACCTCCCAGAAAACAGCTGCTGTGTGGCCGTATCGATAGATTACAAGTCATAAACCAGATGTAAGATTGCATGTCATAAATCATAGAATTAGACACATCCATCTTTGAGTTCTTTAGTTAAAACATTAAGTCAACAGATAAAGAGCTGAAATCTGAAAGTATTTCCCTCATCATTCATATTTTGCTACTCATCTCGGACCTTAAGAAAAATCAGAAATAAAACGTATTGTAAAATAAAGTTAGCATGATTGGCACATCTATTTGCATGTTCAGCACCCAAACTGCTCTTCCACATCCAGAGCATTTAGTGTCAGCACGAACAACTTAAAAACTTTTCGAAGAAAAGCATGCACTTTATTTGTGGGTGCACTGACTTTTCCCTAATAAAATAAACTTCCCTTTAAAAACAAACTTTTCCCTTGTAAAACAAACCAGTCACCTCCTGTCTAACTCAGGGCTCCCATGCTGTCATGCCAAACCACTGGGATGCCCGAGCCAGAGGACGACAGAGGCCATTCCTGCCTTTCCCCGGAGGCAATCAATCACCCACCCCACACATGGAGCAGCTCCCTAAAAATGGTCACCCTCTCCCTCTTTCCAAGGGCCACTGCCCTTGCACAGACACACTCCCTGCCTCGGTCCTGGCGGGGGGAGCTCAGCTTGGCCAGCCTGAGAAGTAGGAGAGAGATGGAGACACCACTGGGATGGGGTGTCCAAGCTCTCCCTGGACACTGGCAGTGCCCAAGGAAAACACCAGCTGCACATGCACAGACAACACTTTAATTGACTTGGGGTTAATCAACAGAGATAAATCAAACCTGTCACTAAATAATGGGACAAGAGATCCCACTCTCTTCAGCTTTACAAAACCAGTCAGAATTTTTACGAAGTAAAAAAAAAATCTGTTTTTACTAAGTTATTTAACTTCTACATTGATATCCCATGGAAAACAACTGTTTTCCATATATCTTTCTAAGTATAAACAGTAAGAAAAACTCATGTACTATTCCAAGATTAGTCAAGCATAGGCCACAGAGTACTTCAGCTGCAACTGAAAGATGTCATAGCTCTATACTGAATCATTACACTCACTTTTCAGACAGTTATGTTTATCTGGGCTTACATATCTTGCTTACACCACTTGGAGAGCCAGGGCAAGCATATAAGAGAGTCCAAATAAAGAAATGCCTTTGTTTTTTTTTTTTTTTTTCCTCAAGAGTTTCGTTTTCTCTTTGAGACTTTTGTTTAAAAATTATTACAAAAAACCCCAAACAGTCTTACCCAGATCATTGTAGAATCATAAAAAGAGGGAAGAGGGAAAACCAGTGTATTGCTATCTGTTTTATTAACTATTCCATGTTAGCTGAAAACTATTAAATATTCTATCAGGGCAATCAGTTTTTTTTTTTCCTGAGCAGTCTGGACCATGCAGTCTATGAACTTGCTGTATTACTATTATGATTTTTTGAGAGATGGGGGATTTTTGTAACATGCCTATTTCAGTATTTAACACACATAATGCTGTAATAACCCAATCACGCTGGCAGAAGTAGAGCACACTAATGGAAATACCTGTTCTTGGAGGTGTTTTGGATTAAGCAACTGGGTAATGCTTTGGACAGAAGTTATTCAAGTCCCTATTGGCATATTCAACACGAGTGGGTCAAGTATATGGCTAGATATTGTGTTATTTTTTGCAATTCAATAACAGTGCAAATATGAGCTGAGAATATTTCTCCCATACAAACATAAAAAAGCAATTATAGCCATATCAACGATGAAAAAAAAAAGAAGTACACTGTGATTGTTGGTTTGCCTGCAAATTTCCATGCAATAATCCTAACAAACTACCTAAGAACATTTCAAATGTGGAAATAATGGTTTTTGGAGACGATCTGGAAAGTTCTGCTTATGAAACTTTTTCTTGCATTAAACTTTATATATTTGAGCCAGATTCTCCAAACCACTGAAACTATGGGCAACAGCCTAATGAAAGGGAATCATAATACTTAAGACTGTGGTGTTCTAGGACAAAAACAAGTAGCTATTGCCAAAGATAAATCAGCTTTTCTAACCCAAACATCCCGGGGACCGGATGATTGCCTAAGTGGGGATTTTGCCTGACAAAGGGGTAGATAGAAGCTCTAAAGAGAAGTTTCTCACAGGCTTCTTAAGAACAGGGGTAGGTGGCATATGTCACCAAAAGAAACAGCAAAGAAGGAAGGCGCTGGCTGGAAATGATTCTTTACTTCCTGGAGGAAAAGCCACCAACAGGGACAGCAGAAGGAGAAAGAACAGCCTCAGAAGCATCTGCCTTCAGCTGAGCAAATCCTCCAGAACAAGTAAGAACACGCAATGGGAATGTGCTCACTACAATGACTGTTTTGGTCCAGGCCCATTTCTTTTCTATGCTAAAAGTACAGGTTGTGGGGAAAAATCTTCTTAGATCTACATACGCACCCTCTTTGAGAAACTGCCTGAAGAACATGGCTGTGCTTCAGTGAATATCAGATGCAACATTCCCACCTTTAGAGAAACAGACATTTTTGAAACAGTACTCAAAAATATGCCTAGGTTCCACACTCAAGTAGCACTGAAGTTTTGAATCAGGCATATTTCAACCTCCAGAACACTTAATTTCGCTCCTATTTGTGAAGCTCCTATGATGTAGCTGAGATCTAGCCTATGACTAGATCCTTTGTACCAGAAAAGACTGTGACCTTCCAGCCAAACTGTAGGGGGAAAGACAAAAAACAAAACAAAACAAAAAAGCCAAAACAAAACAAAAACCCCCCACAGAAAAAAAAAAAAAAGGAAAAAAAGAAAGAGAGAAAAAATAAATCCCCGGATATCTCAGGTGGGGAGCTCCCTCTCCTTATCACGCTAGGCTCTCAAGCAAGATACTTGCTTTCAATGTGATTTTGATTTTACTTAATGTACTGGTAAAAACCAGCTTACACTAATACGAGGAGTAGATGGGAGGTTATTTTTTATTCTAAATTGGTTATCTATTCCACTATACAGCAGGGAGGAGAAGGAGAAGGGAGAGTTTGGACAGAAATAGAGCATTCCAAATAATCTGAATATGAGAAAAAGAATAAAATAAATATTCCTAACAGGAAATTAGGGATTCTAAAGAGAAACTTTTGAAACTTGAAGGAAAAGAGATCAGTTCTAATGAGTAATTTCTTCACTTGAAAAGAGTTCACAACCATCACAACTAACCCTCTGGCAATTATAAAAATGCCCTGACTGATGCTGCCTTGTGACTTCCAACTGTATTTTGAAAAAACAAAAATGACATAAAAGAGTGATTTTAAATTATTTTTCCCAGTCAGTCTAGAATTTTTAGTTTCTTAATTTGATTTCTGATATCCTAAAGAACTCCCAATCAACAAGGAGTTTTGATGTGGAAAGTATTTTACTTGAGCCACATCAATCTGTTTAACTCATTAAAATCTGCAGCAGACATTCTGATTATTTTAAAAGGGCAGGGGAACAAATATGTACATTTGGTTATGATGATTTATCTTCAGATTATAACAACGTATTGAGGAGAAAACAAACGAACAGCAAGAGACAAGCAAAAGCATCTCAGAATATGTAAGGAGTGAATGTAGTCACTGAAAATTTGTTTTCCTCTTTCTTCACAATTTTCAATTGGACATCAAATGAATCTCGTAAAGAACGTCATAACTCTGTTTACTTGCCAATAAAAAAGGAGAAAATTTGCAGTAGCTAAAATAGAGGAAATTAAAACTATTTTAGATATTCTGTGATTTACAACATTCATCATGTAAGCGAATCTTTGCTCTGTAAATCAGCGTCAGCACCTGTCCTAAGCACCACCCTCACAGTAACTATGGGAGAAGTTCTCATAGGACCCATTGGTCCTCTGGAATGAGTATGGCAGGTAGGAGGAAGAATGGTGCTTGATCTTGGAGATTTAGCACTAGAGTCTCCTGTCTTTCCAGTTCTTCTATGCTAAAGTAGCAGAAAAGAAGTGTTATTAAGGGAAGCACTCTAGCTGAGAGGGACTAAAAGATGCAAATTCATTTCTGCCTATGACTCTTAATAGTGGTCTCTGTAAAAAAACCCAAGAAACCCAAACATCTGTAACCAGAGTGTTCTGCTCTCCCTGTGCTGTGGGTTTTTAAAGGGAGCTTTATTTCACTTTAGCTCACATATTTTAATATATCTCAATGTTCCCAATTGGGTTTTAAGGTATTTTTGACTTTCTAACTTGTATTATCATTAGTAAAATTAAAAAACGATCCTTGATTTTGTTACAATAGCGATAATAGAGAATGACTTCACACAATAGTCTGTGTTACTAATCGTAAAAGCCAAAGTGTACCTATTATATTTTCTGTCTACTGCCGAATTTTATCTCACTCCAGAAATACTAATTAAAAAATATTCCTTAATTATTTAACACTGAACTATTTTTCCCCTTTTGACCTGCCATTTCAAAAGTTAGAATTATTCAGTACAAAATAAATCAAAATTTAGCTGAAGCCAAAAATGACATTTTTCTCAAATTAGTAACACCACTGCATGAGAAGAATGTAAGCAATATCTTGATTCTTATATACGCTTGCATAAAGTCAAGGCAAACATTTTGTAAAACTTTCACAGAATACCCAAGCCAGTAATTTCTAATCATCCTAAATGAACTGCAAAAATGCACTCAGTGGAATGTACACATGCTTACACAAGTAGATTATTATGAATGCTATCAGTAAGAATGATAATTTGCAAATGATTAAACTGCAAAGATAAATAGAAGGTCAATTTTTATAACTTGATTCTGGCTTTGCCTAAAAGGATTGCTGAGGAGCTGGTACAATTGTCAAATAAAGTAATGAATCCCCATTTTAGGCATCTATTTATTCCAACAAAATTCCGAAGAGATACTCCGTTTATAAGAATTAATATTTTCTATGGTCAAGGAATTTTGAAACTATTCTTTATATGAACATAACTTATTTATTTTTATTCAGTTTCTCATACAAGGCTCAAGACGTTATTTATGTGGCAATTTTACTGAAGGCTATGTTTTTCTTGAGATTCAGAAACAGGAATGCTCTTACATTTTTTCACATTCTCCTCCCAGCATACCCTAGATCCAACACACACATTGAAAAATGTACCATGACTATCCCACATCCCTGCAGAGAGGTTCTTTTGCACTTTTAATTTCCTAACCTCTCTGTAAGAAAGAAGTCGTTTTTCACCCTGCCCTTTACAAGCTCTTACAGTACTTAATGGGGTAACAGCTAAGACTATGGAATCACGTATGGCAGTATGCAACACGTAAATGATTACAAATCAGCACAACACATCAGCATCCAGCCACGCAGCACAGCAGCCAGGACCCCACCCTTTTCCAGCCAAGGGCCCTGCTGTGCCGCTGTGATTCTGGGAGGAAACCAGCTGAGAGTGAAAGTGTTTTCTAGCAAGTGAAAGGGACAAAGAGCGCGAGAGCTGACCTTGTTATTTCCTGGTTATTGCTCTTTGCGCTGAGGAAATAGGCATTTTAGCAACATCAGCTCAAGTGAGCCAAGATCGTCTGCTTTTTAATGGATTAAGATAGATTTTTCTTATAGAGTGATATTATATATTGTTTTCTGTTTAGACAGTAGAATGACAGCACCGTGAACTGCTGCTGTGTTTGTTCACAGCAGCAAAGTTTTTAAAGATACATGTGCTTAAAAATCCAGTCTGTATGCCTTAACATACATCGGTTAAGCCTATACTTAATATCTAAAACAAAGAGAATTCCTGCAAATCCAGTGAGTTGGTGGTCCTGTCAGTCCTCTGGGAAAAGAGATAGCTCGCTCTGCCCTCTGACTGAGAACCAGGCAGAGCAGAAATCTGAATTTCCCAGATGAGTGCTCTGACTGTCTGCCTTGGAAGCTCTCCCTGGCCGCACATTTAGCAGACAGTTTTGTTAGGAAACACTCTTCCAAGTTTTCTTGGATTCTTAAAAACTTTTGGTTTCAATGAGTCAGCATTTCCAGATGAAAGGCTGCTGTACTGAAAAATTAATGAGCAGCTGTATTTATAATAACCCCTGAGATGTTATTTATCAATTTTGTAGTTCTGACTGAACAGTTAGCTGTGTATTAGCAGCTAACTTGACCACTAGAACATGCCCTCCCTCTCCTCCAAATGCACTTAGAACTTTAATCAGTAAATTATTGAGAACTTTAAACTTTCACTGATTCAAATAAACTGTTCTTTCAGGAATGCGTGCTCTTACGATGTTGATGTATTTGTGTCAATATGGAAAAGGGGAAAACTACAACTTCAATATCAAATCAGTAGTTTCCTCATGGCTGCAAAATAAGAAACCTCACAGAAGAAAATACCCCACTGCGATAAACAATCAAGATGTATTTAGATTTACCAAACTGTACTCTTTTATTTTGTAATGTTTAAATACAGATAAACTGTGACTTAAATTATTAGAATGCTTCATTAAAAGTATATATACTTCTTCTTGTTATTGTAAAAAGATCCACAGAAGAATGCTTACTCATAGTTTTTTCACTTGACAGTAGAAAATGTTCATTTCAGATATGGTTAGTAGTGTTTTCTGATTATGCCCAAAGGCCTCTGTAAATACTGAAGATTAAAGCCCAGACGTAATTTTTTGTGAACTTTAAAATGCCATTTGTGGACTGTCAGAAGACCCACACTAAGACTGCATTAAGCCATTCCTCCTCCTGCTGTATTGCTTTGAAAATTCAGGCAAAAGCTCCTGTTTGCTGTGGCAAGAGAGCAATGCACTGGCAGTGCAAGTAGCTGGCAAGAATGGACACCTCCAAACATGAAACAAACCCACCTCTCTTCACCTGCAGCCCATGAAACCTGCTATTTGTGCCAGGACTAATTCAAAGAGAAAAAATGATGTGGCAGCTTCAAAATACCACTTCAAAATTAGTGATGACTGGCACACAGCGCATTTTTATACAGTTCCATCCACACTGAGCATACAGTAACTACCTGGAAATTGGTCAGTGCTTTATGTGAAGAACAGTAAGTCACCACGGTATAACTTTTCCATGCTAAAATGGACATAGATAAGCACAATCCCTGGTAAGTTGTAACTGCATGCAATACATGCATTCTGATGTTACCATAGCAAACCAATTCCTTAAGCCACAGTAATCCTTTTGAACTAAGATAAATTAGGTTATAGTAACTGTGTGTAGCTTGTATCTCTGAAACATCTGTTCTCACTTAATTTTTAAATATATTTTAAATTTGTATATTAAATCAGTGTATTCAGAAACATGGACTACACTACTACAAAACCAAAATCTGTCCAACACACTTCTATGGAAAAAATCCTTCTAGGTACAAATATTTATTCTTATAGTTCACTTAGGAGGAAAGAAGGAAAAAAAAAATTGTGTCATGGCACATAAAAACACTTGCACTTTCCCACCATCTGAAGACAGCGCAATGTTTCTTCAAAAGCTGAATTTCTAAAAGCAAATACAGGTATGCAAAGCCACAATTTCTTACAAAGCTTTCCTTACTACTAAAACAGCCTCATGCAGCAAAATCATGTCCAGGTTTCAAGTGTCCTTCTTCAACTGCAGTGGTACATGCTGTTTTTTATGAAGTATTCTCTGAGCATGCCCTGTCTGCACAGCACAAGTGTGAGACATAAATCTGTGTGACATCCAAGTCTAAAAGGAACGCCCGGTACCCACACAGAAGACACTGGCTTACATGTTGTATATACCTGGAACATGTGTATTGAGAAAACAATTAGAAGTCATTCAAGTAATTTAAAGAAGTGCCATGGAAAAGCCCAGTAATTCCCCCCCCAATATACACACATAAATAAATACTTGATTTATTTCAGAAAGATTCAGGAGTATTCCTAGAAATTCCTTCTTAGGTAACTCCTCCCTATTGTGATGGATGCAGCAGAAAAAAAAAGCACAAAGATGGTATTGCTCTCACTGATCTAACTTCAGGTATCAGACTGAAGCAATTATTGTAATTCCTAACCTTATAATGTTTTCTTTAGATTCCTAATACAGATTTCCTTAACCAACATGAATACATTATCTGATTTTCAAATGATCGCACAGAATACTTCAGCCACAATACTCCATGGATTTCTGTGGAAAAGGGACATTTGAAGTAATACATGATTTTCCAAAATTTTCAACTTCCCAGGGAAGTTAAAATTGCAAAATTTATACTCAAATCTTAATATTTTATTTTGCAAACTGTCAGAGTTTAATTTTTCTGAGTCTTAATTTCTGAAATAGCTTTATACTTGATCATACCGTATCTGTAATTGGCCAGTAATGTTACAAAAACCAGAATGCAAACTAAGGTATTTAAGTTTCCATTTTTAAGAGAAAGAATATACAGTTTTGCTCTACTTAATTAAACCTAAGCACTTTAAAAAAAAAAAAAATTAAAGATTTAAATTGTGCTGGAACATTAAATAATCTAAAAACTACAATACCCACACAGACCACTAAAGCAAACTTTTTAACAATCAAAATGAAAACTGGAGATTTACTCTTATTTGGCCAACAATTGAGATAAGACTATTTCAGGCGTTACACAAACAACTGAAATTATCATCTATTCATTTTCAAAGCCTCAACCAAATTGTTCTGGCCCAGGAGAAATGGAAAAGCAAAAGAAACATCTTAATACTCTTGAAACCTAATCTCTAACAATTTCCAAAGAAGTCTACCTTTACTTGAGACAAAAATGAACAAAGAAACCCTCCCAAACCAAGCACAGCGCGGTGCTTTTGAAGTCAGATGACAAAGCTGGCTAGCCAGCTTCTAGACCAATTCTGACTACAGAGACTCTGTTTGCCTCACACTGTGAGCACTGGTGGTGAACTCCTGAACCTGGAAGCAGCAGAAGCAGCTCTGTGTCCATGGGCCCCAGCAAAAGATCAGAGATCTCCGGAGGAGAAATGCTACCAAAACCTCTGCTCAAAATGGTGAGGCGGCAGTGGCTGCACACTCCCAGTATTCATGACCACAACTCAACCTTGCCTGATTCCTATTTAAAGACTTGACTAGAGTAAAATATCTTTTGCCACAGCTATAGCCTTTCAGCATGTACATGCAGGCTCACAGCCAGTGTTTTTGGTTTTTTGTTTGTTTATGTTATGTTTGTTTTTTTGTTTTTTAAATAGGGACCTATAGAAGATCAGGGAAATGAAGATAAACTCAAAAAAACTGATGAGGTTTCTTACTGGTTTTGCCATTCCATGTGATTGCGCCTTTCAGAATAAACTTGGAATTTCTTATTTTGTCATAGCTTCTTTAATAATTAATCTATTTAGATACTGTTTCTTCCATCTCATTCCTAATCCTAGTTTTAAAAAACCAACATAAATCAATGAAAATAAAAAAATAACAATAAGGAAGCTGATGCCCCTTTTCAAAATGTAAGCATTAATATAGAATTCTATAAACTTTCAAAATAAGCAAAACTCTTCTTAAAGATTTCTAACAAATTCTTAATTAAAATCAAGTAAATCACAAAAATCTTTGTAATAATAGCCCAGCAAGTCCAGTTTTTTTCACCTACAGAGGAACGGACTTGAAGTTTAAAAAAATCACTTGAAAGAGTGATATCTGATGGATAAAACTGAAGGCAGTTAGAGGCACCTAAAAGACTTCACCCATATTCTGTCAGGAATTCCAAAGAATGAGATTCACTCCTTCCGGCCTGAGTGGAGAACTCGCGTGCAGAGGCGCGTGTCAGACAACACAAACACACTAACAGTGTCTCTTACTGATCTGGGCATCTCACGACTGCCTGCACACTCAGTTCACGAGCCACAGATTCCACCACGCCTTGAGAAGCGTGCCACGTCCAGCACACAGCATCTGTTTGCACAGCTGAGCGGGGGACACGCCTCCCTGAGCGCTTCCATCGTGTACCGCTATCCCGGAGCTGCCCACAACACTCCAGACTCCGCAACGGCAGCGATGAGGTCAAAAAGGTTTGACTTGGCAGCAGCTTCCTCTCAAGTCTCGCCCAAGCCTGGGAGTGTTGCGGCAGGAGACGCGAATGAAGGAACACTTAAAATGCAGCTGGGAACCAACTGTGTCAGCCCGGCTCAAAGGAAGTGACCATCTGACTCCACAGATGCAAAGTGCCACTGAAGAAAGAAGGAACTTCCTATTAACAGAAATCTGTATCACTAAGAAATCCTTAAGAACCCTTGAAGATAACTGCATCATCTACTGTGCAGAGCCTCAAGCCATGGTGAAAAAGGAGTTAAGAGTGGAGAGCAACCACGTCTCCTTCCAGGCTACCCCTAACTCTTGTTTCTGAGAAGGAAATATACAGTTGTCTTAGATGGTATTTAAGAAATCTGAGTCAGGAGCTTAAAACTATGACAACATGTAAAGGAATAATTATATATCTAGTGAGAAAGGAATGTATGAGGGAGGGATACTTTGTCTGGCTGCCAGCACCAGTGAGTAACAGCAAATGGTTCAAACTGGAAGGGCCTTTTCCTTAAAGAACCAGTTGGTCTTCTTTGTCTGGATGATCCCTGAGGATTTTGCAGGTTTAGGTCTCTGCAGGAATCTGCCCTGTGCCTTCCATGGATACTGTCCAATCTACTATATTCTGAAGCTTTGAGATTTAAAGCTGAGAACTTTTTTTTTTTTTTTGTAATATTTAATAATCATTTCACAGAAATAAGGGGAAATGTCACAGGATAAACATGCTTTTTATTGTGCTGGTATGCCCAAATATCCTGCCCTGTAGCTACACTGTTTTTTACCTCATGCATCTTTAAATCATTATACATCTCCATTTTTCGTAATGTCTAAAATAATTTAAAAATACATCTATATTCAACCCTTAGAGTAAATGGAAATTTATCATAAGGATAAATGTTATAAACTACTACAGTCAATATTTTTTCTTTAAATGGTCACCAAGACATTTTACCTTGCACTTATCTGCTATATCGGAAGGACGTGATTTTAAAAAAAATACTTTTATTAGAGGTGGAGTTTCTTTTCCCAACAGTTCATACTGATAGTCTGATTACTGCTTCTGGACTTTAAACACTAAGGTCCTATAAACATGAAATGAAACATAATAAAGAAGAATTAAACAAACAAAAACATTCCAAGCAAGTGTTGTCTCTGATCTCTGTATCTTTCTTTATGATCTGGGCAAGAAATTAATTTTCTTTTTAGCAATTCCTAAAATAATAATGGTCTTAGATTATTAAATTTTTCTCCTTTATATTCAGTTGTAGGTGATCTCTAGCTCTTTTTGGTTTTGTTGAAGCAACAGAATTTCATGAGGTGCATATATGACCTGGAAGTAGTGGGAAAATTTTTTTGAGAACTTTATTTTAGATTTCACTGACAGTTTTCCTGTGCCTTCAAAAATCATTTGGATTTTCTGTCTTCATGTGCACCTATCCTGTCACTGGACAGAATCTCCAGATAGTCCAACTGTCCAACACTTGATTTTAGAAAAGGAACTTCCTCTCCTAGATAAAAAATTTTTTTTTTTGCATTTCCTCACCACCCAGTTCAGATTACCCCCCATAGCAGGAGGCATGATGAGCACACTGAGATAAACCCAGAGAGTTTGTTTTCCAGCTCTTTAGGCAAACATCACATTAAAGCTGTCCATCAGTGTTCACTCCGACTGGTGCTCCAGAGAGACCCTCTTGATCACTGCCGTAGCTCTGTTTGGCAAACTGCTCCTGAACTTTTTTGTTATGTACAATTGTTATTGTTTATATACTTTTGATAATATCTTCTACGTTTCATTTTTTTTTTCTTAAGATTTTCTATGCATTTTCTGTTCAGATCATCTCTATCAGCTGGAACTTCCTGCACCTATCTTAGGTTCTGCAAAGTAAAATAACTTTGTAAAAAAATGATACCTAACAGAAAAAGCTCTCAAACCCACCACTTAAACTATAAAAACTTTATGGGAATCAGAAAAGAAAGACTTTGAGGGCATCTTCTGCAACAAGTCCACCTGGCAAGAGTAAAAGCACCTGCTAAATTTCTTTTGCTCTGTTCTATTGAGAGTTTTGCATTGCCTTTTATTTTTTCCTTGAAGACAACATGAAGTATAATATGACTTAAAAGATTTTATCTGCTCCTGATCAATACTGTTTGTAAAGTATTTTCTCTACACAATGGCTGAAATTCCAGGAGTTCACCTCCCTCTCTGAACAGTCACACATATCAACTAGGGCCACACCAGCTGAGGGAATGGAGAACTAATATACTGTATTTGGTGCCATTCCTCTGTGTTTTTCTACGTGTGATAGAGTGAAAAAGATTGGTTTCCCTTGTTTCTTGCCTTTCTCCAAAAACAAAAAGGTGATGGTGGTGTTGGAATGAAAAGCCAGGATCTCCTTGACTGGCAAACCTTGGAGACTGAGCCATGACTCCATCTGATTTTCTTTCCATTTAACCTAAAAAGCAGGGAGCGTCCTTCAAGGGGATGAGGGAAGTGGGATTTTTTTTTTTTTTTTTAGCTTATCTGGTCCTTTCAGTTAGGATGACATTTGGTAGAATACCATTGCTGCCTTCCTACAGAGAAATGAAAGTACTTAAAAGGTTTTTTAAAAAATTATTATTTTAAATAGACATATGTGGAAATTGGTTTGTTTTTCAGTCTTATAAGAGCTCAGTTTCTGATGATGACTTAATAGTTTTGGATGGGAATCCTCATTTGTTGAAGTCTGGTCATTGAAATCCCCCAGATTTTTTTTTCTCACGCAGTGTGCAAGGATCCTTTCAGATAGATCTTCGGAGATAAATAACAAAGAAGAAACCATGTAAAAAATGGAATTATCTCTATTATATTCAAGGAAAAGACGCAAAAAAAAAAAAAAGTG
>VWZN01001860.1:491456-521881 GCA_013396955.1 Regulus satrapa
AAAAGTGGCAGGCATAAGTAAAGAAGCAGATTCAGGAGATTGCTGTCAAAACCTGTTTCACAAACAATACTTTGAGCTTTGTGCCCTCTGCTCAAAAGTTTTGTGAACTCAGCATTTTCAATGAAGTGTTCCCCTTCAAGCCAGCCTGTATATTTTGCAAAAGCCTCAGCTGCCAAACAGCACCTAACATTTTAAAAAGGTGAGTCTTCTTGGCCTATAAAATCAGGCATAGGATTTCAGTAACTGAAGAAAATACCTGAAACTATGCTCCTAACATTTCTCTAGAAAGAGAACTTCACACTAACTGGTGAACCACTAAAACCAAAATTCTGTGCTTAAAGCAAAAGATACTTGAAGGTAAAGGTTACGCTTTGGAATCCTTAGGGTTTTTTTTGAACCCATGAGATGTTGTAGGAAGAAACCACTAAGGTTACGACCCCATCTTCCTTATGGCCTCAGATTACAAATGTTTGGTAACAGTGAAAAGTAAGGCAAATAGGGTGTGCATGTGTGTATTTATGTAAAAACATGAAAATGAAAACTGCTTTTGAAAGGCTCTGCAACTAGGATCATGGAGAGGACCAGAACAAAAGAAAAAGAAAGAAAAACAAAAAAGAAAGAAAATAATTGCCTAGATGCCAACTACTGGTTATCTGCACTGTTAACACAATAGGTCCAGTGTTTTTAGTGGACACTGCCAATGCTCTTAGTCTTAAATTAGAGCAAGCAGCTGTTTTAGTGTACAGCTGAGCGTGACATAAGCCTCTGTAAACACTTTTCTCTGTCACATTCTTCTAAGTAGAGGAGGGTTCTATTTTTCTCCCTTCATGTAGAATAATCCTCTTCTTCAGAAGTTCCAGGTAACTTGTAAATTGCACTTCAATTCTGCCATTAGGAAAAAACCAAAAGACCGAGGGACAATATAATTTGCCAAGTGGGTGTGTGTATCATGCATCAAAATGTCTACTTTTAAGGCTAGCACACTCGACAGCATTCCACAAACACATTATCCGTGTTCTCTTGAGCCTACATTTTCCAATATCAACACACTTGGCAGATTCCAAAGCCTGTTTTGATGACAGTGATAGGAAATCCCTACCTGTTGTTCCTATGGGTTTCATATATAAAATAATCACAGAGCGTGGTGATACATGTCTGTACTTACAAAGAAACACACTGCAAGAAAGAACTGATTTGCTGTCCACAGCTGTCCTCACATTTTAAGTGGACTCAGTTACTGAGGATTTTAAAAATCGAAAGATTAAAATTGCATAGCCAACACTAGTAAATTGTGAAAATCTTAGCAGAGTTTTCAATAAACATCTCTCTCCCTTGTCCTCCTCCTCCATTCAGTTTGCATATACTTTTTGGGGCATCTAGAGGTCAGGCAGAGAAACTTGAGAACAAGACTGCAACAAATGAGCAACATGTTGCACAGCACCAAAATTTTTAAGTTGAAACCATGACACTGATTTGCATGAAAAGGCAGCTGACTTCCCTCCATCTTATGACTTATTTTTAAACCAAATGAACTCTGAAGCTGAGAGACAAAGGCAGGTAAATTGCCTTATCTTCCAATTTTCAGTTAAAGCCTGTGAAGATGGAAGAAGTCATAGCAGAATAGTTTCCTTTACTGTAGAGGGACAAAAATAGCGGTTGAGGACAACACCAGTCAACAGTCAAGAATTCCTGGAGAAGCTGCAGCAGAAGCATCAGGTCACCGGAGAGACCTTGCTAATGTGGAAATTGTTAAAGTAGCCAGTTTAATACTCAACTCTTGCTCTTACCTTTACATGCTACACTTTTAAACACATTGTCCCTTGAAGCAGGACCTGTAATTTATTTGGTATGTGATTCCTATATGGTTCTGGCCCTGTAAAACTGGGCATCTTACTTCTAGGTGGGCTGTCTTCATGTTGTTGAGGATGGCAGCCAAGACCCACCCAACAGGAGGATGTAGATCAATCTCACTTGTTACAGGTGCTCCAAAGCCTGTCACTCCACAAGGACACACATCTCTGGCACGAACCAGGTATACGCACAGAAGCACAGAGAAATTTATATTGGAAGTGGTTTCTGGATCACCCAGTCTAACCTTCTGCTCAAAGCAGGACTCCTATCACATTTACACCTGAGTCTTGACAAGTCTCCTGAGATGAGGATATCATGGCCTTTCTGGGCCATCAGATGTCTGACCAAAGTGATTTTTTTCCTAATATGACCTTCCCTTGTTGCACATGAGTCTGTGATCTCTTGTTGTACCCCTGTGCATCTCTGAGAGGGGTCTGGCTGTTTCTGTGACTCCCTATCTCTTTTAAATGGGGGCTGATTGTTGTTAAATCCTGCCTTAAGTCTTCTCTTTCCGGGCTCAATCATTTCCTCACTAACATTGTTAGTGGTTCTTCCACTGGACGTGCTGCAGCTTTCTGACGTTTTGGGGCGAGTGCAGAATCAGGCACAACCCCTAGAAAAGATCTCATGAGCATTGTGTAGAGACGAATAATCCCTTCCTGTGACCAGCTAGCCCTCATCCTAGAGCGACTCAGTATGCACAACACTGCTGACTCAATGCTTAAGGTCTCCCTCAGACCTCCAAGGTAACTTTCAGCAGAGATGCTGCTTGGACAGCTGCTCTCCTGTCCACACTGATACTCCAGGGTATTTTTTGTCCCAGGTGCCTGACATGGCACTTCTCGTTCCTGAACTCTTGGAGGTTTACGGGAGCCCAGCTCTGCAGAGTATACCAAGGTCCTTGTGAATGGCAGCCCTGCCTTCAGCCAGCCAACTGCTTTACCCAGTTCTGGGGAATACCAGTCAAAGGTCCATTCCAGTCAACTGGCTCATCCACCTTGCAGCTCCTGCAGTGAATTTGCTCCTGCAGCTGTCTGCTTTGGAAAAAAAATGTTTTTTGTTTTTTTTTTTTTTTTCCCCCCAAAATACTGGCAGCACAAAAATGACAGCAGTGTGAATTGAGGAAAGCTGCTGTTGGCCAGCATTTAGATTTCTGCTGCTAAACTCGCCCACAGAACAGCAGCACACAAAGGTTAGTTTGGATGCTTCTATACAAGGCACATATTATTGCATTGGCAAAATTGTGAAGAAATGAAGAGCCATGAAAACCATCAGCAAAACAGATAGGAAAAAAAAAGGACCTACAAACTAGGAAGTGAAGAAGGGATTTAAGAGAGACTAGAAAACAGTTTGTTTTGTAGTCATGAACCTCCTCTCCCATCTGGTATTTATGCTACACACAACACACACAGAGCTACAAGTGCATGCATATGTATTTCTACCCTCTGAATTTCAAGGCACACAGAAACAATTAAGTCACCTCGATTTTAAAAGCAGATAAAATATTTTTTAGAAGCTTTTCTGACATCTGCAGTTATCAGTTTGGTTTCTTTCTTTAAATCAGATTGCTTGCCTCAAGCATACACAGAAAAGTCTTACACTAAAAAAAAAAAAAAAAAGTTCCTTGAGATGAAGAGAAGAATTGCTAAAAGCAGTGTCCGAGAAGAGATTGTTCTGCTGGGTAAAACCAGAGAACCTGCAGAGCAGAGGATTGCTCAATGGGGCCAGCTACGGCATTACCTGCCAAGTCAGCCACTCTCACAGACTGGGAACTAGCAAGCGAGAGACGCAGCCAGTTGGCTTTGGCGGAATATTTATGGAGGATGCAGAGGCTTATTTACTGAATAATCTGGAGACCATCTGGTGGTATCCAGTGACAAGAACATTGAGCTGAAAGTAGAAAAAGCCTGAGCTCTATTTCTGGCTCTGCCAACTATTCTCTGTGACCTCTGGTGGCTCAGTTTGCCCATATACAAATCAGGAAAAAAAAAAATCTACTCTCTTCTCTAGGAAATTTTGATACTTCAGTAAGAATTCACACTTACTACTATTCCAGTAGTACAATTATTTGTTTACATAATCAATAATCCCTTCAGAGATAATTGTTAGAATATTTTTTGAATCTGAGTTTTCCCCCTGTATTAACAAAAAGATTACAACCACCTCTACAGAGGTAATACATATTGTGGAGTTAAACCAAAGTAATTTCAAAACAAGCTGGACAGTATTTTTAACAGGCACATTTCTAAAATAAAGAGATCCTTTTTGTTTTTTTCTTCAGAAGAAAATGCACATGAATCACATGAAGGAAAGATCTGTACATCTTACTGGACCTTTCCCACCCCCGGTCCAATGCTTACTACCATTACTGAGCTGAAAAAAGGATAATCTAAAACACTCCTGAGTTCTGAACTTCATACCATTCTGCTGAACCTTTAACTAATCATCTGCAGGGAACAGAGGCAATTGAGTCACCAGATCAGTACCCACAAGACATGCTGATTTCTTTCACCACCAATCTACTCTGTTCAGAGGCCCACAGACTTCCATACTGATTGCAGTAGGTGGAAGTATTGCTAGATTTGCTTTATCTTCTCCAAACTCTGTTGACAATTTACCATAGGGGTAATGCAAAACCAACCCAATGGGGGAATAACAACAGCAACAAAAATCCCACCAAGGAAAAGTAGCTCTTTGAGAAGATCTCCAGATGACTAAAAACTTACACTAATTCAGACTCTGATTCAAGTCAAAAAGAAAATTTCTGCTGCAAGCAAACACCTGCTATCCCCACTGAAAGTGTTTTGTTGGACTCTTTCAACACAGTGGAAGTAGAGTTTCTGCCTACCAGGAGGATTCCCAGGCAAACAGAGCCCAGACACCTCCCACTTTCTTCCCACAGAACTGGTCACCCTTGTCTTATCTCCTTAAGTCATCTGGTGTCTCACTGGGGAAGGGCTATCTAGGACAAAGAAGTCTGCAGGGATGCTGGCAAGAGTGGAAAGTGAATCTTGTGACCGAGTGCACTGGAGTGAGCTGCTGAGGAAAATGATAATGAAGTGGAAGAGCTTTATTTTTAATGGGGGACAAAGGCTGAAAGGTAGCAGGAGGACCCGACCTCCCTTGGTGGGAGGGAGAGGAAGAGAGAGAGGAAGGAAGCAATGCACTTCTTTTCACAGATACACAGGTCAATAACTAAATACATAACAATGAAGTTTAAATTTAAACACCAAGTTATTTTTTCAACAATGGTTCTGCATATGACAGCTCGAAACTATGGCCTTTCTTTGCTGATACTGGAAGATATCCAAGACACTTCCGGAAGAAGCTGGACCTTCAGGTAAGTAGATTAACTTTTATATAGTATGTAAAATTTTCCAGACAACGTGTGGATTGGAAAAAGGCTTCTATCGAGATCCACATTTCTTAGGAAGTGAAATAAAAATAGTCAGAGGCTGCAGCAACTAAACCAAGTCCTGGAATGTCAGCAGTAGACTTCTAAAAGAAAAATAAGGCAAACTGCTTGGAAAGCATTTCAATGGGAGAATACAAACCCATAAAATTGAATCTCTTTTCTTGCACTGCAGTCACAGGACTGCCTGCATGAACCTGCATGATACTACGTATTTTACAATGTTTGTATCCCTGCAATCTTACGCAGAGATTAATAAAGTATGGCAGGATATACTTACAAACTATTTAGGCAGCTTTACAATTCAACCAACCCTGCTGACAGGGGAATAGGAAGGGGGAAATCACTTTATTATTCACTCACTGGACTGAGAAAAGTACTGTATGACATGGAATGTCATTAAGAGGTTAGTAAGGACACCCACAAAAAAACCCAAACTGCCTGCTTGCTTGTATTCTTTTTCTAAATTACTTCTAAATTCACACATTAAAGTCTGTTTATACTAATACATTTTGTATACATTACAGTAAGATCATATTAAGGAAGATGGCAATCTTTCAATGTATTTATTTTCAACTCTGCTAAACTTAAGACTAGTGCAATAGATTTTTCTGTGTGTGTAAATCCATCTCTAGGTTATCAAAATAATTCTGTACTGCAAAAAATTGCTCCAAATCATTATTCACTTGCTGTTGATACAGTACAAGGGCTCAAGCATATAAACCTCATACTTTTCCTTTTTCCAACTGTTAGTCCAGCTGAAACTCCACTGTCCACCTTGAAAAAGTACATCACCGCAGATATTAACAGGATTTTGGTTAAGTTAGTTACACTATTGAATATATGCTCTCAACTGTTACCACCAGATTTTCTCACATTTTCAATTAATATTTTCACTTTTCGAGCTATGCTGAATGTTTTCAGAATAAGGCTTGCCCATAAGAAATTTAAGACTATGGTATGAAAATTGAAATGATACCTGCAACTTTTTATGAAGACCTATCATGTTTGAAGAAAGCATACCTTCAAACTACTTAGCTATGAACTGAGTAATCTCATCTCAAAATTCATTAAATGCTCAGTAATCTGAAAAGCACTACACTGCTCGTGTCTTATCTGCAGTAAGGAAAAGCAGAGCTCTGTGGTAATTCACTGAAACACAGCGATATCATATTACACTTGTATTTGTAAAATGGCTATTTACTTTCACTTACAAAACAGCGATCTTAAATGACAAAATTAAAATAAAAATAAGTTGTTAATGTAGTAAGTATTTCAGGCATCAAACCAAGTTTTTTTACATTGTTCAATGTACTTAAAAATCAAACCATCAGTACCATGCAGGGCAGAAGCTTTAAAGCCTTCTGTCATTGGGAACCCTCTGTAAATTTCCCTTCAGCAACAGCAACTTTCCCCTACTTTGAACAGCATAGCATGAAAATGATGGCTATGCAACTCTGTATTCTGTACCAATGGCAACCACTTTGGCCAGCCCAAGGCAAGGATGAATTCAGACTAGATAAAACAGACCTATGACAGTGTATCTTTTCTTGGATGAAAATAGAGCCTGGGTAGGTTGCAAGTATTGGCTCCTGATGCCAGCAGTTTTGTCACTGGAAGGCATTGTCACAGTGTTCCAACTAAAAGACATGGCTGAGCTGCACCTCAGCAGTGTATGGGTTTTCAAATAAAAACCTGAAGCATGTCTGTTTAGCCATTAAGCTCTGCCTAATTTAGAACAGCTACTGAAGGCTATTTTTGTTTTAATAAACCATTAGATTGCATGTCTTCTGTATTTTGTAGTAACAACTTTTCCCAATAGCTATCCTCTTTCCTTGTTACATTCATTCGATGAATCATGAGAAAAAGCTACACGCAATGTTTCTAGCTAGCGGCACACACTTCAACTGAACCCTTTTTATGTGGATGTATAGGTCAAAAACTATCTTACTGTGGACTTAAGGACATAGAATTAAAGGGGACGCCAATTAAAATGTGTGAGTTCAAAAATTTGTAAAATTAGTTAAAAACCTGTCACTTTCCTATTTTAAAAGTTGTTATTTTCTGTAACGATTGTATTTTAAAGACGGTTTAGAAGTGATGAGACCTAAAAATGAGACAATCACTACGAATCTGACTGGCACTGGTGATGATAGATATCAACCCCAAATCCTACGCTGTTCTCCAGCAAATCATACTCTTTATGTTGATGATACTGACGCGGTAAGACAGGATCTTTTGATGAAGTACAGGACATAGAACATCTTCTTCCACAGCATGCTCAGGGAAATTAACTTCCTCATCTAAAATATACTTTAAAACTATTTTTATAGATAAAAACTATTCCATCTCAAATTAGCTGCGTACAATTTGAATGTGCACATACTTGTGAAAATCGGTCTTGTGCTTTGTGCATGACTAGCAGGACAGAAATCGAGATGTGTTATGCTTGACTGAAGCAGGCCAGCAGAAAAGTCCTTGCAAAAAAACCCAGAAGGACTAAAACACAAGCTTCAGTTGTGGATACAAACATTTTACAACTTGTTGAAAGAACAAGAAGATACATTAACAAAGATGACACAAGATCCATTTTTATACAGAACATTATTCAGAAGACTCTATACATCTAGCAAAGACAGACTCATGCAGAAAAACACTGGGGGCAATGTTGCACTCAACATTCTGCGCCTGGGTCCGTGACCCCACCCATCTGTTCGTAAGAATTCATTTATTTTAACTTATGAGCAGAAAACCTTTTATTCTCCTTCAGAATGAAAAATATTATGCAGCACTCCACAGTTCTTAAAAAATATACTGCCTCGAAGGAGAAAGGTTATTGGCAGCCATAAGCATAAAACGTGACCATGAGCATAAAATGTACATGCCACATTTAAATTTCAGTTGTAGCTTAATGTACCCATCTGTTTCAGCCCTACTGCTGGTAGGTATGCTGTCTCCTCAGCTTCGTTTCCTAAGGAATGGCAACTTACGCTGTTGGATCACCTGTCTGACAAGCAATCCTTGCTTTCACCTAACTCTGCAGTCCACTGGCCAGCTCCAAACAAGTGCCACAAAAAGGCAGAGGACTCAGAGAAGGCCTCCAAGTCTAAGAAGGTTGCCCTTGGCTGGAGAAAGGGGTTGGTTCGACACCGCCTCACTGAAGGGAAGTTTTCAGCATGACCCTGACAAGTTACCTGTTTGTGCTGAATTAGCTGCTGATGGACACACACGGTCTGATCAACCAGCCAGCACTTATTCAACATAAATGCCCTGACATGCACTGCCTCTTGTCCTGGAAGTACCTGGAAGAGGACTAGGACTGCTCTGAGGAGAATCAAGCAACAGACCTGAAGGAGAGATGGGCATCTACAACATCCATAGACAACCAGAATTCATTAGCTCCCTTATGAAGAGAACAAATTACACTCTACAGGGATGAAAAAAACCCACTTAACACTCCTGGTGAAGACCAAAAGCAGATTACACCAAGCATATACCCCATTCTGCTTTAGCTAGGAAGATAGGCAGGAAAAGGAATGGAGGAAATGAGACTGAAGTTACTTGCTGGAATTGTACAGAAATCTGACCTGCCTGCCAGAATATGCCTATTTTTCCCACTGGGGACTATTTACAAACTCAAACTGTAGTCCAAATACTAGCACTATGTACCGTACCAAGGGTGGCAATATAAAACTATGTTAGTTCACTTTTATAATATCCACATATAAATGAGTCACTCTCTGACATTATATATTAAATAATACATACTGCATAAATCTTGCAGAACATTGTCCCCCAATCTAAGAAACTTTTATGATGACCATCATCATCATAATTCCACAGAACAAATTTAAGATACAAACCACAGCTTTTTTAGCAGCTTCAGCAACCTCAGAACACAATAACTCTTTGGGCTGGCTATTTAACAGAAACTTCTGTAATCAAAGACACAAATAACATGGCAGTTCAAGATCAAGTCAAAATTAGTTTAAAATTGTATTTCAAAACTCAAGCACCCACAGGAGATATAGCAGACTTATTGCTATACTGCAAAATGTTTGAAAACTGCATTTCTGGCAGCAAACATTTATTAACTGAATGGAATATTCCCATTCCACAAAAAGAAGTCTTTGTTTTAGAGTGCCTTTAAGAGTCCAAACCAAAACATTTGTTTTGTGCTTATTGTCTAAAGTCGATTAAATACAGATAATCAGAAATAGCCAGAAATTAAATTTATTCGAGTCCTAATGAACACGGCTTGCTACTGGTCACTAGAGTTTTCAAGACATGTAATGAGTGAAGACAGAAAGGGTCCAAATAGGTCAATGACAGAAAAAAAAAAGATGTCATCTACACATCAGAATAGCTAATAATTTTGAAGTCTACAACTATATTTACAGGAAAATTAAAGTTGGAAGTTATTCACTTCTGTATTACATCTAAGGGTATCAGTTTACAGTCAAATTTTAAATTGTTTTCTTTTCGACAAGCTGTGCAACAGAATTTCTAAAATTCATCTGCTAGAAAGGTGCAATTTCTTGACTAGATAAAAGCATGAATGTCTCTGTAAATGTGGGTGCTATTTCTTTCTGGTATCACAGCTTGCTGTTTTTGTTTGCTACCTAGCTGGGGTTTTTTAAAATTCATTTTGATACTTCTAGACACAGGACATGCTTCCAGCTCCTGAATGACCTGCAGTGCAATTTACTGTAGTGTGTACTGTACAAAGTTCTTTGGTATCCACAGGAACAGTTACCAACTGATGTGAACTTCCTTCCCTAAAGAGCTTGTTTTGAATAACAAACTACTCCAGGGGGAAATACATTATCTTGTCTAATCAAATGTTCAAGTGAGGCTTATTTCATTCCAGGGTTTTACTATGCATTGTGGAAATGTGTGTGACACTGACCTTTAATTAATCTTAACCTTAAAGGAAGACAGAAAAAGCTTAGCAGCCTGGATTGTGTGTATAATTTTAAAGCTACATTTAAACCGTTTAAAGAATTAATCAAAATCTCCTATTTTTTTAGTGACTATGTTCTCTAAGATGTTTGCTTTTATGTAATCTGTATAAAATGTTTTCGTAAATCTCAGCAGTTATTTGTTCTTACTTTGTTCAATCAGGTTTAAAATACAGATGTTACTGATACATGGTTTATATTACCAACATGCTTCCTTTTACCCAGGTGTATTTATCCAGTGCTTTTTGATTAGCTGGAAGTGTTTCCCACTGAGAAACATGTACTTTAGACAGAAAACAATTATACAGGGCAGTATTACATACATGTAGGGCAAAAGTTCATTTTTCACGTCAGAGAGCTCGTGTCAGGTAAAAATATAACTCGGCCTCTTGTGATGTCTGCCCAGGTGGCACGAAGCAGAAACAGCCAAGCCATTCCAGGGAGGCCTTCTGCAGAGGAGACATTTTTGGGGGAGTTTACTGCCCAGCAAGGAAAGAAGAGGAAACCAGGGGAAATATTGGGGTGCCTTCTTTAGCATCCTCTTTCCTTCACCTCAACCATCCCAGAGCAGATGTGCCTTGACAGGAGAAGAGAGTGCCTGGCATGCTCATGGAGACTTGGGAAAGCAGAGCTGGAAAGCCTTTCTGATGCTGTGAAAAGCACTAATGAAGAAAGAAATACTCTGATGAATTACTCAAGTATGCAGTGCTGATTATGTGTATCCATAAAAAAAGGGAAGAAACTTACATAATCCCTGTAGTTAAACAAGAATTAATGCTGAAAGTTTTTGATACTTCTTTCAGACTACTGTCAGAAAGACAATATAATAACACTAACTACAAATAAAATAAGCAGTATACTAAACAACATCTCAAAAACTGGTGCAATACTCAGGTGTATACATTTGCTGTAATGGTGTTTTTATAGTAAACACTTCACTAATGCATACAAGGTATAAAGCCCTTGGAAAATCAGAATAAATCCATTAAACCCCAAATATTATTGCCTTTTTCTGCAATTGATGCAAACCAATTGTATTACATTCCTTGAACATTCTCTACTTCTAAAGAGAAGACTCACAAGTTTAAGGTATTTTTAAAAATGGTACTAATGATTCATCTCCAAGTCTTATTCTCTTTGTTTGTGATGTATTTTTGACATCCATTCAGGTAAATGAGAAAAGAAGCTACTTATTTTTCTTCCTCACTGCTAGTTTTCAGTTCTAGTTGGCTCCAGAGGTTAATTCTAAGTTGGCTAGCTTTGAATCACATTTTCTATCTTAAAAATAAAAAATTTCCTGTCTTCTAAACTTTCTTGGAAACTTATATTCTATCTTTAAAAAAATAACAACATAACAAAACCTGCTTAAAACAGTCTTCTACCTTTGAGTAAAATGTCGTTATTCGCATTTTGCACTTATTTTGAAGAATAAAGTAACAATATTGGTTTCTATTGATATAACATTGTACTAGTTTTGAACATGTAGTATGTTTCTATTTTAGACAGTTTATGTTTAGACACAGATGGGAGAGCAATTTTGTTCTAGTCTAAAGTGGCTTGAGTTTTTTTTTTTTTGACAAACATGCTCATGTCAACATTTGACTTCACATAATAAAAAAGTAAGCTTCCTTTCCAAGTGTCTCTTTACATGCCCAGGAAACATCACTGGTACATTTTCCTTGTGATAAGAGAGGATTCAGATTTTGGAGAATTAAACATGGAAACTAAGTTAAAGGATGGCAGTAATATAATTTAAAACAAATTACAAATACTGCTAGATGCAGAGAAGCCTTCAGCTTGCCTCCACATAGTACTTGATATGAAGTATCCAGCTTACAGGAATTAATATATTAAGTACTCAGCTAAGATGGCATCTGCATTTTTGCACAGATATTCTTCGTCCATTTTTTCTGGTTACATAAATCCAGGTTGAAATGTAAAGGAGGTTTTATTTTTCCACTTTTTCCCCCATGAGAAAAGAGATGAAATAATTTAATGCTCAAGTTAATACAGGCAGAGATACTAGGGTTCTATTTAACATTTTTAGCAGGAGTTGAAAAGTTCAACTGAAAAACTTCACTGGACTTTATGAAGACAAAACATTAGATTGTATCATGTTTGCTCTCCATTTATCTCCTAAACAACACAATTTAGCTTAGTTAAAATCTGAATTGACCCTCAGGCTCTTTAAGTGTATACATTGTGAAACTTCAGGAGCTTCACTGCTCCAGTGGAGAGCCCTTTCCCTTCTGGACAGCCACAGGCTCCCTCAGGTTATCAGATAACACCTTTTACAAGGACAAGCTGGTAGAAATGACTCGATGATTTTCCTGTGGTAGAAGCCTCTTCCAGCTTACAGAAAGAAAACCAGAAAGAAAACCATCATGGATTCTGGCAAGAAAGGTAATGTGGTCTCATGCTTGCTATGGTGCAACTGGAAAAATTAAGTAAGGGTTAACAGGGGAATCTCACTGGCATATAAGCCAAAACTTTCACCTGATCAACAGCTATGATTCATTTGTTCTTTTAGTTAACCTATTTAAAAATGAATCAGCATAGTGCTGATACGAGATATATTGGAAAGTAATCTCTTCTGGAAATGACTTCTTAACTCTTGTATCAAGAAAGCTTCTGCAGGGTCACCCTAGAGCTCTTTATAGCCTACTATCCTTTTTCCAGCAGTGGATACTCGAAAAGAAATGGGCAATGTCAGGACAAGGATACATAACAACAGTCTTCCAAGACTTCTCATGAACTTGAGCCAAACTGGCTTTCTACATACTCAGGAGCACAGGGCTGATTTCTGTTTTGTGAACTCTGAACTCATCCCATCTTCTCCAAAGGCCATGTGAACATCATAAAATAGCTTTGATCCAACATACTATCACTGACATGTCACTGTTGTCATTGTTCACTGACTGAACAATTCTCACTTTACAACCACAGGAACACTTACACTGGCTGATCCAATACCATGAGGAAATGTAAACAGAATTTAAATATATATATATATATATATATATATACACACACATATATACACACACCCTCCCCTGCCATGTCTTTTGACATCCCTCATGGGATTTCTGCATACCTACCCAGTGTATTTTCAGTAAAAATAATAGAGTAGTAGAGTGGAAGTACCTTGCAGTTACACAACAAAACCAAGAGAAAAGAGTTCTCGTGACATAAGGCTCAAAGAGCCATGTAAGTCTTTTGTACACTCAAATTCATGTGAGTCAATTGCTTTTGAAAGGCATCAGACTAAGCCTTAAAGCTCCAGTCCACAAAGTTAAGTCAGAAATAACTGCAGTGAATGTAGCCGTGTTTACTCATCCAAAAGGGCAAGGGTGAGCAAGACAGACCTGTTCTTATACCATTTAACCTCTGCAAGGAATGTCAGTCTTCACATCAGAAGAAGCAAAACCAACACACTGCGCTGGGTTTCTCTGGACACACAGATTCCCAGTGGCTTTTTGGTCTGACTCTAATCTCTGCCCATAGATACAGAGGTGGAGGAAGTAAGCCTACTTGTCTAGATAGCCATCACCTCCCCATTACATCCGACACTGCTTGCTGTTCCCATCTCTGCTTTTTTCTTCTCCATTTTGTGTCACCCTCCCCCAGTTAAAACCACTGAAATGATCCACACTAAAAAGAACCCCTCCCTCCACCTCATTTGGTGAGGCCAAACAAACAGCTTTACCAGGACACAGATGAGGGCACAGTGCAGGCATACAAACGGGAAAGTGGAGTGGACAGTGATGGGGGAGAGTCGGAGGAAGGAGGACAAGGGCTTAGCCTGGCAGCATTGCTGGAACAAACTCACATGAAAACTAAACAGTAGGCGCTCCTTAGCTGCCCAGAGCAGCGACCTGATTCAAAGACGGATGACTTGCTTAAAATATAAAACCTGAGGAGAAAAATAGTTGATGTAGAGACATGAAAAGGGTATCACGTGAGCCTAAGCATCTCAAAAAAGTAAATTAATTCCAAAGTCCCTTGGCCAGCGATATACTATCCAGTTTTGAAACATCAGGTCCCAACAAGAACCCAACCTTTTCACACTGGAAAAACCTGCCCAGAGAGAGTACAAACTGACACAGCTGAGCCAGTCCTTACCTACAGCAAAGGAATACTGCTCAGAGCAAACTTGCTAGGAGCAAATGCCTGGAATTCTCCTCCAAGTCAAGCTGACTGTTACAATAATCACAATTTTCTCCCTACTACATCCTAAAACCCCATAGGGCAGCTCTCCAAAAGGTGCTGAAACATTTTATCTTAAATTTCCCTCTCGGTGTCTGGAAGCATGCAAAACAGTATCTTTTTTAAAAAAAAAAAAAAAAACCAACCCAAACAAACACACATACTATTTGCAAAGATGCTTTGTTGTTTCTATTTTGGAAAGGGAAAAAGTTAAAGAAAAGAAAACTTTGATTTACAGCACATTTAAAAAAAAAAAAAAAAATCTCTGTACTTCCCCCAGGATTCCAATTCCTAAAGTATAAGCATGTTGACATCTAATCATGTAAGCATGGATCAGGAATGGTGTTAGCAGGACATGTGGCTGAATTTATAATAAGTCCACCACTCCTAACAATTCCAGAACCAAAAAAAAATATGCTTTTCCACGTAACAATCCTTTAACTAAACAACACTGCCTGCAAGGCGCATGTCAGCATTTTTTCCTTCAAATTCACTCCATTAGGAAATACTCCTAATGGGAATATGACATGGAAATTGTCTCTTTCTTCTACAGCTTTTGCTATCACAAGCAGGAGAATGAAGTCTGATATACCGTGATCTGTGTCTGCAGTTCTTTAAACCTCTCCAGCAAAGCCAACAGATCTGTCTTAACTCTCCTCTCAAACCCCTCTTCTAAAGACAAATGCGAAAGACACATCTCCAAAAAGCCTGAAGACTGCCAAGGATGGCACTTGCCACAGGACTCATGAGTTTACTTCCTCACAGTGACAGTCAGGAGCTGTCACCAACATTTCAACGCTATCCACCTGCCACCTTCCACCTGGAGAACCTTCTCACTGATGCCACAGACTTGAAACAAACTTGTCTTATCTTGCAGATTCTATTTCCATTTCCACATACTTGAGAGGCTACAGCCTCTGAACTGGATTTTTCACCCCACTGTTTGGCATCAGATGTCCTAGTTCTTGAATAGATTAGAACCTTGTACAGAAATAGGAAAAGTCTTATATGTAAATGCACATATGTGCACCAGTGCACATATGCATAAACCCCTGCTTGCTGGTTTGAATTGAAAATATTTGAAGGCATACTCTGCTCCTTTGAGCCTTTAGAGATAATACTCCTGACTGCATTACTCCTTCAGCCATTTTCTTCTGCTTTTAGGGAGGAAAATGTTAGGCCCTGTCCAATAGGAAATGTGTGTAACTCTCCAGGAAAAGAATTGAATCATGCCTATCTTACCAGAAATAATTTTTAAAACAATCAACAGGTGGAAGCACAAAGGTGCATGCTATGCTATAGTCATGCTATAGTCTGCTACACTGTCCGAAATAGCACCTTAGAAAAACATGCACTATTTAAGAAAAATTATCACTGTCTGTTTATACAACATGGCCATGGCAAAATTAGTTAGATAACTAATGAAGTCCTAGATTATCTCAAGACATGATTATAGAAGATTCAGTTTTGGAAAAGGAGTCCCAGGGGATTTCAACCAACATGCCCATAGAAGCTCTGTGAACTGAAAGTGGCAAATGTGAAAGACCAACTGACATTACACTGTGTCTTCCAAAGTTTTCCAGATTTTCAGAAGTTTTAAACTTCTTGAGCATGAGGTGATTCATGTCACTGAAAATGCAGATGGGTAAGTGCCTGAAACTGGGTAGTTGTGTCTCAGTGTATTTGTAAGATTGTGACTGTTAAATTCTCTGTTGCAGAATATCGCAAACATGAACTACCATACACCACAGAAGAGAGGAATTTTCTCCTGTCCTCAACTTCATTTCCTCCCTCTGAAAAGACAGGCACAAGAATATGCAATTACAGCTTTTTAAATACTAAAAATTGTATTTGGCTCCCTTTCCCCTTCAACTTGGAGTGATCTCTTTCCAAGAGTAAACATATCCAGTTTACTTTGTCTGCTCTTACTCTTGACGCTCTCCTCTGGACTTCATTTGTGTACTCCTTTTTAAGTTCAGCTCCCAAAATTAGACACAATACCCCAGCTGAAGACTCACCATTGCCAAAGAGAATGGCATAATTACTTCACGCTTTTTTGTACAACAGCCTTGTTAATGAATCCCAGAATGAGTTAACTTATTGTTTGCGGTCCATTACTACAACAAAGAATTTTTCCTGCACTACAAGCAGTTTCTTTGCATCCTGTATCCTCTTCCATTCCCTTCCCTAGAGACTTTCTGTTTATTCCTGAGAGGCTAGCAGAAAGGGATGACTGGTTGACCTGCTGGAGACAACCATGTTTCACAGACAGACTTTTATGTACAGATTTTGTATTAACAAGATCCTATAGCAGCTTGCTCTTAATTCCTTGTACTGCTAAAAAACCCCTGAAAAGTGAACAGAATTGAACTATTTTCTTTGAAATGTGCTAGTCACAACGGATAGAGAAAATATGATAGAGGTACAGATTTAAAAACAAAAAAAAGTGAATAAAAATATTTTAGCAGTAAAAAGAGGCCTTCTCGAGTAGCCACTCCTTACTATATTTGCTTCTTTAATCACAATCTACAACACTTTTTCCCACAAACCACAAGTACTGAATCATGTAAGACCTAAACTGACATAAAAAATAACAAAATTCTGCTGCTTGCAGTGATTCCCCAAGGGAGATCAAAAAGTTCAGACCTTTTTCTCTTAGTGACATACAGCATAAGGAACTGTGAAGAAAAAAAAAGGGGCATTTTGTGTTTTTAAACATTTTATTTCTCTAATGAGAAGGGTTCCAAAACAATGGTGTTCTTTTCTGCTAAATCAGGCAAACCGTAATGAACGATTAAGGAACTATGAGCAGATTTGAAAGCACAAATGTCCTTTGTGGTACTGTAAACATTGCCTCTCCAAAATCAGGCTGAAGAGCAATTTATTTTCCATTTTAAGAACAAAAATAAAGTGTGTTCTCCATCTGTACGGCAGAAAATATTAGTCACGGTAGATAATTTTAAAAATGCATCTTCATAAGTCATACATGGCAGCATAGCAAATGAGAAGACATGACATTACACATGAAAGAATAAAAAACGGAATGCAATGGATTTTTTGAACAGACTAGTCAACATGTATAACAGATCTGAAAATACCTGAGATAAGGATAATTATCATGAATAGTACCCTATGGGCTCTGCTAATGTTTTGGTACAGAGGCTTTCATGCATATTCCTCTTACCTGCAACTGTGCTTAAGCTCTTGTGGAATTATAAAATAATCTACTGTAATCATACAGAGATATCAACTCAGTGTCAAAAACTCCCCAAACCCTACCAACAGTGAAACAAACAAAAACCTCCACCCCACAATAAAAAAAGACTAGATAATGAAAAAGAAAGCAACACCTTGGACACTATTTGTAGTTTGGGTTTCTTACTACCAACAGGGTGTAGTAAAACTAGAAGGGCAACAAAAATGAGCAAAGAGATAAAACAAGCCCTGTGAGACAAGTTAAGGAGAGTCTTTAAGTGGAAAGAGAAGTATTTGAAGGCATATGATATGCAATGAGAGGGGCAATGTGGAAAAGATGCAATACTTCTAATAAAGAAAGTAGGGAAGACTTAAGGGCAGCAGGCTTGGAGGGAAAAAACACCAACAAAACAAAGACAAAAACCTCCAAATCAATGAAGTGGCACTTCCTCATACAGCACATACTTAAACTGCAGAACTCACTGCCGTAACTAAAAGCTAACAGGTTGGGGAAAAAAAAAAGAAAAGAATTCTAGCAAAATTATTAAATCCCGAAATACCACTCCCAGTCAAAAAAAAAAACAAACAAAAAAACCCAAAAAAACAAAAAAAACCCAACAAAACCAAAACCAAAAACAAAAACAAAAAAACAAAAAACAAAAAACCAAAAAAAAAAACAACAAAAAAAACCACCAAAAAACAAGTCATCCATAAATCTGTAGAGACTAGGACAACCAATGTGGGAAACATTACTATGTGCATGTACCCTTCTTAAACTCTTTTTCCTGTTTCACCATCAGTCACAGTCAGAGATGAGATCTGGTGCTAAATGAACCTGTGATCTGAGCTGGTACAATGATCTTATGGTTTTATTGAGCTGTGCAAATCAATTTAAGGTAAATTATCTAGGACCCTGTGCATAAAACCTTTCCTTCTGCACAGAAAGTTATGCTGCTGCAGCCTACTGTTCAACAAGCCTTTTAAAGATCTTATTATTAAAAAACCCCACAATATGAAAATGAATCACGGTGATTGAAAAGACCTACTGTTCACAGCTTAATAGCATCCAGAGAACTGTCACTTATCTGAAAAAGATTTTGCTTATTTCAAGTTCTGTGCCAATCTCTAACCTACACAACTTTACCCACCCCCAAGAAAATCCATAAAAGTGCTCAACGACCTCCCAAATATAAAATTAACGGGGAAAAATTATTTGCCTGTTTTGTTTTTCAATTGAAAGTATTTGTGATTTTTATATTAATATCACTGCATAAGCGGAAGCTCAGCTGCATGAATGCTGTGCTGGCAATACTAGCTGTGCATTTAGCTCCATATATATCCAACTGTTTAAGCCTTTGCAACATTAGACCCTTGGGAATATAACTGCTTAGGATGACTTCTGTATTTATGGAATATAATAGTTCTTGCCAGCCTTTCATTCATCAGTGAGAAGAATCAAAACCTGCTCTGTAGAACTGAAGGCCAAGGAAGAAATTTAATACTTTATTTCTTTAAAATCCAGTGAAAAACCCTCTGCGGTTTGAATGGCTAGCTCTCAGAAAGGTCAACAGCCATCTTCCTCTACTGACATGATTTTTAGTCCCTAAAATTATTTTTTAATTATGATTTATCACTTACACATTCCCTGACTAATTATTCATTTGGTCCATGATATACCCACACTCTGCTGTTGGTTAGCATGTTAAAATCTAGGGAGAAATTCAGCAGATAACAACAATGATTAGAAATGCTAATTCTAGGGGTGGGAAAAGAAAAGCTGTGCTGTTCAGCTAAAAGTATGCTATCCTAAGTAAGCGAGTCTTCTCTTCCCAAAAGGAAGAGGCAGCACTGACATCCTGAGATGGAAAGAGAAAAGCTGAAGTTAGAGGACATCTGCCCGCCAGAAAGAACATTCTCTGTCAGAAAGAACATTTTAAAAGCCAAAAATCCTACCACCGAAGCCTCATTCTGCTGTAACACCTGCTGGAAATCTAATAATTAATGACACATTTTCAGTAGCACGTGGAGACACGTGACCTCTTCCTCTAGTGACCGTCTATTTGTTACACAGTTCTTTCATTCACATTCCTCCTCTACTTCTTTTTTTTTGTTTGGTTGGTTGGGGTTTTGCCTGGAGTTGGTAACTTCTCACAGCCTGCACCAAAGGCACTCTGGAGTTGACTGACAACCAGGTCCCGCTGCTGTTTGTGGTCAGCTGTAGGTTTGCAGGCAAGGGGCAGTTGGCTGTCTGCACCGAGGGCAGCAAGGACACACTTTCCCCTATTTTAACTGTTCTTCGCCTTCTCCTGTTTTCCTACCTGACAGTTCTTAAATTTGGTATTATTTAGCTCCTATGAAAGAAAGTATGTGGGTGTATGTTAAGAAAAGAATGATCTGCACAGCTCTGTCACTTAACATCCTCTGGAAGTGAGGGTGGACGTGATCAAAAAGCATTCACCAAATTAACTGAGATAAGAGGGCTTGCATATCTTTAGCCTATTTAATCTTGCTAAACAATTTCAGTTCATAACAGTGGGATAATTATTTGCATTAAAATATGTTTAAGTCCTACTGACAGCACCAAGAAAACCCAAAGATGTAATGAATTGGCAGAAGTGTCAGAAAATGTTTACTTTAAAAAGATTTAAAAGGCAAAGTTCATCTCTAGCATAGTCGTAACAGAAAAAATTCCAATATTCTTCTTGCCTAAGGATAAATACCCTTTCAAAACACTGAGCATAGGTTTTTAAAACAAATACTAGTAGATTAATTACAAGAGTACACTTTAAATCAACCGAAATTAATCTACTGATTTAAAGCAAGAAACCCTAATCTGCATGCTTCATGTGATAGCTGGCATGCTTACAACCAGAGGTAGCTCCGTTCCAAGAAATTATTACAAGTTTCCAAAGTGAAAGGCAATATGAACTTGAAACTCTGTTGTACAAATTACATTCTCTTCCTGACTCCTTTTGAAGAGAAAGCCCTGAAACTTAAATTGCATCTCTTTAACTACAGCAAAACAAATTATGTGACAAGGGTGACAGAACAAAGCCATAAACATTTAATGGAAACTCTTAGCAGTTATCCGCAAATGTGCATTTTTCTCGTCTTTTATCTGCTTTATAGCAGTCCTATTTATATTTATTATAAAGAGCTTTTTAGATCCTCAGAGGAAAAATATAGTTCCTAATACTTTCTGGTTTTCAACTTATCTATTATCTATTTCAGTGTATGCAAGGTATTCATAGAGTCTTCTGTTCACGCTGTTTAGCTTGTTCTCTGTTCCTCACCTCAGGTTGCTACCTTCTGCAAACAAAATATCCTGTCCGTGTATGCAGTCTTTGTTGACATTAAAAAAGGTAATCTGCTGTTGACAATAAGTACAAGCCGTGGATGAAGCTATGGAGGTGATGAAAAAACAAGCCAAGGTCTAAGCTGGCAATGCTTAACACTGTTGCAGAAAGAGAAGCTGTGATCTCATCAGCTGCTGAAGAAAGGGGAATGTAGCTCTTCCCTGCTGTGCAGATGGACACTCAATTCTTTGGAACTCTAAATAGTGACACTAATATTTCTTGAGTAAGTGATAGTCTCTGTTCCATAGATCTCCACTGGCTTCAGAGACAAGATGCATACATGTGATGATTTATCCAAGATCTGCACACTTTTATCATGGTCACTGAAGTAAAAAACAGATTCTCCCTGACTCATAAACATACTGTTTTTCCAGAACACTCAAAAATGGCAAAAGCAGCAAATCAACCTGCAATTTTTGGCTTAAGAGATGAAAAGAATTAATTGATAATAAAGACAATTCTGAAACATACTCTCGATTTTAGACCTTTTCTTCGGCTGTGATGGAAAATCTGTTTTAATGTAGCTTATATGTCAATTCAAATAATGTCAATTAATTTTTATAAAATCCATATCCTTCTTCTGAAAACTGCCACTTGTGAAAGTCTGAAATGTCATTACCCTTCGACTAAATGAACAATGTGTCTTCAATAACAGTATGGTTACTTTTTGCACTTATTTACATTTACTTCCATAATAATTCAGTTTGATTTACACACAAGGTGAAAACCAAGTTAATTTCTTGCCATCATTTGATGTTTATGTCAAATCTTAATATATAAACTACTTGGTAAATAAATTATCTACAGAGATTTCAGTGCACCTCAGTGGCAATGGTATAAATGACAAGAATTTTTGTTTCTTGCCTGAAGAAAGACTGGGAATCAGGATCAGTTTGTGATTCTGGCTGGGCTACCACACCTCTGTCAAGCATCACCACAGGGATGAGTGCCACTCCACTGGCTGTTTTTTCAAACCTTACCTCCTAGGATGGCACAGGACTGCTGCCACCTCTGCATCCCAGGATTGCCTTCGGAAGATACCCTGGCAGCAGCCACAGTTGTGAAGGAATTCAAAACAGCAGACCCCCAAAGCAACCACAAAATAAATGTGTCCTTCACAGATCTGTGGCTAGGACAAAGACAATGATAGTACAGGCTTTAACCTATTGATTCTGCCTTTCTTAAACTCAAAACTAGGGTGGTACACTGAAAAATACTTTGATGAACAAAAATATTCCAATGTTCAGAAATAATCCTCTAATAAATTTTTGGTCCTATGAGGATAATCAGTCACTCCTAGTTAAAATGATAATTCAAGTTATTAGTCTTCCTGTTGCCATCAAATCTAATCTCCAAATTTAGATGCAAAAATATTTTTATCCTAGTACAATGCAATAAAAGTATATGAACTTTTCATCTCAAATTGTAGCAAAAACAAAGGCAGAATGTGACATTATTAATAATAAATTAACAGTAGTTGACGGGATGCTGGACTGACTGTAAAAAAACCCCTCTAATTTGTTTGTATTAATAGGTACAAAATTTGGAAGTAATACCAGAAAATGTTGACAGGTTTGGCGACCATGGAAATAACTTTAGTTTTACTTAGCAGGAGCAATAATAATAATAATAAATGATAGTATCTTTCCAGTTTCAAAACAAAAGTCTCTGTGTTGTGTGATGATAATAAATAAGTCAAGCTGGATAACGTGTGAATACCACCTCACTATCTGGGAAATCAGACTCACAATATAAGACAGCAAACATTTAATTTGGTGTTACTATGATGATGTAATGCTTAATGTAACAGTGAACTTGATTCACAGGCACCATTGTTCATAGGACTTTCTCAACTGCCTTTTCAGAATGGAATTAATATATTACATACTGTAAGCTATGAAAAAAATACTCTAAAAAATGTGAAGCACTCGTGAAAAAGGTGAACCTTTTCCAAATATTTCCAAGTTGAATCAGTTCTTAAAAATACTGAGACAAGAAGGCTTAGAAACAACATTTAATAACTGCCTATTAAATTTCTTTTTTTCTGAATACAACTCCTATTTATTAACTTTGGATCATTTGTGATCATGTACAAGACTTCCTATGGCTCCCAATCCCAGTACTGCTAACTTTTGGGGGGCCTGAGCTCCTTTCCTGGGATACAAATTTAATTCTTTACTTCTCACTGGTATAAACTGTTGTAGGTCTGTGAGTTTGGAATAAGGGATGGAAGAAATATTTTAAACTTTTATTACAGAATAATGTTCTGTTATAGCAAAAACCTTACTTTACTTTATGCTTGAGCATCAGTTTTTTTGTCTAAAGAAAGCACCATCCCAAACACAAACTGTGTATTTTAAGCAAGAAATCCTGAGCTTCCCAGAACTGTACTTTATACACAAACCACTCAAATTTTAAACTCCAGCTGTTTTCAGTAAAGTCGGAGTATTTATTAAGGAGATAAAAGAAAAGAATTAAAGAAAACCATGGTAGAGTTTTGTAATTTTACAGTTCCAGTATATATTATAAATTTAAGAAGTTCATAGGTGTTTTGAGACTTGTCAGTTTGGGGTTTTTTCCCAGTTTGTTTTTTTTTCCTCCTTTCCAAATTGTCCTACGCTTGTTTGTAGTATGATCCCAGTTCCAGTCTTGTATTTTTGAAACTATCCAGTTAAAATAATAACTGATTCTTTCTGAGAGCACTACTGGATTGACTGATCCATCAAAAACAAACTTAATGCTTACAGAGAACAAGAACAACATAGCAAGTAATACTGAAGTATTATTTTGATCTCACACGTATGAAATGCTTGTAACTTTTAACACTAACTAATCAGAACATTAAGGACTCAGTTTGCTGATTCAAGGAAAAGCAGACAACCTAAGCCACATCTGTATGCAAACAGGTATTTCATACGGAAGCAAAGCTATTGCTGGACTCGAGCAGAATTTGCTCTTCACATGAAAAGAACTCAAATTCAATGTCTGCTGCTAAGGCATAGTGCACAGCATGAAAACAACTGCTAGGACAACAAAGACATTTCGTGGGTTACCCGATTGCTCCCTCTCCCTAATATCTGCTAATTTCCAGGATTAGTTCTGACAGTTTTAACCTCTCTATGCACACTAAGGAGCTGCCAACAGCTGTCATGGTATACGTGTTTTCAGCTGTCCTTTTCTGACAGCCTCCTTCATTAGCTCTTCAGGTGTTATTAATTCAGGGCAGTGATCATGTTGCCAGACCAAAACAACTTTATTGTTGTCTGGCCTTTCAGATACTTTCTGTGTTTGTTTAAATACGAAAATAGGTGTTTATTTGAATATAAAAATCTATCCATGTGCATCTCAGATCACAGAATGATTTAATTTTTTAATCGATTTTAGAAAGTTAATATTGACCACAGTAATGTTAACTATTGCAGTCACAGGTAGTTATAAAAACTTGTGTCCATTCTACCCAAAATGGCAAACAAAGCCCTAAAGTAAAATTTTGGATAGAAAGAAAAATCAAGTGAAGCTATTTGAGCGGCAATATTCTCTGCATTCTCTCTTTTATTTTTTGTTATTTTTGGGTAAAACATTGTATATTGTCACACTCACAAAAAAGATGGGAAAACTGGGGGTTAATTAAAAACCAGAAAATGTGAGGTGATGCTATTTTGTAACTCCTTTGGGCTACATCAAAAGGAAACTTAAATAACTTGTGGTCAAATAAAGTCACAGCATTAACTGTATAACCCAAGCAAGTTTAACAATATAAAACTTTTAAAATCCAGGATAAAGACTTACTACAGCACAACTTTACACTTCACCTAAGCAAGATTTTCAATCGCTTCAAACACTGAGATGCACATTGTGGAAAGCAGTCACCTCCAGGCATTAACACAAGATTGAATTTGAATACCAGGTATCATAAAAATTTGAAATTCTTGACAAAAGCCTATGTAATTTCAAATTCTGAGCAAAAGTATTTATCTTTTTTTATTGTGTCTTTATATTATGAGTATGATGTCCTGATTTCTAAGAAGGGTTTCTGAAGGAAAATTAAAGTCTTCAGATAGAACTCAAACCGCAGTATCTGAAAATGCAAAGCAAACCGCAGACCTGATGAATGTAAAGTACTTTCCCTGTCAATGCCCACATTAACATTTCATTCTTAACAGCTAAATTAAAGAGCTTGCCTGACTAATAGAATAGGTGTAAAAATTATATTTAAAATTCACATACTAAAATCAGCACAAGGGACTGCATCCACACAATTCACTACTTATTAAGTTTCCAAAAAAATGTGTTGCCTCTCTAAAATATTCTTTGCAAAGGAAGATGAATCTTTTGAAAACTTTGCCCACTCCCTAAGACTTGAAAAGTGTTTACACGTTCTCTGTGATGCAAACGATTCATGATTCATTTGTATGGCCAAACACTTGACCATGCAGCCCAGGGGTAGGTGAACATTACCTCCTATAAACCCACACAAAACTGATCAGATGAGTTTCATTCAGGATATATTTTATGCCAAGCGACTTCATTTGGCCACATTTTTGGGGAACACAAGGGGTAAAGGAATTATACACTGAGCAGCTTTGTAGTTCCCAGAAAATTCAAAAACTTTAATAAAGATACCTGAACTTGAGTAAACACACACTTAGATAACACACCACAGCTACCAGCATAATATGGCCTTAATATGTTCACCTTGATTCACAAAGGACAAAATAAATCCCTATCGATAAAAGATGAAAATTGCATCAGGTCCTGTTAAATTCAGCAAATATCAATCAACACTTTGACAAAAATAATTTAAAGATCCTTTTTGATAAGGCATGCATGCTACAATTCCAGTGTGAAAGGACTTCTGCTGATTCTACCTTTGAGCAAAACTAATGTCTAATCTGGTTAGCCAAAAATGTATCTTTATTCCCATCACAACTTCAAGGATGAAAATGCAGTAGAAACTTGACTTATATCTATTTATCAAATTTGCAAAAATTCTAGTTCTAATTCTTATGACTTACAGAACTAGAACACATCAGTCAGTCGGGAAACACTTTGTAAAAAACTGTAGTCTTTCATAAAAGTAATGAAAGACTATGTAAAAATTATAAAAGAAATCCAGAAAGCTTTTGATTTTTTATACCAACTAAAAGAACCATCAAGGTAGCATAACCAAACCATATAAATAATGATTTTTTAAAAGTAAGTACAACTCTTGTGGGGGGCACTCCAACCACTCTTAATGTTAAAACACTGGAAAGAGAAAACCATTTGTTTTAAAATTTGTATCACTACAAAATAAAATATTCTGCTTACATTTCATAGAGAGGTATGTAACTTTAAAAAACAGACAAACAAGCCCAGAATATCATAGTCTAAATACAAAGTCTCTATCTTTACTGAAGTTCTTGGAATTTCAGTCATAAATTGCCATTAAAAGCATGATTTCACCTACAGGAAATCAGCGTTTCCATATCCACTTATTTTAAGGATAATTTTCACAATTAAATGTGCATTAGTTAATTTGTATGCAATTTAAGAATATCTGCCCAAGCACACCAAATATGGCACAAATATACCCAAATTAGCGCCCCAGGAGCATTGGTCAGATTGTGCCATCAGTGAAGTTTCTGCATTTCATCAGGGATGTCTCTTTAAAGACTCATGAGAAAGTGCAGTCATTTTCCCACATTTGGCATGCCACGTAATGAAATCCATCTTCAACTAACACACATCAATTTTTATGACAAAGATTACATGGCTAACCTCATCCAAAAAAATGACACATCTGTAATTCAAATTGCAACACCGAGGGTCTTTAACACTCCATTACCATTCAGACTGTCACAAACCCTAAAGCTGCCTCTTCCCTCATTCAAAGAAGGGCAACCTTTGTCACTTCACAGAATGTGCCAAAACGTGCCCCAGAGCTGTCTACATCAGAATTTTTTTCCTTTATAACGATTCTGAAGTAAGGATGATTAGACCTAGAGTCTTGAATGTCTACTGCTAAATACTTGGTTTGGGCTCATAAGGCCTTACTCCATACATCAGCTATTAATTACAGAATCAGTAATACTTAGACTGATTACTATCCAAGTATTTATTTTTATATCTGTCCTTATCCAAAAATACTAAATGGGTCAAAATTTATTTCAGCTGGAAACCTAATTTTACTTTATTATTGGCTTAAACTGGAGTAAAATCAAACCCTGAAGCACAAGAGCATTTTTTATCAATCTGCCTTGATCACAAATCCTCCTGGAGATAAATAACATTCTAAACTAAGAAAAATTTAAAAGCCACAAAAAAACCTTGGCATGCTTTACAAATATTAAACCTATAAATTGAGCTGAGAAGAAAACAAGCGAAAATATTAAAGGGACACAGAAATTTACTTGTAAGCCGGCATTAGATTTCTCTTCTTTTAAACTTGTAACAACCTTTAAAATATTTTTTTAAAATTAGGACTAGTAATTGACACTATTTAAATAACATGATGGCACTTTCAGAAAACTTATTTAATTAAAAACCACTTACTAATATTTTTATTTTAAACTAAAATGGACCTTGAATTGAGATTTCAAATGAATTATTAATTGTTTCAAAGTCCACTGGGTCCTATTCTTTTCCTCTCCAAGAAGGTTAAATTTTCCTCTGCATAAAATACGAAGCCATGAGCCAAATCTGAATAGACATAGTCAGCTTCTGTGAAAAGGGAGAAAATTTGAAAGCAATAAAAAAAAATGAAAGTCCAGTTTAGCATTCTTTTACCCCAGAAACTCAAAAGAACGTATGTACTATAGAGAACTGCAAAGTATATGTATCACCATTTTTAAAATTCAAACATCTAAGGATCAAAATCCAAGAAAAAAGAATTCACATAAAATGAGCAGAAAATGCCTCAGAACTGTAATACCTGCATAAGACAAATACTTCATGTCAAGCTCACATCCCATTTCTAAAAAGAGTTTCTCATTTTCACTAACTTACATCCACCAATTGAGCAATTATGCAATATGTGGGTGTACCTTGCAGTCTTTTTTTTTAAACATCTGCATTCTGTGTTAAATTCTAACTGTACAAGATGTCTGATAATTTTTCTTTATCTTGAACCTTCAAAGTGGTAGGTTTACCAGAGGCAAAACCACACATCAGAGAATATGAGTCATATAATAAAGAAATGACTCTTCCCCTTCTCCCCCTTGCACCCTGAAGCTATAATAACCTAAAGACACTCTATTGTAAATGGCTTCTTTGGCACTATTGATAGCATGTACAACTTGCAATCATTTAGCCAACAAATGAAGATATTTTAAAGTCCTTACTGTATCCATAACAAATTCCTTTCAGTACCATTTTAAGGCAAATTAAAACTGTGCTACTGCAAAAATAAAATTCAAAATGTCTAAGCACTTGCTTTCATGTCATGCATAAAATATGAAACATTCTATGCATGTGCCTGTAAACAGTAACACAAAAAGATAAAAATAATGTAAGATGCCTGTGCAAGTTAATCTGAAAAGTATCTCTCATTTGTATACAAAAGATCAGCCTCCACACAGAAGTCCCACATTGATTCCATATCAAATTAAGGCAACATTTACATACAAGCAAACCACTGCTCATGCCAACTGCAATACATGAGGAAGCAAAGCACCTTACTTGACCACTGCTTACACAGGTTTCCACTGAGAAGTGCAGCAAGTACGGGAAACAACACTAAGGCCACTCTAGCCTTTTATTTCCTTTTATATCCTCTTCTGCAGGTAGACAGTAACTCCTCGGACTAACATCCTGCATCTAATTCCACGTAGGAAATCAGCTTTCAACAAAGTCTTATTTGATGTGTCAATACGTAAGATTGCATCAGAAAGTTTGGAGAGATCTAAATGCAGACAGCATTTAGAAAGAGCAGCAAATGGATCCGTAACAACAAAACCTTGCACCACTAAAACAGGTGCAACCACCACAGTCTTGTAAGAAAGTTAACAGAGGTGATGCCAGCGCAAGATCATTCCACGACCATCTTCCAGAAAGTACAAAACCCCATGTTTCAGTAAATCAAAGTGAAGCAACACGTTCCCCCGTGAAGCAGAATGAATTGGTGATTTCTGTTCTTACCTGTGTATAGTCGAAGTCAGAAAGAGGAGCTATACTCTTGATGTAGTCCATTCGAAATTGGTTTTCTGGGTTGGCCAATGGAACTGGGGGTATTAAAGTGCTCATAGCTGAAACTATAGTCTAGAATTGGATAAAACAAAAAAACAAAAAAAACCCACATTAATCTGGATAAATCTAGGATACGGGATCAATAGAAGATAATCCAATCTGAGCAGCAAAATGGGATTTCTCTCATCACAATCTTGGAGAGCATAATCCTTAAAATTTCCAGTACAAACAAGCATTTAAGAACAATATAAAGTGTGTTCTTACCACAATAGCATCTTTAACGTTTTTCCGAATATCCAGTATTTTCTGTTTCTTTTCTCTGCATTAGAACAGAAATATTAACACTTTGAGTTTTTCTTTCAAACCAGTTCAGTCACTTGCATTTAATGTTTTTTCACTGATTGCTTGTTTATCTGCTCTTCAAGCATTCAAAAATACTAATAGAAAAAAAGAAAAAAGGCAAGACATTTTCCCCTTATCCATTTTCTTGCACAGCATGAAGAGCAATGCACATTCATCCCTAATATGTTTTTTAAAATCAGACAATCACAGCCACATCTGCAAAGCCTTCCCTGAACTGGAAGTCATTCTTTCATTTCTACAGCATGCTGTAAACATGTTCTAAATTAACAACACAGAGGTGAAGGCCAACAAATATCTAAAATGAATGCTGTGGATTAATAATGATTTCTGGCAAAGAGTTCTTTAGAGAGAAAATGATGTAGCCTCACAAAACAGGATGATTTCTAACAAATAGGCAAAATCAGTTTCAGTTTTACACTAACCCGAGCACTGGAAAAACAGCACACAGTGCCAGCATGATTATGACTTGACATGTATTTTTATATTACAGACAGATGCAATATTTGGTTATTTGCTTCTATGTAAAAAGTAGTCGCCATGTTGTTGCTACACAGGGGCCTGTCAAGCGCTGCAGTAGCAACAGTGTAAAATACAGTAAAGGGGCCAGAAGGAGAAAATGCAAACATACAATAGCAGCAATTTCCTTATTCCCACTCCCCTCCCTCCCTCAAAACACAGTGTCAAGCCACCAAAACACAGGGGACGAGAGGAGGAATTTCCTAGCGTACTGTGTGTTAACCTGTTTCCAACATATAAGGAAAAATAAGTCACAAAAGTGTCAATAATTCTTACTCTGAATTAAATCCATTGACATGTAGGATTCGCATTTGTTTCACAATAGTGCTTTTTCCCGACTCACCAGCCCCTAAAAGAGAAAGAAGGAAAGGGAGAACATTGTGATACACGGTTCAGGCT
>VWZN01001860.1:523330-535441 GCA_013396955.1 Regulus satrapa
GGGACCTGCGGCCTCCGGACCCCCGCCCGGGCCTGCCGCAGGGGCAGGGATCCGCGGGGACCCGGGGCGGCGGGGGGGGGCTTTTCCCGGCCCTTCCCTGCGCTTCGCGGCGGTACTGGAAGAGGCTGGCCGCTACCAGAGCGAGGGCTGGCACTCCTGGGTCTGGAATCCCAGGCTGGCACAGGTGATGGCTGCCATCGAGACTGACCTGAGGGAGCAGCGCCGGGAGCCAGCCCCTGGCGCCGGGGTGTGGGAGCGGCCGGGGTTTGCCCGCGTGTACCCCGACACACAGAGCACGCGTATGCACAGACACCCCGCCTCGACTTTCTGAACCAACAAAATGTCCCTTTCTCCACAAGGAGTCACGGCAGCACATGGGCCGTCTTTTCCCTTTGAGTATTCCAAGCTGCATCAGCTGAACCAGAAAATGAAGCTGTCCAAACAGCTCACGATAATGTGTAATCCGAACGTGATAACATACATGTCTAATATCGCTACAACAACAAACGTCGACAAGAAACCGTATCTCCCTCCGTTCCTTCTTTTGCCTCCATTTTAGATCCCAAAATGAAACTTCAAGCTAGACAACCCTAAAAGGTATTCCTTTTTGCTTCAAACCTCTTGCCTTGCGAACTGGCACCTCAGTGCAAAAGCAGCAGTACAGCACCTGGCTCTTCCTAAAGTCCCCCTGCGTAGAAACCACCTGCGCTACTCAAACGTGATGCTTGAAACGCTGAGGCACAAGAATGCTAGAAAAAGGACATTACTCTGAAGTCCTAAAATACTTTCAGCTTTTATCTCCAAATACTACCAGTCCCCCTCACTTTCAAAGATGGCTTACTGAAAAATTAATATTTTGATAGATAGATAAAATCCTGGTCCTGACTAAAATAAAAAAGAGATTGCCATCAACTTCAATCAAAGAAAATAGCATTTTAATCTAAAAAGTCTTGAAATGTATGTAGCAAAAAAAACTATATTTTGCAACTAGAATGATTTAGTTCCGTTTTTTTTTTTTTTTTTTNCTTTCTGCGAGACCGGGAAACAGCCCCGCTACCAGCCCTACGCGCAGGGAAGCCGAAGGAGAAAGGTAAAAGCCGGGCGGATCTACCTGGATCCTGCGGGGCCGGGGCCAGGCGGAGCCCNCTCACTCAGGTGGGAAGCGCTGAATCAAGGAAGAGAAACTGGTACTGTCTACTCTGAGCACACATCAGAGGAAGGTGAAAAGGGCAGGACCCCGAAAATGAACAGGTACTGCTCCATCTGTGGTTGGGTATGCGGAGTTTTCAGGAGCCTATGGAACACAAGTGCCAGATGTGTGGTTTTATGGAATTGCTTGATCGTGAATCTGGAAGCTGTTTTTTCATCTTCCATCTTACATAGGTGTGGGGAGCTGGGGGGAGGGCGGAGGTAACACACTACAGGATTGACAGGATCTGCCAGGCCAAAATATGCATTTTTCAAGTGTTACTGAGCTGCATTCTTTTAGGACAGGCTGCTTTTTTCCCTATTGGCATTTTTTCTCTCTGGAGAGGCAAAAAGCACCTCAGATACAGATAGGTTTGGAAGCACAATTCACGGTGACTGCTGTTTTTGGAGGCTGTCAGACGCAGGACACATGATGAATAGCTTTTGCAAAGAGCAGTCACATTTGCTCCCTGCCACAGCACTATGAGAGCTCAAAACTGAAAAGGCTTGGTTAGAAATCACTAACTGGGTCTGAATTTTCATAGTCCTTTCGTGTCAGAAGCTGTAATTTATGAGGCACAAGATGTGTGCAGCCATACTTATTACCTATGTAAATACATCAGTTTGAGACCTAAGTCCCAAATCTGGCTAGTGTCAGCTGGTCTGCAGGAATCTGCCTTGTTTCTTCTCCTCCTCTCCTCAGCAGTCTTCCTCTTTCACGTACCAGCATTGGGATTTTTGGTGCAGACTTGTTCTCAGCTTTGAAACAGCTCAGTCCAAATAAATAGAATTTTACAGGATCCTGGTATATCCTGCTTTTACCTCTCTCCAAAAGAGGGAAAGTGTTTCTCATTTCCTCTCTCCCCCTCGAAAAACCCCATGACCCTTTTGGGTCTCTTCCTCCCGAGAAAAGATCACACAGTTCAAGAATGACACGCGCAAGCAACCTATGCCCAGAAAGAACTTTTAGCTGTAATTATATTCCCAACCCTCCTTTTGCTTTTCCCAAACACAGCACTTATCATAATTGAACTACAAAATCCTAGAAGCAATAATAAACAATAGAGACATTTTCCCCCCTTTGGACACAGCCCCCTTTTTTTTTCTTTCCCCCCCCCCCCAGCGAGAATCCATAGCTATCATATGAATATGTCTCATCTGCACACAGATAAATCTAGAACTGTATAAAAGGTTGCAGCAGTGCTGCTTTACCAAACCAACTTCCAGTACAAATTGTACACAGGAATAAAAACAAAATCCTGGACAAAGGAAAGAAGACCCTTCCTGGTCTTCCCCTTTCTTCTGAGGTAACCTTTGTGGGATCCTCCTTGAGCTCCTGAAAGATGATGTATTTCACCTTGTCTCTGCCCCTTCATATTAGGCAACATGTGTCTACATACATATATTTATATATGCATATGTTTATAAATATAAATACACACTGAGTGGATATCTGTGTGCAAAATTGAGATTCACCTTCTACTTTTGTGCTCAAACTTGCTACTATCCCCTTGTGGAACCATGCAAAAAAAGTTAAGTTTTTAAAAAACAAGCCCTCCTGGCTTATTTGGAAATAAGGGAAACTGGAGACGCCTTTACTTTCTGCTTTCCTCTTTGAATTCCCACCTCAGGGTGCACCATTTTTGAGCCTCAGGCTGAAATGTTGGGGAGCACAAGCGGCTTGCTTGAGGCCACATTTACATTCTTGTATGGAGGAGAAGCTACACTGGGTGGCCACCCCTGCCAGAAAGTCAGTCTCATTTTTCATGCCTGTTCTGCTCTAGTCAGAAGGGACAAAACCCCAGTAAAAATTAATGTGGAGCTCCTACAGATGTGGCTCAAGAGACCTGGTTGCCTCTCTAATCCAGAGCAGGGCTGACACAGAGCTTTTTCTTGCAAACACTAGGTAAAAGTGGAGAAGGTTTCTACACAGCAACCCTGCAGACCATTTATAGCCCATCTTCCCTTTACACACCCTCCTCTGCGGCTTTGGTTCTGTTTTTTAAAAGAAGAGCAAGTGGGAAGATGGAGGTAATCAAAAGCATAAGAGGGACCTAAGCCACTGGTAAAGAGATTCTTCAGTCTTCCTGCCTCCACTTTCACAGGGATCTCTGAACTCTGCTGACACTGTCCCTGAGTAATGGGCACTGCACTAGGTGAGTAACACTGGTGACCTGATCTGTGCTTCTCCTCACTGACCTCTCTTTTTCATGTAGCCTACTGCTGCAAACCAGGATATGCAACTCACTAGTTTTTACTCCACCTCAGCATCAAACTCAGGAGAAAAAAAAAGAGAGTAATGAAATGTAACTGCATAGGTATTCAAGAAAAAGAATTCTTTCTCTCTAGTAATAAATTATTGGTAAGTTTCTCTCCCTGTAGATGTCAAATATTAACACAAAAATACACAACCCTTGGAAGGCTACATTTGGAATTTTATAAGATACGTGAACCAGGAACCAAAGTTATGACCCTGTGTTAAAAACTGAGTAAGGGTTTAGGAAAAAACCAGCACGTACTTTGCAGAGAAGTGAATACCACATCAAAAAACCTAAAAATCTAACCTTCATCCTTTTGTTTAAACCCATGACCTCAAAAAAGTCATTACAATTTTTTGAGAGGGGTTCATCTGTTTATGAAGCAGGAGGGAGGAGATGCTAGAAAAGATAAGGTATGCATTTCCACAGTGACTGTGGATCTGATCCCGAATCGCCTTCACATCCGTTGATTAAGAACAAATTCACTGATGCAGAAGGGTCAGGCAATGCTGAAGGGCCTGGCAAAGCCCTGAGTAGTTCCTTGGCTCCTCGACACTGTTTGCTGCCCCCATTCCCAAGCCATATTCCTTTACTTGGCAGCTGCCACAATGTAACTCACCTGACAAATCACTCCCCTGCCCACTCCGCTCCCATCTTTGTGCGGCACAGAGAGAAAAAGGGAGAAAGCAGAAAAAGGGAGAAAGCAGGGGATGTGATTGAGTAGAAGGCTGTGGGCTAAAGATAATAGTCTGAAGAAAAGGAAAAGTTTTCCACAGAAAAACTGCAGGCAGCAGTCCACAGAAATGAGAGTGATAGCCCTTAGCCCTGAGAGAGCATTTGTGAAGGGGAGGATTAGATCTAAGCAGGACCCAGATGCCCCTTGGGAAGCCTGTGTAGAAAAGCATCAGCTGAAAGGCAGATTTGCAATATGATTACACTAAAGAAAGAGGACAATCCTGTTTCATCCGAGCTAGTTATTATTCCTCATCTATGTCCCACAGGAAAGCAGAGGGAACAGGGAACTTCAGCTATTGCCATCCCATCAGCTCAAGGTTTCCCTTTAGACTCTTATTGGTAAAATTCCGGTGTTTATTCTTGTCTTTTTTGACTAGAAATTCCTTTTCTATGAAGAGAGACTCACATGGCATCATTCCACACACCTCCATCTGTTGGTATCAGAGGCAGAAGCAGCTGACTGAAACTAGCATAAATCCAGCAACGTCCTAATAGCATTTAAAAGACTAAGTGATCTCCTGTGGTTTAAATATTCTTACGTATTACAATGAAATAGCATTGTTAAACACAATGACACGGATGCATTTGCAATAAGCAAAAAGGGACAAGTCTTTTGATGAATTTGCAAGACAACAGTATTATAGGATATGTTACATTTTTGGCAAAATAGGAAGCACTTTTCTGTCAGTATCCCAGTTTATGAAGAATTTCACTTGGCTGGACACTCCAAGGGCACTTCCCCAACTTCCCCCCTCCCCCCCTCCCTTGAACAAAGTACTACATTCCCATTTTAAGGCAGTGGAAAATTAGTTCTAATCAGTTGTTTAGGAGAATCATCAGGATTAAACAAATTTAAATAAAGCCAGGAAAAACATGCTAATATTGCCCTAATTTAGAAGTGAATTAATCAATAAACAAAGAAGTCAGCTAGAATTATAGCTGAAGCTACCACTTTCAGTAAAGGAGTAAAATCTATACAGGAGACATGTCCTGGATTCTCTGCAACGTGCTGACTAATATCTTGCACAGCTGTAACAGTGAAGCCAAATCATTTGTCTGCAGTTTGTGAAAGGTTTTGTATGTCACATAAAATTTTGCATTTAATAGTTAATGCTCAGGTCAACTATCATGATCTTGCTATTTGGACTGGAACAGAAAACTGGAAGGAAAATTGGCTTCTGAGACACTGAATGTATGTGATGTGCCTTAACCTCACCTTTAACACCAAGGCACAACTCCGAGCAGGACACGCACAGTCACAGCATGCTTGCCTCCACCCCTGGTCCTTAGACAACACTCTGCTGAGCTATAGATTTTTCTCTACATTTACCCCAAACACATTTGATCTGTGACTTCCTTGTATTACCCCTCTATCTTGATATAAACTTAGAGATACTCTTAGTTTCTTCTCAGTTTTTTTTTTTTTTTAAACTTCTCAGGTTGAGAAATTAAATTTTAGCTACCCCAGGAAATGGTTGATTAAAAAAAAAAAAAAAAGAAAGTCTCTACATGTTAAAAAAGTTATGCTCCAATTCCTGTGAGTGCCTGCATGGTTAGTGTTATCTCTCAACAGAAAATTCTTATAAATATAGAAAATCATTGCATACAACTACCTTAGCATGGAGTCAGGTATTCTGTAACTGTTTCTTAACCCTGTTTAAGGATCCCAACATGCAATTACACACAAGAGCAGTCATTAAAAATTTGCTTCAGGAAATAAGGTTGCTAGTAAGTTGGTATGCTCATGCACTCACAACCTCATTTACATCAATAATATGTGCCACCGAAATACAGCTTGGACTGTATGACTAGCAAATTCAGATTGAATATCAAAACATACTGAATAAACAACAAGCCAGTATTTTCCTCCTTAGGCATCTAATTCTTTTAAACTATACATCTGCTTGTAACAAACACCTGTTGAGTCATGTTCTGCTTGGCCTTTTTTGATATTAGATCTTAAGTTTCCTATAAGTATTTCTATGGTGTATTTGTACAAAGCAGATGATCTCTGGATTAAGTAGCTCTCACATATTTGCTCATAATTGAAGAGACATGGCTTGTTGACCCACGTGGTCCTTTCCATAATGAGGTTTACATTACAATTACATTTCAGTCTTTCATGACATGAATTTATTTATTTCTATGGATAAAGAAAATGGTCAACATGAAGACCAGGCAAATACATTAATTATATAGATGACTATTCCATCTGCATACTTATGTGGGAGAGGGGGAAAAACAATCTTAAACAAAGCGTGATAATCTCCTGGAAAGTAATTCTACATTTTTCACTTTTTCTACTGTTTACTTATGCACTTTATGCACTGCTAGCCTCAAATGCTATTCTGATAGAATGAGTTAATGAAATTCAAACCCATATGATTTTACTGATCTTATTTTTACTAAAACCCTTAAGTTTTTTCCAGCATCTACTGTGCTGCTTGTATAACATGGATTAGATTATTTGGAGCAAATATTTCTCACAGGATCATTTCACTTGGGGTGAAAGGTGATAAAAGCATTGGTGCACAAAGGAGAAGGGGCAAAGGTTGAAAAGTCCACAGAACTTGCAGACATTTTGGAACAAGCCATTTAATAAGTTACTGAGGAATCTGTATTTTCTCACATACTTTGGGGAAGAAAAAGTTTGTTTTTACAATACAAACACACAATGTGAGAAAATTTCCTAAATTATGGTAACGTTTTCTCTGGGTTTAAAGTTTCAGACTTAACAACAATGGTGCCACATTTCTGCACAATCTGCATAATTTGTAGGCTTGGTTTTGGTGGTTTTTTTTTGTTTTAGGTTTTCTGGTTTGTTTGTTTCTTTTTAAGGAGACCCATTCTAGCTTGATGCCTTGCAACCTCCTTAAAATTTTAAATCCTAATGTCCCAATGATGCAGCACAATGCTATGCAGAACTATCACAGCAGTGTCTGAGGTCAGGAATAGCACAAGTGCAAAAGGAGTTTAATCCAGCAATTTCAGTAAATGCAGCTGCTCAGATGCTGCACTGTATGTTTTAAAACATTGAGAAGGTTTTAGAAAGCTTAAGCTTCTTGGAATATTTAAGAACTTAGAACAACACTTACATCGTCAAACAATTTGCCTACCGATCTTAAATTTAAAGGCTTTAAACCTACCCATATGCAGACTCTTCCTGCTCAGAATCAGCTACACACAATCTGCCACCCACATCACTAAACACAATGACAAGATTATGCTTCCATGTCTTTGCAGCCTATTCTTCACAATATGCAAATCTTCAGGAACTGCACTTCTGATCCCAATGCAACAGCACAAAAGCTGTTGTCGTAAGAAATGGTTTAACCTGTCAGCAACACTGTCACCACAATTACTACCACTAATAAAGATATGATCACAATCTGCCACTTAAGGATCATCAGATAGATTATGACTATTGTATTCTTTTACATAGTTCTTTTACATGGACACTAAATTTGGAACACTTGATTTAAATAAAATCAAGCACTATAAATTTTCATTGACAAATCTGTTCTTAACCTTTAGACAGTGTAGGGTGCTGCTTGCTGATGTAGGGAAAGCCAGCTATTAAAAAGGCTAACCCTGCAAAATATTTATCAGGAATACAAACTGCTGTAACACTGTATACAAAGAGGAGAGCTTGGAAGAAGCACACAAGGATGCTCTGTCTGAACATGTAAATGACTTACATTAAGCTAGGTTAAAACTCCTCAGTACCATTCAAATGCTTGTGGTCCATGCAACAATTTATAGTGTGTTTGGGAATGGACAGCTGTACATTCAGAAAGATTCAATGTTTATATCTGTAAAAGGCACAAGAATGCAGAAGAATGAGAGAACAGAAGTTCATTCTATGTAAACATTTTAATATAATTTTATTGAGGCTGCAGAAGCTAAGAAAAAGATAGCAAATGCTTAATTATGAGTTGTGTATGGATCTCAGAGGCAGCACTTCTGCATGTGTCATAGGGTCTTCCTCTCTGAAAGCTTAATTTCTGGAATTATTTCATCTCAGAATGACCATGAGCTGTCAGAGTGACCATGAAAACAAACCAAAACTAAACAAGATACGCCCTCCCTGCCCCACCAAATTGGAGGCCCGTAACATATCAAACAAGGCATTCCTCACAGAGAGAAAAATATTAACATTACAGGAATTTGTGGAAAACATGATCAACACTGGTCACCTCCCCTGAAGATAAAAGAACACAAATTGGCAGAGGTACAGACAAGAGGGATGAAGAAGGTTGGGCTGGCTGGCTGGTGTCAGAGCCTAGGAGGAGCAGGAGGTATCAGACCAGGGATCTCTGCCATGCCCGTGATGACCAGGTGAAGCACACCACAGCTTGCCTTGCCATCCCGAGCACAAGGGCTGCAGCTTCCTGCTAGAGCAGGAGCACTGCAAAGGCCTGTTGCAGGCAATGTTGTATCCAGAACTCAGTCAGGACCACTGCTTTTGCCTTACAGAAATCAAAAGGCATGTTGCTGCTTTGCAGAGGAGTAGGAGAGAGCTTTCCCATGACTAGAGAAAACTATTAAACACATTCCAAACTGAACTGTTTCACCTAATTTAATAATTCTGGCTTGAGATGCTGCAAGCCAAGGGTAAATGAGACAGAAAAAAAATAAATTAAAGCTGCCAGAAGATCCTGGATCTGGTAAGAACATGACTGGAGAAAACATCACCAATATGGTGATCCAGTTCAGAGCACCCCTTTCATCCCTGGTCCAGACCTGGACATCGCTTTCATCATGCTCCCACTTTGCCATGGTGATCTCCCATTTCTGCTGTGGAAATCCCATCCAGCAGAGGGAAAGGAGGCAGAAGATGGCAGGCGTCCACACACCTTTTGGAGCCTGTTCCTTCTATTGTGTCAGCAAACAATAGCCTCCTGCTAATCTGTGAATCTCCTCAGGCTCCCTTCATGCCTTTACCATACTGCTTCCCTAGCTCCAGTTACCTTCTCTGCTATTTACAGCTCTCTGAACTGTGAGATTATTTCTCTGTACACCCTGCAAGAAGGTAAGTTGAAAAGAGAAAAAGATGTCACTGAGTCAAGTGCCTACATTTTCCAGTTTAGCTTGGATACTTTCCATATGCTGTCTCTGAAATTTTTTGTGATTTGTAGCAGGAGTCAATGGCTGTCTTCTGTTAACTGCGCAGAGCATGCAGCCAAAGATTAACAAAAAACTGGTGCCGTGGCAAAATACTTCTAGTACTGCCAAAATCTGTGTTTTGTAGTAATTTTAATTGCCTGTGAAATCCTGAATTGGCGTTAGCATAGGATGGATGATTTATGGCATGTTGTTGCCTTGAAATTGTTGAATGGGTATGGAGCCATGAGCGACCTGGTCTAGTGGAAGGCATCCCTCCTCCCTCTGGCATAGGGGTTGGAACTAGATGGTCTTTAAGGTCCCTTCCAACCTAAACCATTCTATGATTCTTTTCTGTGCCTTTCTGGAAAATACTGAATGGACAGACTGCACTTCAAAAATTCAGAATATCAACAGACATAAAAATACAAACACTACATAACTATTAACTTCCTTTTTTTTTTTTTGTTTTAGTTTGTTTGTTGTTTTTGGTTTTGTTCTTTATACTATCAGATTTTAAGAACTAAATCTTAGCTGATGATGTTCTAAATGCTATTGAAAACATGATGGCAATTTACAAAGTCATGCTTTATACTGAAAAATACTCTGGAAGTATTTGGATTACTTATAACTACTAAACAAACCAATACCATATTACTCATAAATGACACAATTTAAAAAAAAACCTTTTTTTTTACAGCTTCCTCTATTCCAAGTGTTCACTATGTTGTTGGGTTTTTTTTTTTAATTTAATTTTTAAAAAATTTACTGGCAGATGAAAACCCTGACCCCAGATTTAAATCTTTTTTGTTACATATTCCAAGTTTATGCTTGGAAATCTGTTCACTTGAACATTTTGGGGTTAACAGATCAATGATAAGCAGAGAAATCTCTGCTATGGGCCACAGAAAAAATCTGCTATAATCATGCACAGTGAAGACATGATGTTACATCCACTGAGAGTTAAAGCTCTGTACAATATGTAAAACTCTATCATCAGTGAACAATTTTAAGCAACTGCAGCACAAGGGAATGAATCTTATAGTAAGTCAAATATGGGGTGCAATGCCACAACTAAAATAATTCTAACACAGATGTTTACCATCTAATTACAAAAAAATTACTAGATTATTATCTCATCAATCCCTCCCTTGAAATGTTTTTTTTTTTTTCTCTTCGCAAACCATAAATGGATTCAAGGTGAGTTCATCTAGAGATCTAACAATCAGTGCAGAGAAATCACTTTGAAATGGAAGTAAAGGTTACTAGCAGGAAATACAGCTGAGCAACTGCATTGCATGGCAGCAAGCCAAAATTAGTGTATTCTCAGTGATGTGTAAATAACCTGGAAAGAAAAGGTGCAGAGCTGGTGACCAGTCAAACTTGGTGGTCACCAACAAGTGACAGAACTTTTGCATGCAGTTGAACAACTCTGCTGATGATTCATCATTTTTAGTGGCATTAATTAATCCACTTTTTTAAAAAAGAAGGTAATGCTAATATACATTTTAATGCTTTTCTTCACTTAGAAGGAATAGTTCTAATAGTTCTTTCAATGCAGTGCTGTTCAGTTTAGTCCATAAGGCATCCAGTGACCTCAAGCAATGAGAAAATTCGTATGGGCAACATATGAAAATTCAACATCTCATGAAAACAACTCCAACTTCAGTGATGCTTCAGAGAGATGGAAGAAGAAAAATGCTTCAACTGTAAACTGCTTTGTATCTGTTCACTACAGGGATTGTGACAACACATTATTCTCTGCATTGGTTTTTTGGTATTTTAAATTCCTCACCCTCTAAATTCCATCACAACCACAACCTAGTACAATTTGAATAAAATGCCTTATGTGTACTGATGCTAACATATATGAAAATGAGCATTTACCTATCAAAACACTGAGGTGGCAAGCCTGAATTTTCTTTAAAATAAAAAGCAAGCAGCATATCAGAGCTTCCCTCTTCTCCATGCAGAATTATGTAATTAAAAACCTAAAGTAATAGGTATTTTATGTACAGACACACAAAATTTTCTGTCCCTTGGTATGAAATTACCTCTCCATTTAAAGGTGGTGTTATAATTACTCCATCAACTTTTTCATGGTCTCCCCACCATACAAATGTGAAAAGTGTTCACATTTACTGACTGAGTTTCTGTGAAGTCTGATGAAACTGCCATAGGCCTATAAACACTGCCTTACTTCAGATTTTTTTTTTTTCTTCCAATATGTACAGATTTTTTTATATTTCCTATCATATATTTTCATCAAAATCCAGGATAGGGAATACTCAAAATCTGTACATATTTCTATAAAGTAAGATCATCCATATGCCTAAATTAAACTGTTTGGGATATACACCTGCTTGAAACTTTAAAAGGATCACCGCAGAGTGCTACAATGAAGTTACAATGGACATCATGAAATTTATCCATCATTCTGCAGGTATACCCCTATTTGTATTTTTGTTATTTTTATGTTTTATATTTTATTTTTGAGCTCTTCTTCACTACTGATGCCAAGTTCCACAACTTGTATTAAAGAGCTGTCCACATCAACCCACTTATGAAGCAGGAATACATGTCCTCAAAAATCCTGAGAGGCAGAATACAAATGGACCTTTAAATCAAGAGTAAGCAAATTTTTGATAGCATACTACTTACAAACACGAAAGTTCAAAGAATATGCTAATGTGTCCAAGTTATTGGAATCCACCTGCAAATGCCAGAGGTTTTGTCACTGTTTCAGTGTGCAGGACCTTGCTTTTTGATGCTCTCTTTCTGCGGGGAAGAGGGTGACAGGAGAAGAAAGATCTGTATTTTCCACAAA
>VWZN01001860.1:535484-555814 GCA_013396955.1 Regulus satrapa
AAAAAAAAAAAAAAAAAAGCCAGAAGACTTTGGTTCTACTAGAAGTTATTCCAAGTCAACCTATGTTGAGCAAGACTGATTACACTGCAAAATAACAGCCCAGTGATGAGATGAGCTACATGTAGAAGCTGTTTGCCTCACTGGGCTGCTTGCCAGTTTTAATCTTCAGCTTCTGACAGGTCAGACAGCCTAAATAAGAATTATTCCAGGTGTTCTGAGAGGCATGGGAGAGCTGGGAACACGGAACAATTTTCCTTTGAGCTTGAAAAATCGGCAGCAAACAGGATTCAGTGCCACAGCTCACAGAACCTACAGAGACGCCGGTGGGGATTGATATAACTTTCCATAGCAGCCCAGAGAAAGAGCTGATCGGAACACAGCTTGTTTCAGTTCAGACAACAGCTAGGCAAGGGCAGGCAGCTGGAGCAAACGGAATACATCCTGGTCTACAATTACTCTGTCATACCACTGACATTTTTATCGAGATAGCTATCTTTAGAATAGGAAGTAAGTGCATTAAGCAATACCCCCTTCCTTTTCTTTCTGCGCCCTGATCTCCTTTACTTGCTTTCCAAGCCTAATTGTCAGGAGTAACCTATCATTTTATGAACGATTATGTTCTCTAATTCTTACAGATGCCTTCTCTGAAAAATTTCTTTCTTCTCCCTTGCCCCTCCCCAAACTACCCTTCTGCTCTGTACTGTCTTGTCTGGGGACTCTTCAATACCTGCCAGCCACTGCAACAATCAATGCCAGCAGCATCAGTTTTGCAGGAAATCATACAGATGATTTCAAAAAATTGTGTGAGAACCCATAACCATCATAAAAGAATGATACAAGCTTTAAAACCCCCTCCCTCTGACTTTTCGTGCTTATAAGAGCTTTCAACAGCAGTCTCTCTTCTTTTTTCATACAGATGATACACATTTCAGAAGACTGCGCTGAATTTGTAATTACGTAAAGATAGTAAACTCTCCATCCTGATTTGTGGGGCATAAAAATCTCTCTCAAAAGAAGCAGTAAGATTCCTGTTTCCTGAAAAACTCCTGCTCACAGATCAGTATATAAATTCTTAAGTCCCACCCTATTTCTCACTGTCTCTTAAGCAGCAGATTAGGTTTTGAATGATCTTGAACAACAAAAAACCAGACATGCCCTACCCTCAAATACACTTTTCAAGAAAAACTTGATTAAAGCTGGTAAGGGAAGAACGTGGGACACTGTGATCAGAAACAAAGGTATCAACTGTGCAGACCTGATGTTAATAAAACATGTGGTAAGGTGTCTACTCTTCCTGAAAAATCAGATGTGAAAACATGAAAAGCTAAGCATGCTGATTTTTTCCCCCACAAACAAATATATACCCATTAAAAAACAAGTTGTCCATTGTTCAGTACCTTATCTATATCTCAGAAGCAATGATAATCAGCACGTTTCTGTTAAGTATTGAATGAGTAACCTTCAACCTAAGGCTGAAGGCCAGGTGACCAACCTTAGAGACATATTTACATTCCTATTTTAAAAATGCACTTCATGTCATATATTTCATTACAAATTTTTAGATTCCATGTGTGTAATAGGGAAATAAATTAAACATAATAAACATTACTTATGGAGATGACCTCAGAGTTAGAGGATAGGAGGGACTTGGCTTTGGAACAAACAACTTCTGGAGATGTTCCAGGATTACAAACTCCCTTTTTTTTACAATTAGATGATCTAACAGACCCCGTGATGATCCAGCACAACAAACAAATTGTCTGAGGACATGCCAAGTAGTAAAAACAGTAAAACATGATTTTTGACTCTTAGCACTAGGAATTCACTCTCATTAAAAGGGGGTAAAAAAACCCCAGTACTGTAATGCATAGCACTGAATTTCACACTTACGATTCTAAGAAGATCCTCTTGTTCTAAGAAACTGAGAAAGTTTGCTGCAGGACATTAAGAAGTTTAATATAGGAACTACCCTTCATCAACACAGAGTAGTGGTTAGCAGGCTTCCAAGCAGTCCCATTTCAGACAGTTTGAAACCAAAATCAAAGCAAAAACCAAATCCTAAACAGGACTATCTAAGGACTCATCATTGTGTAAAAATAGCTCATGTGTTTGATGCTCAGTCATGAAACATACTACAGAAACCCAAAAAGAAAAAGGGTGTACATATGCACACGCATAAACACTTTTCTGATGGTAATCACACAGATGTAGAATTCAAAACAACAACAGATACTCAGCACAGACATAAACTAAAAGGTGAAAGGAACCCACAAGAGATTTAACTCATGAAAGAAACAACAGCAGTTTAATAGTGAGAAAGCAGTGCTACAGGGGCCTTAGCTGGCTGCTTGTCTCCAGGCGTGCCCCAGTGCACAACTCATGTGTTTGGAGTACATTTTCCCCCACTCGCTTTCTGGGCTGAAACGCTAATGAAGTCTCGACAAACAGACTTAAGTTCAAACATCGTTAATTCTGCTATTAAGGTATATCACTAAGAGGTTCTCCCACTTATATAGTTATGAAGTGCCTGGCAACGAGGACATTTATAAATAATTTCTCTAAAGAAGGAAAGACCGACCTGAATTTGATTGCACATCACTAGCTGTGTCATTCTTTACAGTTTCAAGCCTCAGAACACTAACAAGAAGATGACAGATTCCCCCAAATTCATGCACAAAAGGCTGCTGCCAAAATGGCACCAACTATTTTGCTACAGATTCATAACACAAAATGTCTCAAACATTCTTCTAAACCATTACTTATGATAAAAATTAACAAGGGCCTTGCGACCAGAGCAACATCAGGCTCTGAAGCTGTCTTAAAAGCAAAGGTTTCAGTGAAGCCATATTAATATGAGTACAGTTGCTGAACTGCAGGCAAAGCACATCAAGGGGGTGTCTCCTCCAAAAGCCCAGCTCAAGACATCAGATGGCGCCAGCCTTGAAGCCCTCCCCTCCCTTCCCCTACATGGCTGCAAGGAGTGCGCCAGGAAAGACGCGTTCCAATCACCCCTTCTGCGCAGTTCTCTCTTCCCTCTTCTTCCCTCACAGTGTCTCCACGACCACGCGTCCTACGGGTCCAAAAGGATCCCTCCCCCATATGTTTGGCGGGCTTTGGTTGGAGGACAGCAAGATGTTACACATTTCCTTCACAGGACCAAAAGCATATCTAGTATGAGATGCAAGAGCCTGCATTTTTGCCACAGAGGACACGAGCTTGGTAGTTTGATGGGGAAGGATTATACAGTCCAAGACGCTTCCCCAGGCACTTCAGGACATGTGGCCTGCCTGGAAGATGAGCATCACCATTCACAGCAGTGTGGTTTCTGAGGACCACAAGAAAGGGGCTTCAAGCTGTAGATGACATAAAAAAAAAAAAAAAAAAATCGGTATCTCAAGTTGCATGTAAAGTTTTTGTTTTCTTGTTCAATTTTTCCCTGCTTCAAAGTGATTTCTTCAGTTATAATAGTAAAGCTGAATACCATGCAAAGAACTGAAGAGCAAGCAGCAAATTGTGCTCTAAAATGCCACTAATGCTGTCCATTCTCCTGCCATCAATGCATCCACCTCTCACAAATCTGCACAGTGTATCTGTCATCAATGTTCCTACCTCTTCGGGTTTATCCTTTATCTCCAGTATCACCTGAGTGTCCAATCATGACAGGGATTTGGCAAACTCAAAGCTGACAGGTAGGTAAACACTTCCCTTTAAGAACATAAATATGGTTCATTTCATTGTTTTGAATTTAGTCTGGATCTCTACAAAATGTTCTGTGACTAAAAAAGCCCAAATATCCCAAAGGAACAAAGATGGCAATTTTCTCAACCAATGTACAGCTAAAAACCAGGTTATGATCAGCTGCTCCTGGTGACTTCCTTTCAACAAAAAGCACATTAAAAGCATGAGAATGCAGAAGGGGAAGGAACTGATGGCGATGCAGGAGTTTGCCAGAGGTGAATGAAGGCATCGTATGAAGAATCTGATGCAAACCTGAGAAAGACAAGTTAATGTAAACATGAACTCATTAATACACAGATCATAGAATCATTGAATCGTTAAGGTTGGAAGAGACACCTAAGATCATCAAGTGGTCAATCTTTGACCAATCACCACCTTGTCAACAAGTGGTGTTGGCACTAAGTGCCACATCCAGTTGTTTCTTGAACACTTCCAGGGTGGGAGACTCCACATCAACCTAATTATTCTTTCTGTGACAAAAATACTTCCTCATTTCTAGCCTGGACATCCCCTGGCACGGCTTGAGGCTGTGTTCTCTTGCCCTGCTCCTGAATGAAGTGCATTTCTCTTTCCCATCTCTTTTTAAGACATAGCTAGCCCACCTAAAATTTTATTTTGAATCTCTATTTGCGGTACTTAGTAAATTATGCAATTCTGACTAAGATCTGAATTAGAAAAGATGAGAGGTAAATTAGGTCATAAGAAGACAACCAACATTGCAATCAATCAGGGTTTCATAATTAAAAAAAAAGAAACCATTCATCAGCCACAGGATTTTTTCTCAATCTCTGAAGAATATGTGACAACCATTGAGGTTGGAGGTGGCAGAATTTTTCCTAGATGCCTCCTGATCCCATTTATTATTTTATTTCTACATTCTTTTGATCCTCTCTCCCAAAATAGTCTCTACAAACACCATCTCTATGATTTCTAATACTGACATGAAAGAAAGTCTCCAAACTTTCTCAATCTGTGGATGCATATGTATTGAATTTTAAACTACTGACATTTTAAGAGGCATCTCTAATGTATTTACTGATTCTTTGTTTCAGCTCTAGCTTGTGTGTTACTCAAGAGCACAGGTATGAGTATCTATTTAGGTATTAAATAATACCTATAGGCATTAAATACGCATTTAAAGCAGAATTTTACCAAAAAAAGCTTTGGTAGGTAAGTAGATAGCAGTGGGATGGAGGGAGGTTTAATGCAACACATCAAGAAGAACAGAGACTGAAGAAATATGCACCTGGGCAGACCTCAGAACTGTATTAACTGGGGAAGATATGCAACAAGTGAGATTCTGACCAAGCAGAAGTGGGAACACTGTTGTGAGAGAGTAGCTGAAATACCATTTGCCACACATATTAGAGTTAAAATTCTGCAAGTGATGATTAGCATAGATAAACAAGCCTGAGATCCGCCCAAAGCAAACCTTTGAAGAGCTGCAAAAAGCAAATGGAGTTCTTGAAAGAAGAATTTAATATGGGATTACAGACATTTGAACTGATTTTGGACACTTGAAAAAGAAAATTTGTTACCATTAAAAACAACCAAAAAAACCCCAACAAGTGGAAGTATATCACTACATGTCTCAAAACCAAAAAAGACAAGTCCTTATTTTCTGTAACTGTGCCAAAATATAGGCTTTCCAATGACAAAAATGCATAAATCTTCCAGCTGATTCCCCTAGCTTGGTCCCTTTCCAAGTTCTTCAGCCTTTTCTAGATATGTGTAGCCAAAATATCTCCACTGCCTACTGACAGATATATAAAGACATAAAACTTTCGCACCAATCTATTGTTAACACAGATAAACAGATAACACAAATATGAGAATACTCTGACAGTCTCCCTGTGACTGCTTCAGTACTTAGTTGATCCCCCTAAATAAAACCTGGGAAAGGCCCTTTGAAACGGAAAGAAAATTTTCTGCTGATTGCCTTTGCTTTACTACTCCCCAAACACATTCAAAAAATTCTAGAAAATGAGCGAGATACTATTTCCCTTTGCAGAAACTGTGCTGCCAAGACGAGCCCTTACCTCTTCCAGAGGAGCAGACCAGCACATCCAAGCTGGAATCTGTTTGTTTATTGCTTAAACAGAAAGAACAAAGCATCATTAAGTCTATTGCACAAAGAGAAACTTTGAGATTGTTCTTGGTTAGAACTAAGAATGTTTCTGCAAACTTAGCAGCTGCCAACCCCCCCAGAATGAAAATGCCTCCTCATTGTCTCCACAAAGTCAAATTTCCACACTAATATGTAAACAGATAATGTTCTTCTATGTAAAAGGGTACTTCAACAGATCAGAAAACAAAGCAAAATATATGGACTGTTTTGGACTGCTCTGAAGTTTGGCCGATTTATGGGGATGGGGACAAAGGGCAGCAGAGGAAACAGGCAATATTAATGTTCTAAACTTCACCATCTGTAAATAAATGCATATGTGAATCTGAGACACAGCTACATTTTTCTTTACCCTCACCGCATTAGCTTTTCTAAATGTTGCTGTTCTTTTCCTACCATATAAAGGTGACTGTTCAAACCATGGCTTAGGCTCTGACAACATTCTCTGTCTCAACACTTTCCCCGGGATTTAGTGTAAAGCATTCACTGTACAGTCAAAAAAGCAAAGGGAAAACAAGATTTCAAATCCAAATGTTAGCCCAGGCACATGTTTTATGCTTGAAGACACACTTTTTCAGTGTATCTGAAAAAATTATATATCCAAATTAATTTATAGCTGAATAGTTTTCACTTGAGGAGAAATGATGGAAGAGACAGGCTAGGCACTGAATCTAAACTGTGCTCCAATGGTATCAGTTTACATAACATGACTGGCAGAAAACTGAAAAATTGTAAGAAGAATGTTACAATTGGCATTTGTGTGCTTTTGTTTTGAATAAATGTTAGCAGAATTCTTAAGAATCAAGCTTAATTTAAAAAGAGAAACTGCATACATGAATGCCTGATTGCAGGGCGAGGAAAATTAAAGAGTGAAGTAAAGAGCTAATAGAAAAGGGGATTGAGGCTGTAGTGAAAAATGATGGGAATAAAAAGGTGTTGCTCAGTAGCAGCAAAATTTAGTGCAGGTGGAGAGAAGAAAGGAGAAGAGAGAAGATCCTTATCGAGATGCAGAGAATCCAGATGACAAAGAAAATAATATAGGTATTTGACAGAAAAAGAGTATTAGTGGGAGGAATGCTTGTCAGCTCCATATTCCTTTCCCTTGAATTTGAGTAACCCTTTCCTTTAAGTTTCCTTTCAAGTTTCTTTAAGATCACCTCCCCTGCTCTTCAAATGTGAGTGCCATACTCTTTATGTAAAACCAGGAGAGAGCACAGAGCTTGCAGCTGTGGTGGGGAGAGGGAATATAAGCAATGTGGCTATTCTTTAGAAAAGCCTTGACCATTATGCAGCTTTAACTTCCTCCCTGACCACTGTGTTTCATGATCTAGGGCAATTGCAAAGAAAATCCCGGTGCTAGAGTCCTAGTATTCTGGGAGTACAAATCTTAATGCTGTCAATATGTACTGAGTTCTTTCCTGTAGAATGAAACACCTGACAAATTCCACAGTTTCTTCGCTCCTATGCCACTAACAATAACTGTTCACTAACGTCTCATTAAGCCTACAAACCACCATCACCTCCCCTTCACAGCTGACAGATTTATGAAATCACATCTTTCTCATAACATATGCATGATCTTCTGCACCACATTACAATTCCAGCTCTGCCAACATATTCCAGTAGGGCTAGAGAGTGGCTGCAGTGTTCCCACAGAACTGCCCAAACTGCTGCTGGCACTTACTAGGGACAGAGCAAAGGTAGCATGTGTATGTGTCTCACACAATTCTCAGTGAATTTTATAAAACTCACACTCTGAAAAACCATGAACTATCACCACAAGTCCTCTGAATGCTCCACATCTGGACTGCAAATTCTGGTCTATGACTCCTAACAGGTAGCACATCTTCCCATTAGAGCTGTCAGATCAGAAAGAGGTCTTGAGACGAGTCTTGAGATCTGCCTACCTGTTACAGACATCTAAAATATTTTAACCAGTAATTTGCAAAGTGACCCCAAAGATGCAAGTTCTGATTTGGATTGAGAACATCATATGTAGTAAATGTATGAATAAGAAGTTGGTGTGGACTAAATTAAGGATGTATCAATTCCAAATGCATACGCAAGTATCCTTTCTGTCAAATTTATTTGTTGCAGTTTTAGAGTTTTGTTATTTGAGCAAAGGATATGGTTATTTTCTTCCACATCAGCAACCCATTAATTTCTAATACAGTGATTTCAACCAAATTCCTGTCCCCACTATTTGCCTGAATTACATAAATACAATGTATTGCACAAATTATATAAATTGTCCATATAGGAATATGATATATTACATAAATCAACTAACTATCCAGCTAGGAGCGCTGATGAACCAGATGATGCTTTAAGTCACTAGTGTTTCAATGGTTCAGCAGATTGCTGTGACAACTGCCTTGTTGAAGACCTTAGCATTTTGATGTGGGGGCAGGAGGAGAAGATGTGTAAGAATGAGGGGAGGAGAAGGAGGTTAAGCTCAAGAATGAAAAAGAAGTAAAATAAATAATGCAAAGGCTTTGCCTATAGAAAATTCTGTGCAGGTTTTGGAGGGAGAGGATGTTTATCCCAGACAAAATCTAGCAATTACATCCTCCTTATTTTTCACCTGAGTAAGCACTTTTTCTTCTATTTCTCCTATCTAATATAAGCCACACTAATCCTGACCCTTTTCAGCAATAAGCAATATCAATATATTTCCCTCCAAAAATTTCTGTGATCCCATATTACACTCATTAACACTGCTTTGAAACTGTATTTTAATACTTAAGATAAAATCAGACCTACTCTTAGAAAAGCACATGGAATAAGTTATACGATGTATTCTTAAGACTAGGAAATATTGATGCTCTGCTCAGTATTGCAAAATTAAGAAAGTAATGCCAAGATGGTGCCTTGAGTAAAAATTGGAATCACACCACTTAACTGGATGAATCAAAGCCTGGAGATGAGCTTAAATTTCTGACAAAGTTTAGTTCAATCCCAGCCAGCAAAGCCTCAAGCAACTCCACTGCTCTGAATTGTTTTAGCTTTTCTAAACAAATCAGAACAGCAAGTGCTATTGGAGTCATAAACAGACTTCCTATTTAAAATGCTCAACTTTAAGGCTATTGACCACATTCCCTCCCTTCCTGTCCCAATTTAAACTTGGCTTTCACAGCTCCTGCTGAAACCTGAGGTGAGCCAACTTTGAACCAAATTTAGTTTTGTCTGCTTTTAATTTGATTGGACTGGCTTTCAAAACAAACCAAGCAAACTCTCACAACACTGGGATTTCAAATGACTGAGCTTCTTTTGCATAATCTCCCCCTTTTTATCCTAATATTACCCCTTATGCAGGGCCGATAAAATATTAAAAATATATTTTCAAACAGGGTTTGTGGGTTTCTTTTTTTAGATGATACAAACCATTTTAAAAAAATGAAGGGTAAGAATTGAAAATTAGATCAATGTGCTCATCCACACTTGAAGCAATGTTCTGAATGTACAGGGGATGTGCAGAAAACATGGTCTAAAGCTAGCATTACAAAAAAATCCCCAACTCGTTGATAATGAAAATAACCTCAAATCAGTCAGCTTTCAGAGGCATTGGTATGAAAAAGGTGTCTCTTACCCACAGGCCAAGTAAATGGCATGTTCTCACAATCTTACAGCCCTGTTCCTGGACGTCTCCTCGCTGATTTATCATCTACCTGCTCCTGTCAAAGGTGACTGAATCTTGTTAAAAACATCCCAGTACAATTACCGAGCAGAACTCAGGCAGCTGGCACGCTCTTACTTGTGTGACAAGCTCAAGCTAATTCCTTCTGAAAGAGAGAAATGCCCTTACCCACCACACAGAGCTACAACAGCTGCTCTACCTGGTGTGGACTCATCACCTGAACCTCAGTTTCCTGCCTTCCCTGGCAGGAAGCTGTGCAAGTTTAAAAGAGAAAGGAATGAGCTACGACATCAAACTTTTTACCCAGGAAAATAATTCCTAAATTACTGAAGACTGAATTCTTACTCTTCTAACTCTGAGGGAAGACTTTCCTGACTAATGATGCTGCTTTCCTAGATCATAAGATGCAAGAATAAGGAGGCTAAGTAATCCAAGAAAAGTTAGAAAAGGACTCTCCAGTCAGTCCTTCCCACAGCTTGCTTAGATTTATCATGTGTTTAGATAAATAGGATCCATAGTCCACGACAATAGTTTGCACTGACCACAATGTGCCAAGATTTTACTGTTATTACTGATCTATTTAGAAAACAAGGAGAAAATAGTACGTTTTGAAAATCAAGCTTTAAATTACCAGTCTCTCAACTGAGTATCTAAGGCAATCTAAACAAAGAAGCAGCTTTAAAGAAGCTATTACTTAAAGTGATAGGCTAATTATATAGTTTTAAAGTATTGTGTCCCACATGCAGGTAATAGAATAGCTATATATATCTCCATACCTGGGCAAGCAGTAAAAATATTACAAATATTTGCTTTGTTATATTATTCATAATATACTTCATTGCTCTGGCAGCAGTGTGTTAAAATCAGACAAACAGCAAACCAGTTAACGATTAATCCCTGCTATTGAGCTGGCTGTGGAATACCACCAGCACTCCTCCAGAACCAAAAGTTACTCCAGCTACTGCTTTTACTGTCCCTACTTCCTCCAAGTGAGTTATTTCCTAAGGTCCAGTCTTTTTAAGATTTTAGTCTTCTGCAAAGATACTTTTTGCCACCTGGCCAGGTTTTCATTTCCCCGGGTAAAAGTACAGGCTTAAGGCTGTTCTGTGCTACCCTTTGTGAAATAATTTCTTTTCGTTCTCCAGGTTCAGCGTAGTTTTGTTATTTCTTTCCCATACACTTTACACAGGAACAGTTTCCAGCACCAAAATAGCTTGTCCACCACTGGGAAAAGAGAAAGTAGGCCCATTTTCCTGTACACTTCTTGAAATGGTCCTCTTGCCAAGCATTGTTTCTCATCTGTTGTGGAACATGACACCCTATTTAAATGTCAACATGGGTTCAACTGGGGCAATCAGTGTATTTTTGAAGTGGCTCTACTCCGAGCTTCTTCCCTACTACCATCAGGTTACTAAGAGACCACATTTACAGTCTCTGGATTAATAATAATCCCAATGTGCGTGTTATTTTAACCTTTATATACACCAAAATTAGAGGAACTGTCAAATTAAGAATTTCTCATCAGTGCATAGCTATTGGTAATTTGCCATCTACATGTCACACTGTACTTGTAAAGCCAAAATCACAAAGCCACAATCACTGAGTAACTCGGGGGTCTGTGAACTAAAACTAAATCCCACGGGCATTTGTGGCAGAGCTAGTGGAGACCCATTTAAAAAGTGAGGGGATCTAACACAGAAGAGCATCTGAGCGACAAGGCTCCAGATGTGCATTGTGAATGTTGAAAAATGAAAAACTTACATTAAAATCAACACACAAAAAAGTATTGCTTAGGTAATCATTAAGGAGCTGCACACTTACTGATTTCACAACACTGAAAGTGTGAAAAAACTTCAAGCTCTTAGTTAACTTTCAAGAGAAAGGCAAAACATAAAAACACTCATAACCTCCCCAAATAATATGTGTAGTTATTGTATATAGCTTCAGAAAAATGCATCTATTTAAGAATCCCAGATACCTTGTCTTTTTATCTGGTGTTTTTGTATCATAGCTGCCAAAGAGAGGACAAAAGAGAGGAAAACAGAAAAAGTATTTCTTTTTGTTTGTTTGTTTTAGAGTTTCTCTGCCTAAGAAAGCACTGCTTTCATAACACCCATGTTCTTGAAGGAAAAGAACAACTGCATGTCAACTGATAGGCTCCACAAGATAGTTGTTGGGAAGATCAAAGCAGAGTCACCATTCCAAAGGGTTAGCTTCCACTGCTGTCTCACTATCTCCAGAGTATTTCAGAGGCATCTTTGAGATGAAAAAGTTCCTTGGGACATCTCAAAGTACAGTCCTGGTACACAGAGGAGACACTGAGAGGGTCAGCTGCAAGCCCAGCTCCTATAAGCCAAAGTAAATTTGCTACATCAAAATCTCAGGATTTTGGTCACACTGCAAGTTGTCCAGTAGTTATTTTTCAGATAGCACTGATAATGTCTACTTTTGTTTCAAAGCTAATGTTTAGGGCATATATATTACGAAACCATATAGCTAACACTCAGTGAGGTATTTCTCACATGCACTTCAAAGCTTTCTTCAAAACAGATGCTAGAAGTCATAGAAGTACCTTCCAAAGAAAATACATATAACATCTAAATCTCAAACTCACAACAAAAAAAACCCAAATTCTTAAATTGAGAGTATACAGTACCTTGGAAGAAAAACAAAGGTTTAGTGGAAGGGAAATGCACTAGAATAATACAATTTATTTGACAGTCAAAGGTGCTAGAATATGAACAAAAAAGTCTAAATCAGTCAATGCAAAGTGGAATGAGATAACAATACTTCCTCATAAGTTGTCTTCAGGTCTTAACAAAAGTTACGCTTTCTGAAAATCTCTACAATTAATGGCTAACAAAACCAGAACAACATAACTGATGACTGCACACCCAGAAAATTTAATACAGTACAGTAGCTTGCAATTTGTGCATACTCTTCCAGTTTTCCTAGGAAATGTTTGATTTGTTGTCCCAGACAAAACAGCCTTTGGTTATCACAGATGACTATTAAACTGCAAGAACTATACTCAAATAATAACTACAAACTCCACTAAACAAAGCAGCAATAAATAAGGATAATAAAAACAAAGAGGATGCCAGAACCATCTTATGTTGGTCCTTAGCATGGACAGGAAGATCTAAGACTGAAACTGAAGGTTAGTGTATCAACTTTTCTGTAGGCCATCTGATTCCTTCCAGTGAGCAAGCCAGCTGCTTTCAGCATGATTCAGGGCAAAGGTAAAGACCTTTCTCTGAGCCCTGCTTTACCTTCACAGAAGCTTTGTGGAACTGCACCCATACAATACAAGGACAGCAGTAAGGAAAAGGCTACAAAGCAAGTTCCAAGCAATGTTATTCAAATAATATGAGCAAACATATGGACAAGAGAAGGACTGAGGACAGACAAAAATAGCCTATCTTGTTTCAAACATTTGAACATTGTTTTGGACAACTGGAGTCTATCTTCATCTCTAGATCCCTCTGTAAGCTTGTAATTGGATGGATATTTGATTTGAGAAACCCTGGCACTTGGATAAAAATAGTCTGGCTGAATACCTGCTTGGTAGGTTCTGAATCTAGAGATAGCATCTAAACACTTGGTCTATTAAAATACTTCATATATGCTAAGAAAATTAGCAGTCATTAATTCTTGTACTTTGCAACCACCTCCTGGCTCCGTAACACCACATACTAGAAGCCTCTTCCCTGGATATTAGCTCTAATTAAACACTAAATAATTTCATTCATGAAAAAATGTTAATGCATTTAAAACCCCACGTAAGGTCATGTACCTTACACAGTGTGATCTCCACTTCTCTTGCGCTGTGTATCACCAGAACCACAGTGATCTGAAATTGTTTTACACATTTCTGAGAAAAACACAGCCGAACTTAATGCTTTCATAAGAACACTGAAATTACCAGGATTTCAAATATATGTAAATTCATTATTAAAACTATGAACTTTGTATTCAGCTGTTACACACATATTTCAGTCATATTTCAAGGTCTAAATTATATCTCCCCCTCTCAGAGGCTTCAGGTTTTCTTGGTTTGTTTTTGTTTTTTTTTTTTTTTAAAGAAAACCTCCTGTTCCCTGGCTTTCATTTGTAGACCTAACAGTGCCTGAACGTAAACAAATGTTTGTAGTCAGCAGAAACCAGTGCCTGTGATCCACAGGAACAGTGAGCGTTCACAGCTACAAGCAAAGCCAAGGGAAGGGGAGGGGAGGGGGAAAGTTGGCTGAGGGGGCAGGGAAGGAAGCTGTGCTCTGAAGATATGGTGGAAATTTTGTAATTGTTTAAAATTTGGCAAACAACAAACATCTGGCAACCTCTGTAGCAGGAGATTCTGAGCCCTGCCTATGCTTTTTGGTCCTTCATGCAGTGCAGCAGGAAGACAGTCACACATTTGATACAGCCTGAAATCACAAACCATTTTAATAGTAATGGCTATTAATAACTCCTTCTGCTTCCCAGGCTAGGAGGAACCAAGCCTAAACATACAAGAACATCAATTTTGCTAGCTTATGTGCCAACATGGAAAATCCAGGCTCAAAGAGTCTCACGAAACTTGAGAGAGCAGACCTATGGCTAAACTATATTCCACTTCTGCATATTTAATGAATATTTACCTTTATGGACAGAGATTTGGAGGGTATTTTTTTCTCACTGGAATCCCACCTCCAAGGAATTTAGGTCTGCTTAAACTTTGCTTTCCACATTTTTCTACTTGTTTATTAGCTATATATATAGTTTCTAAATATAACAAATCACATACAGCATAAGGTGTACCAAACTACCTTCTCTTTCCAGTATTTTTAGATTTGGCTTAATATATTAACATGGTTAGACCATGGTCAGGTAAGGGGAGCAATAAAGAGGGCAAAGTTTAACTTAAGCTCTAGGTATCATATTTTCTATAAAAAGAAGTTACTCAATTTAGTATTTTTAAATTTAAATATGGAGCTTGGACTCTATTTTATGCTTCTTTTTGGACTTGAACTAAGACCATTGGCACTTTAAAGCACTATTGAAAATAATTTTATTTGCAATACAAAATACAATTCACATTTAAGAAATTATATTAAATGTGTGTCTGATATTACAGCCTTCATAAAAAAACAAACAAAAACAAAAAAAAACCCCAAATCCCAAACAAACAAACAAAATCAAAAAACCCAACTTTCTCATGGATTTTTACTATGAGGAGTGTTTGCTTTTGGAAATATTTCAATCAAGGTGTCTATCTCCATCCTAATATATTTTCAGAAAATTTGTTCACAGTCTTCTCTTCATTTGAAGCTAATGAAAGGTCTGAATGTTATCGGAGGATGGGAAAAGAAAATATTGGGAAGTGGCAGAAGATAAGGCAAAAAATGCCACTCACCACTTCTGTGAGAATGTGACAGACTGCAGAGCACAGCAAGAACAGTTTTGCCATGTAAAAACTGCATTCTATTATTTGCTTAATTTAATTACATTCTATTGGCAGAAAACATTTGAGTCTTATATTTTTGATTTTTTTTTAAAGTTCAAGAAGCAAAGTTTGCTTTTTGTCATGATTAGAGCAGACCTGGCAATCTTCAAACCCATGCCTCAACAAATCAGCTTGCTGAGAGCTTCCCCACTTGCCAAAATTAATCTCACTCCAGGTAAATGCCTAGCACCTGTTTCCATGCTATATTTCAAATGTCCATTTTCAATTATTTTTCTCAGAGGTCTCTTTCCTCGAACAGGAATCATTTCATGGATCACTTCAGGCGATGAGCAAGACATGGTGACACAGTGATGTCTTGTGATATGTATTTGCCAAAAATTGTTTGTACAACACAGGGAAACAAAAGTTGCAAGAATAAAAAAAACTGTATTGGGAGTGTATACAGCAAACCCCCTGTTCTTTCCTCACTTTCTACCAAGAAAAAGAGAAAGAAACCTATTTCTCTACAATTTAAACAGTTTAGCAGGTGAAATAACAACAGCTTAGCAGAGTCCTTTCCCAGCTAGTGCCAAATCCCCAAATCTACCATAATGTGATTTTAGGATCTCATCAAGGCAGTGCTCGGCGCCCTGTGCCTGTCCCATGCCTGCAGAAAGGGCACGGAGCCCGTGCAGGGGCTCCTGGGCTCAGCTCTCTACAGGAGCAGCAAGATAAAGATCATTATTTGGCCAAGCAAACCTTCGTGCTCTGGGAAGCTGCCCCGAGTCCCAGGTGCCTGCAGCCACCCAGCCTGCCTGGGATCCTACACACCTGTGACTCCTGCCATGGGATACGGGCAGTGCCACAGGGGCTGCGCCACCGCTGAGGGCAGGAATTCTACCGGGACCTTGTTTGCACCTCGGCGGGGAGGAGCAGCACAGGAGAGCAGAGCGGGTGTGTGCTGGGCAGGCAGGAATTAGATGGGAGGAGAAAGGGAAGGAAGAGTGCAGGATTGGATTTTGCTTTGGAGAGAGCTCCCTTTGCAGTGGGGAGGGAAGGAGCACAAGACTGGAGTGACACGGGTGACAGAGCACATTTGAAGGGCAATTTTGAAATTTCGAATTTGGAGAAGCCAGAGGTAGGAAAGCATGGAGCTTAGGATACTGGCATGGGCATCCCGGATAAGAGAGATGAATGGGATCCTGAAGAGGATTGATTTCTGCTTTGCAGAGGAGATGTTGCATGAGGATGCTGGGCTTCTATCCTTGGCTGGGATTTCCCTGACAGAAATAAATGCACATGGCTTTTCCTCCTCTGCTGGTCTTACTGCAGCTGTACTGTACAGCTGATTCACACCCAAGCACAGAAATGCCTGGAATTTTTCAGCTTATGGCAGCCCTACTGGAAGTACTGTATCCTTGCCTGAACAAGCTTCCAAAAGTTTGGAAGCCCCTAAGGAAAACGTTCTCGAAGTCAAGCACGAATGGATAGTTGTTGCTGCTGACAGCAGCAGCTAAGCAAACTTGCTCTGGAAATTCCACATCCATCCTTTAGCACAAAGGCATAATTTCTACATGGGGAAAAGTTAAAGACAACAATACCAGGCATGTCAACATAATTACACAGCAAAGCCTGCAATCTCCAAAAAGGCAATTGCTCTCCAACCATCCATCCCCAGAACACACTCAGAGGAGAGATGAAACGTCTGCTACCGTGAACAGGGTTTCACGCTGTCCCCGAAGTGATTTTGATCCCCTCAGAGGATCAGCAGCTGCCAAAATCTATTATTAGATATTTGAAAAAAATAGTGCATGTTTCAAGATGGGATACACTTCTTCTTCACAAACATGATTTTTATTTTGTAGGAAAGTTACATAAAATACATTATTATAAGCCATATTTAGTAAATCTCCAAGTAAGAGGTGCAGATCCATTCCACACTATATCAAAATGTTTCTGATAAGACAAGTTTAGAAGACAATGCCAGCCCATACAGATTTCAAGCCTCCGCCTAAAACGAATCAAGGACATCCCCCAAGATACATTAAAAAAAAAAAAAAAAATAAAGAGGGGGGGAACATTTAAAGGATCCTGCTATGGTAACCACATATAAAAGCAGGTACAGCCATCAATTTTGTTATGCACATTCTTATAATGTAAGAAGTTAAGATCCTTATTTGAAATTTTTAGGCACTAACACAAACAACTGAGATTCATAAAGACACACACAAAGTGAAATCTAGGAAAAAAAGTGCATCCAGTGATACTAATGCAAAAAGTCATCTTAAGCTTCAGACGCAGGCAAAGCTTCCTCAAGTAAGGAAGCACGATGCCTTGTACAGATAAAAGTAGCACAGTAAACAATTTGCCAAATATAAACACACAATATTAGTTCACAGCGTTTAATGAAAGGTACTGCCACACATTTCATAAAACTGACGCCATCTGTTCAAAACATCTACAGTGGGAAAACACAGATGAGAAAGAAAACCCCAACATCAAAATGTTTCATTCATGGGTAGAACTGAGAGCAGAATTTGTCAAACGGTACTTTCTTTCTGGAGCCAACATTCACAATATCATGGACTACCCTGAAGGACCTACAGGGATCATCCAACACCAAATTGTAGCCCTAGGCAGGACACCCCAAGAGTCACATCATTTGCCTGAGAGCATTGTCCAAACACTTCTTGAACTCTAAAAGGTTTGGTGCTGTGACCAGGGAGCCTGTTCCCAATCCCCACTCACCTTCTGGATAAAAAAAAATCTTTTCCTAATATCCCACCTAAACTTCCTCTGACGCAGTTTCCTGCAATTCTCTCTGGCCCTGTGACTGGCCACCACAAAGCAGAGATCAGCGCCTGCTCCTTTCCCCTCCCTTCCCCAGTGAGAAAGCTGTAGACTGCAATGAGGTCTCCCCTCAATCTCCTCTTCTCCAGGCAGAACAGACCATGGCTTCCTCTCAAGGCCCTTCATCATCTCCGTGTTGCTCTTCTGGATGCTCTTGCAGAGTTCTCTATCCTTCCTACATTGTGGCACCCAGCACAGCCCCCAGCACGCAGGGTGAGGCTGCCCCAGCGCAGAGCAGAGGGGGCCAATCCCTCCCCGTCCCAGCCGGCGATGCTGTGCCTGCTGCCCCCAGGACAGTACTGAGGGACATTTTGCTTGTGCTGCAGTTATATCATATTGCATGAGCCTAAAATGAGGCACTGATCTATGATTTTATCACTAATTATGTAAAATTGGTTCTGTTAATTTAATACAATTACAGTAGCTTTTCTGGAGACAGGTATCAATGCTGTGTTTTACTAATTTTTTCTTCTTGTCACCTGTGGTGTTCTTCAACAGAAATTTCACTGCATTTAATATTCAAGTTCTTTCTTTTTTAGACATTTTCTTTTTTTTATTATTATTAAAATACCTGCACAACTTGACATGAGTACACTTTGAAGAAGTCTGTCTTGAATACTAGAACTCCTTCAAGTTTGCTAGATTGTGATGCTGTTATGGATACTGCCTTGTCTTTTGATAACGCGTTTTAAAAGAGCTTAAACTCGTTTGACCTCACAAGTTCCAAATTCTTAGAAAGCAGAATTTAGTTTCCTTATTCTAACGTAGTTGATTATTCATTATTTCTTATTATCTTTATATATCAATCTGGTTTTGATTATTAATTTGTTAGATTATAAGTATTTGGTATCATGATACCCCCGTATTTCAAAATTAAAACTGTGAAACTGTTTAAATGGACTCCCAACTTTAATTCCCTCTTAGAAGAGCTCTGCTCCATTGATAAATAACTTTAATGGGCAGAAACGCAGACAAACAACTATTTTCTAATAATCCAAACATTTAGATTGCACGTTTTAGCACACATGCTCTGATACTTCTGATTGTTTTAAGGCTGTTGATTTTAAAGTATTATAGGAACAGGTAAGTTACATGATGACCAAGAAGCCTGCACTTACTAGGCTGGCTGAGGAATTAATCCTCTACAGTTCTGGCATGCTTCAGAGGGCTTTTGTGCAAGCAAAGTATGTTTTTTATAAGTACTCATTATGGTTTGGAAAAATATAGAAAGTACTTTTAGAGTTACCCATTTTAAGGAGTTTAGCATGTTTCTGTATTAATTTGTCCTTGTACAAATCTTTTCAGGCTCCATTTTTACCATATGCTAAATACATTAGAAACCCATTATACACAATATTTCCTCATTGTGATATTTTTGACATAATTATAGCTTCTTTTAAAAATAGCCAAAAACATGTTTAGCATTTCCCCCCAAATTAAAAGCAAACAACAACAACAACAACAAAAAACCCCTCTTCTAAAGCCACGTGATCTTCCAAATGAATTAGAGTGAGGAAGGACAGAAGCATTTTAAAGTCTGCTAAGCATTTCAAGACTGATATTAACAACACAAACACAGCCTGAACCAAAACAAATTTCAAAGGTATAGCTAAGAACAGCCTAATCTGAATTTGAGTTTAATTTAAAACTGATTTTAGCCTAAAACTGCAGTGCTACAGCATTTTGTACAGATCCATACATTACATCTTACCAGGAAGATTTCTATTCATAATTTAATTCATACTACACTTAGGAATAGAAATACTAATGTTACTTCTTAAACTTAGAATCAGTATTCACTTTGAACGTGGGTGACATTGCAGGAAAAGAAAAAAAAAAAACCACAGCTAAATTTAAATAAGATTACACTTCTGGACAATGTATTAGCATTAAAAACACCCACTTCCCGTTTCACAGTAAAACTGGAGCAGTACATACATGCAGACCTACAGGTTTAATGACTTCTGAGTTGTTTCTTCAGTTTTTTTGGGAACTCAATCAGACCTTCCACAGTAACTTCAAAAATGTGCTTTCTAAAAGTGTGCTGTGTAAATAAAATCTATTCATACAAGGCTGAAAACAAAAGATCCTACAAGGAGTACACACAGTCTTCTGGATAAAATGTCTAAATCTACAACACATATACGTGACCATTTCTGATACTCAGAATATAAAGACCTGGCCCTACCACAGAGGGACAATGCTATGTTTTTATGGTCTAAGTTGGTATCCAAAGTAGACTCTGGACTTCAGTCCATTAAATGGCATTTCACTGCTCTGCATCATCAGTTGGAGACAAAAAGGTTTTCAAGGAATATGAATAAGAAGGGAACAATGCCAAGTGTCTAAGAATTTTCAAGCAGCAAGTATAGCTAGACTCCTCAATGTTTATGTGATACAAGTCAATTCAAAAAGGAAGTCACTGCTCAGTTAAAGAAAATTACTTCAAAACTTGCTTTTTTTTTTTTTTTTTTTTTTTAATGGGGGGGACTATTTCCATTTCAGTTAAAAATGAAAGAACACTGAAATTTTTAAATTTTTATAGGGTGGGGTTTTTT
>VWZN01001860.1:555893-588488 GCA_013396955.1 Regulus satrapa
TTTTTTTTGTTTTTTTTGTTTTTTTGCACTGGCATGAAAAATGTTCTGAAAAAGCAAATTTTCCAGATATGGATACAGAGCCAATGAAGAAAGAAGTGCCCCTATGGACAAAAAACCCAAAACTGAAACCAAACAATAAATCAAAACCAAAACCAACCAAAAACATAACTCTAAAAGAAAACAGAAATCAGATAAAACCACCTGCAGGGACGATTAATGAAGGATGGTTAATCAGAATCTCATGGTGCCTAAAGGAGCAGAGAACTGCAATGCACGAACAACATACAAGCTCATATAATCACAGAGAACCATTCAAAGGCAATTAGCTCAGAAGAGTCCAGAGTACACTGCTAGCACTTGCTCTGCTCCACAGGCCATAAACATGACATGCTGATCTATGTGAGCATGTTGGAAAAGAGCAAAAGTCCTAACTCAAAGTTGTTCCAGGAAGAACAGTGAGGTCAAGGGTATCACCAGTGGCTGTGGTTCCTGCCAAGGCAGGAAATGTGCTAATGAACTTGCAAGCAGCACACACCAGCTGGGTACCTCGAGTAAGGCAAGAAACCACAAACAGCAGCATATTGTGACAAAATCATATTTTGTCTCTAATGAAAACCTCTGCATAATCATGAAGAGTTCCTTAAAAGACAAAACTGCATGCCTGAACTCCAATTATGCACTAAGTGTAATTAAAAAAAGGAAAGCAAAGTTCCCTGCAATCCCTTCCACAGTCAAGAACACTGAAACTGAACTAATGTCAGATAAATGTAAGGACTACAGAGTAAACAAATGAACGGTCTTGCTACCTTTCAAAAATCACTGAATATGTCAACACAGATAAGGATCCATATCACAGATACGGGGTTTTTCCTCCTAGGACTTTACTAATCCATCATAAAGGTTTTTGTGCAAGCTTGATAATATAAAGTAATTAAAGCTCACTGTGAGCTAGACTGCTATCCCATCAATATTGTTCAGGTGGGTTAGGAGGTTTTCAGTTTCTATTCTGCACGTATTCTCATCAGCCCACTTAGAATTTCCCTAACACACCAGTCAAAAATTAAAAGTCACAAGAGCCAAGTGGTCAAACCACTGTTTACATAGCATTTGGATGATCTAGGTAATACTGGAGTGGTTGTGCAGTAATATGTGGGATAGGGCCCAAAGTTTAATCCTGATTGTTAAATATAGATTTCTAACAGAAAGGAGGATATTCCAGTACTAGGTAGAGGATATAGTTCTTGAATACACTTTACCAGAATTACTAACATGGATTGATGTTTATGTTTGAACTTGACTGTCTCAAATCAGCTCTGGAGAACAGCATCCAAAATCTGTAGCATGTACAAAGAACCTTACTTGTAAAGACACGCTGTAAAAATTGTGTTTAGTATAGAAGAGATTAACCCAAAACAAATACAAAATACTTTTTTAAATGCAAGAGACTAATGCAAAGAAGATACTGATCAGTTCATTCAGAGAGAACAGGAAATATTTAGCTCAATTTGTAGCAAGAGAGAGTTCCGCTCGATACCAGGAAAAGGCTTACTTACAAGAATCACATAAGCACTGCAACAGGTTAATTCAGAAGATCAACAACTGGAGAACTATCAGGAATTATCAAGTTAGAAAAATGTTTGTCAGGTAAAGTTTAAATATAGCTCTTTATCAGGGATATCCATCTGAAAGGTCTTCTCTAACCCTGTACTTTTACTATTTTAAGGGACACCTTATTTTACTCTAAAACAAACCATGGCAATTCAAGTGTCTTTGTAGAGCATACTCTGAATTTCATAATAGGGTATGGAATATGTCAAGCAAATGGAGCTTTTCAACAGTTAATCAAGAAAGCTATCATCATAAGCCTATTCTGCACTGCTCCAACAACAAACCTGATCTTCCTTTTACTTTGATGGATGTAAGCCCAGGTTCAAGTTTATTACGAGGATAATTATTTCAAATACTGACAAACACTTGTATTTTTCCAAGACTGAACTGCCCTGCAGACAGGAAGTTGTGTCCTGGCTTAAAACAGTTGAGACTGTGGTTCCTAGACTAAGGGGGATACGCAGGCTGTCATCATCATTGACAAGTTACAGCTGGCATCTCAGCCCAAATAGTGTCTCCTTTTTAATCCACACTTCCTAACAGTACTGCATGAAACATATCCATCATCAAACTACAAAAAACAATTTGAAAATTTCAATGAACTGCCTCATAGCAGATATTTAAAAGTAGCTCCTAAACTTTTTACAGTCCTTTGTCTGACAATAAAACCTTACCAATGCTGAGGCTTTAAAAAAGTAGACAGACAACTGCATTACAATTCCATACTGCTACATAAGCAACATCTAGCTACCTATTTTTATAGAAAAAAATACATATTGGGGGAGAAAACACCTAAGGCACCTCAAATTGAGGAGCTCTTGAGATGAAACAGCAGCAATGCTTCCAAAGCTTGCCTACTAATAAGATTGTCCAACAGCTTCCATTACAAGACCCTGCTATCAATTGCTTGTGCCTTCGCCAAGTGTTAGCTACTGTGCAGAAATGTTCCTTGCTGAGAGTCATGTCAGAATGAACCTTTCGGAAAATTCAGCCAAAAGAGATCATTTTTGTGAACAAAGAGAAAACAGTTTGCTTTGCCTGGTTTAACATACTCTGATGACATCTTAAAATCAAACAAAAAGCTCACAAACACAATATAAACAAGTCTGAGCATCCATATGCTTTAAGTCAAGATTTGGAAGTCTGCAGGGCCATGCAAACTTTAAGATAATGGGACCCCCATCTGCTATCCATGTGAAAATCTGCCAATACTAGTAAACTTTCCAAGACTTTTTGAAGTAGAGTCAAGAAGGAGAAGAATGTTGCACCTGCTTGGTACATACTTGCTTTCCCTAGGTGGAATGCTTCAACCCATGAGAAATTCTGTATTCCCAAAACTGCAGTTGATTCGGGACCAGGAAAGTCTGGGAAAAAAATTATGCTCTCTGTGTCTTCTGTGCAAGGTTGAAATGACTTAGAAGTGGTATCATCAAAACACAGAACAGGAGCAGGGGCTGCTAAAATAAAAATTACTGGGAATGTAGATGAACTGAAAAGGAGAGAAAACCTGGAACTGGTAACTGTGGAGGACAGATCAGGCAGGAGTGGTGTCAGCCAGAACTTGGTCAAAGAAAAAGGCTATTTCTGGAAGGAGAGACTAATGGAAAAGTGAGTGGAAATGAATCTGATAAACTATGGACCCGAGACTGACAAGTATCCTGTTAAGCAGTGGACAGCAGTGGAGAGAGGTCCTGTGAGATGGAATTTATTTGTGGCAACCACAGACGCCACAATGCTGGAAGAACTAGAGGAGTGGAAACAGAAAAGGATTTTGGTCACACTGACATGACTGTGCTATAGATCAAGAAACTTTTTGGTGGCTCATGTCAAACTAATGTAAGATCCAGCATGTCTCATAAGTTTATTTTAATACAAATACAAGAAACAGTAAGACAGACTCTTCTAAACTAAGAATACCTGTGTGACTCTAATTCTCTCCACACCATTCTCCCTCGTGAATCTGATGCAATGTCCAATTAAATGACAATGTCTTATTTTTTCCCAGCAGGATTCCTTCCTCATGCTAAGCACAAAACTGACTTCCTCTGGGAATGAAGAAGTGTTATGCTGTAAGGGATATGTGGTTTTAGGACTCTTGCCTCCTCTTTTGCAAAGCTGTAGAGAATGAGTTTATGAACTGCAAAACTAATTAAACCAATTGAGCATTTCTTTAAAATCAAACAGGACATGAAAAATACTCTCTCTTCTAATTTCAGTGTGAATTTAAGCAATTATTTTAAAACAAGCCTTCATCTCAACTTTTTGGGGTGTGAGGTTTTTTTTGGTTTTTTTTTTGTTTGCATTGTTTTGTGTCCCAGATGCTGGACTTAGCAGCCATGCCACTTACATATAGGTATCATGAGCTCAATACATAAAATGCAACATGTACTTCAAGGTGTTTACCAGAAAGCATGGAAAGTCTTAGGAGCCCCAAAGTAGATAAATATAACCCACCTCAAAAAACCCCCAAACAACTCAACTCATACCACAGTTTAACCAACAGTTGATAATTGTAGTCTATGAGATTCAGTTTCCAGGTGCCTGTGCACATCAGTTTATTGGTATTTGTGAAATCCACATACATGGTGGAGGTGAGTGCTCTAAGAAGCTTCAGAACTACTAATCAGTCTTCAAAGCACTGTTTAAAGGGTTCCTAGCCCCATATCCCAGCCTTCCAGTCAGGCAGGCCATGTATCCCTGCCTCACTGTGTGAGTAGGATTACTGAGCGTGTCCATCACCTTTCACATGGGAAACCTGTGCAAACAGAGGCCTGCAAAGTCAGACAGGAGCTTATCCTAACCAAGTCAGCCCTGGCTCCTGCCAAAGACTCCCCACAAAAGATGATGCCTGAGGATCAGACTGCCAGAAATAGAGCAATATAGAGAGCTTGTAAGGAGATTCCTACTCAAAGGGTAGCCAAGAGTGGATTCAGCAGCAGGCCTGCAGGCCACAGGCTGCTTATGCCAATTCATAAAAACAAGTGTCCTTGCAATCACCAACCAGGAAAACAGGAGGCACAGTCCTCATGTGTCTTAAGTGAACACTAGCTCCGTGCTTACAATATTAATGGTTATCAATATAGACCTAGCGCTTTCCTTAAAAAAAAAAAAAAAAGGTGAGAAAATGTCATTAACTTCAACTTATGAGCAGGAAAATGAGTAAGGAAGAGCTTATCACTGCCCTGAGTATTCACAACAGCATACTGGCACTCTTCTGCTAGAGATGTGCTGCCTCTCAGGGAGTTGTTTCTCATGCTTGTATTCACTTGACTTTTCAGATGAGAACAATTGTACTTATTTCTGTTCATGAAAGTTAAGTTTTTAATGCAAAAATGATTAAAGAAAGACTTCAAGGATGTTAAGTTGTTAACTGACATGTGAGTTATGACAGCCTATATAAACTTCTTCTAAAGCAGTCTTTGGGAATTGTTAAAACACGTTTCCCACATTTGACAAAAATAGCTTTCAGACCAGTGATATTTGCTAAAATACATGCAGATCTACCATGTTAATATTATGAAACAAAGAATCCAAACACAAGAATTCTTTGCGATCTTAGACACAAGAATATGAGATTCTGAGCCCACAGCAAAAATCCAATAGTCTGCCTTGCAAACCTTATCTGCAACCTAATCGATGGAACTACCGATTGGTCACATCAGGTCAGATCCCAGGATCTGACAATTTTATTTCCTCTTCTCTCTTACTTATCTTCCTGCAGAGATTTCCACAGTTCTGTAAAGCAAATGCATGCAATGCTTTGTGAATTCTGAACACTTAATGAAACATTACAGAAGCGTTCAGAATGACAAGTTAAGTAACCTTAACTTGAAGCAGACCTTGAGCTACAGCACACCAAAATATATACTTGGCTTTTATAACAGCATGATTAATCATTTGAAAAACAAGATTTAAAAATTGGGTGCTTTGCTAGGTCAGGAGTTAATTTTCAGTGATACTAATGTGTATTACTCTAGCACTCATTTCCATTTGCCTTCTTCCATCCTCATGTGAGTTCACATTTTGCTAAAGAAGCCCTGAACCCTGAGACCTGCAAACAAGTTCTCTAAAGTGGGGACTAATTTGCAGCTGCATAAACATATCTGCAGTGCTTTTCTTACACTTCATAGAAATTCCTCGTGTTTCGGATAATAAAGGCAAACATGGCACACTCCATGGAAACAGCCCCGATGTTCAAAAATGGTGAGCAGAAAGACACTTAGGAACATAAAACACAGGTCCGATTTTTCTCTGGTTTTTTGGTAAAGGAGACAATACTTAGAAATAAAGACAAAACCTACTTTTCTGGTAGAAATCAGTGGTGTGTTTGGATGGTTTGCAATATCTGCAAAAGATGGATTAATGCAACCACTGGCTAACCCTTGCACTGAGCCCTTACAGTGCTCTTCGAAGAAGCCAAGTCATAACAGAGCCTTAAATATATTATTTATTAGGTAACATTCTAATATACTTGGCCATCAGCTCTCATTGTACCACCGACAAGGTTCAGAGTACCCTGTAAAACAACAACCAATCCCCTCTAAAACAATTTTTTTTTTTGTTAGAAACTGACTCTGCAAAAGAAGTTGGACTAAAAATTAAAAGATCTAGTATTTTTTAATCCAGAGTTATTTTCTTTAAACACATTCTAAGAGAAAAGAATGTTTGAATTCACTCCAAGTCACATTAATAAAAACATTAAAGTAGAACAGATTTCCCTCACCCGGGATAAGTAATTGAGGATCACAAGGTCAGGAGTTCATGACTTAAATCCTCTTTTGGATGCAAAGACCAACATTTCATCATGTTTCCTTCTTAACTCCTTACTATTCCCTTATGGAATTCACAGTCTAAGCAAGAAAGAACTTTGGCTCTCATGAAAATAAATCTGTCCCATTAAAAAATACACATTAACCCCAGCTATTAACTTGGAGGACTATTAGCAACTTCTCCATTGCAAAATATGACCATAAGATTTGTAATTATCCAGTCTCTTTATAAATGATTGCTTTTCTAAGTGACACTCTGTAAGACTACGAAGATGAACCCGTCAGAGTAGAAATGTGTACAAAAAATTATTTTATTTCCTACTGAGAAGGAGTATTAGCCACAACTGATACCATACTTTTAAAAACTGACAAAAACACAGCATGTGGCGTATCACATATTTATGCAGAGCCTGCAAACACACACCATTTCCCAAAAAAGCAAACCCCAGCTTCAACAGTATTAATTTTCATACTACTTCCGTGAGACATCTTCAACCATTTTTTCAAAATGTGATAAAGGACTGGTACCTGAAAAGACTCCTTCATAAACAGAAAATGTACAATCATGCTGCTAACTGGATATGGCTCCTAGATTTATTTTCAAAACTCAAAGTCAGTAACAGCACCAATAATAGCTTTCTCATGGAATTCATGGAAGGATACCACCCCAGTTTTACATATTGTGCAAATGCACAGCCATTCATTAAAAGTTACAATACTAATTTGTGGCAGAACTAAATATTCTCGGGTGGTCGGAAAGTCTTTTCTTCAGTAAAACATTCAAGTTTAATCACAGACAGTACTCCCAAATCATGGCACATGTCACGTAGAGCAACGTAAGCCCATTTTCCAGCTGGTACACGGCTCACCACAGGCTAGTGCCTTTCTTAAAGGGCGGTTTTGATGGCCAGCCCTCCACAGAGTGGAGCTCCTCACAAAAATCCAGTTATGAAATCTTGATACAGATGACCTACTGCCGTTTTTGGTTGTTACCCCCACACCCCAGACACTTGCATACAAGAGTTATTAATTATCAAAACATGGGAATAACTTCATTGCTAAGAGCCCATCTAGAGCTGCCTCAGGAACTCATGGTGGAAGGCAGGGCAGTTAAGAAGAGCCATCTAAGGCACGAGTTTCACAAAGGGGCTCTCAGCAGTCTTTAGTCACTGCTGGTTGATGGACAGCCTTGGGTCTCCCATGACCTTTTAAAAATCCTCTTACTACCTACCCATACATCCTATTCCCTCCAAGGCTGTTGCAATCCTTAAGCCTTCAGTTTTGCATCACTGCTGCTGAGCGCTCAGGAACATAAAACAATTTTAGGGCCTTCTTGCAGTATTTAAGCTATTATTACAACAGACCTACTTCCCCTTCAGCTGCAAGACTGTCTTTAAGCTCCCTGAGAACCAATCACGCCACTTCTCTTGAAGCAGTGAATGCCAGAAGATCCTCGAGATAGGAAACCAGGTTCTGGAAATCTCTTCTCATACCCCTGAGGTGGGGTCTAATAGTGGAGAAAGTGAAGTTAAATGGTATGGGAGTGTATTTAAAAGAAGGAGGTACACACACACACACACACACACACACAAAAAAAAGCCCCAAAAAAAGAACAACACCCTGCAGCTATGATAAGACTGCTAAGATTTCAGGAAAGTACATTGGACTGTCATTTAGTCTGGAAGGGAAAACTGATCCACAGCCTGAATTCCCACAGTGCTGGTTACAGTGCTACCCTCGTTGCTAAAAACACACTGCTCGGCTGCATATGACAGGAGGAAGAAGCAGGGTAATACCACCTGCAGTCACTGGTATGGGTTGTAATGAAGAAAAGCACATAAATTGCACCTTTTTCCACATTCACAAACAGGCTACAGCACATGCTATTCTCCCAAAGGTCCTAAGTAGGCAGGATTTCATCTGACCGGTTGATTAAAAAGATTAGTTCACTTAGTCATTACAATGAGTGTCACATTTCCAGCGAGCACAAGAGAAGGCCCAGGCTGCAGCAGAAAAAAGAGCTCACTTTACCAAAACCAGCGCAGATGATTTTCTCTCAACTGCAATGAATTCAAGGGTTGCCAACCAGGATTTTTAAAACACCATTTATAGGCAGAAGAGACTTTTCTGCTTACGGTTCACCTCCTCATTATGTGAAGAAATAGGAACAAAGCACATACTTAGCAATATCCTGTGAAAAAAAGCAAGACAGGCTTTTTCTGGCTTTAATATTACCTACGTGGCTCTCATTTCACTCCTCTACTATTATTTTATTTACTGTGAATCTTGTGTTTTGCCAAGGCCAAAAAAAGCAGCACCCCCTCAAACAAATGAATAAGCACTGCTGTCTCCTACAACCCCAGGTGTTCCTTGGGCATCTTCCTTTCCCCCACTTCCCCTGGTCCCAGCCACCCATGCTAAATATGGGGATACTGTTAAAGCTGCATGATGAGAAATCAGTAAGTGGGAACTATTTCACTGCTGCTACCCAAGTGAAGCTGAAGACAGCTATAACAAATAATTGTAAAGGGGATTTTATGTTTTAAATTGTATAATATCTACCTTATGAAGGCGTTTTTACTGAAGATTGACAAGTGTGGGAAGTGTGAATAGTGCAAGTGTTCACAAATTATAAGGATCCAAAAAAAGTTGAAATGCATGTGTTATAATATTGGGGAGAGGGGAAGAAAGTGGAGGTGTCATAAAAAAAAAGGGAAAAGAGGAAGGCATTTTGTGAAAAATTAACCTAGAGAAATGAAAATGGTACCATACCTTCATCGACTTTCACATTTTGCTGAACCGTGCCTGCAGTGTTTTTCATGTATTTATTTGAATGTTCATTCTACGGACATCAAGTCTTTAAAAATACCTTTTTGTAACAAGCACTGATAGCAACTTCACGATTACATAAGACAAATACAGCACTCTCGTAACACGTACAGTTTTTCTAACAAATTTATCTGAGGTCTATAGCCACATAATCAAATTAAAGATTAATTCGCCTACCACACTCTTACTTTAGAAAGTACAAAATCTAAGGAAATTCTAAACATACAGCTATTATTAAAATGTATGACTCAACATTAATGAGAAATACAACCAGACTGACTGCTTTAGTGCTGTCATAACTGAAAAACACAAAACCACAACATTTTTAGGAACGCTGTGTATAATCCCCCTAAAAGGTAAAGCCTCTGTGAATTTTGATGGATTACTTAAATAATCCTGTGTAGCTAATTCTTGCAGCTTCTTATGCTCTAATGCTGTAGCCTGCTCACGAGACTACCAAAATGGCTTACTAAATACAAATATTCAAACACAGCCGAAGGAATGCCAAGGAAGCTGTCGAGCTCAGTAAACCCTTGCTCTACCTCCAGCAAAGGGCAATGTGGATTTGCAAAAGGCACTCTTCCAAAAAAAGATTAGAAAGCAGAGTCTGGAGCTGGGAAGTTCTTCTGCAGGAACACTGAAATAAAATTAAAAAAAAAAAAAAAAAAAGAAAATAGGATGATGTGTGCTGACTGTGAAAAACCCCAACAGATTTAACATGGAAGAAGAGGACTGCAAAGCGAAGCAGGAGAGAGACAAGCAGACTTGTAGGTATGTTCATGGTTTTAAAATTACATTCTCCAGGATTTTTTTTCTTCGTAACAGACAATGCTGTGCCTTACAAAGGCTCTTCAGTCAGGGGTTAGGAATCCTCTTTCCTCTACAAGGAATATAGTCTCAAAAATCTGGATGCAAGACAGACGTTAGGAGCTGCAGTTTATAGATCCAGCATTTTAACTCAGGGAGAATTGACCGATCCCTCCTGGAACCAAATGGATGACTGGAGCTCATGAGGGAATGATTAACAAAAAGGAAGGGGAAAGGACATGAGCTCAGTGACTGTGACACAGATAACCTAAACCAGATTTCTTAATGTTAGTCAGTATTTTTTTTTGTCCTTCAAAAATGATACAGCTAGGTGGCCTTTTAAGGACTTTATTACATTTCTAAACCAAAATTAGTTTACTATATCCAATACACTTCCACATATACTTCTTTTACAGGCATACAAATAGAATTTATCAGTACCATAGGCAAAAGAATACTCCAACTCTAAATTAAGACCACTCCCACTTAATAAAAATATTTTCACTTCTTACACTAAAGTCCTGACTCATGCCGAAAAGAATCTTAAAGACACAGAAGACCATATGTTTATACAGAGATCTCAAAATAGACCCAAAGTCTTTGTTTACTTACTCCAACTCATCCTCTCCAAAGTGATGGAGATCTTAAGAGATGCTGTCAAACGGCTGTATATAAAAGCATTTTCTACTTAGTGACAGACATGCTGCAGAAGGATGTAGTTTAGACCTTTATTCCCCAAAGCTCTCAACAGCTGAACAGATTTCCTCAGCATGCAACATCATTCAAGAAAGGATAACATGTTCAAAAACTTATTTTTGGGCACAGCTAGACCTCATAAAGTAAAAAGTGTCCATATTCACTTTACTGTACAGTAACAAAGTGGGAAATTGTTATATTTCCCCTTAATTCTTTGGTAACATACTCTGTAAGCGATCAAAGACATAACATCATATGCCAATTAAAATGGATTTGCTTACTAAGTCTGGAAAGTGAATCTTGCCAGACTCAGCTGCCAATATTTTGTACAGGAATCTTTTTAACTCCACCCATAAGCAATATCAGTCTTTGAATGTTGCCAATACCACTGAAACATTGTGGTTTGAAAACCACAAAGTTTTAAATGCAAAATACATAACACATGAAGCAACCAGCCTGCTTCTTAAGCAGTTACTCTTTGTGCAGTGTATACCTACTGTACTTGGGAACTGTTTCTTATCTGATCCATGTTAAAAATACTATGAATCCGCCCTGTTCAACAATTAGTGGTTAGGTACGTTGCACAGTCTTAAAATAAAAGCATCACAGGGCAATAAAGTCACATTTTGATGCCAGCAAAAAAAAAGTACGTGATTTTATACAAAAGGCTGAAGTGCTATGGCCCATCTACAGAACCCATACAGCTTCCAAAGACTGTATGCAGACACAAGTACCTATAAATGACTGCAGCCATTACACTGCATTTTTGGCACCTTTCAATTTTGCATTCTACATCATTCAGTAAAAACCCCACTATCTGATAAATGCACCAACTGCTGGCCTAGTTTTAATGCATCCACAATTTGTTGCACTTGCATCCAAAAAGTCCACCATTCCCTTTTGCCACCACAAAAGTACAAAGCAGTGGCCCCTTCTACTAAACAAGTAACCCAGTGTATGTACCAAGGTGCTTCACAGAGAAATCAATTCTCCCAAAATTTAAGTACCAATTACTTTCCTAAACTCCTACATCTTGTCATTTTCACTCTGAATTTTCAGTCTAGGACACTGCATGTCAGACAGCCCTTGGACAGGGCATTTTCTATTACCATATTGTTCTTGAATGCAGTCTTAGGTTGCCCTGCAGGTAGAACCCTGCAGGGTTCTTCAGAAGTTTTTCAAAACTCTCAGCAAAAAAAAGCAAAACAAATTACATGCTCCAAGGGAAAAAAAAAATCCCAGTACCAAGTCACTCCTTTTCTGATTGCACAGAAAAAACAACCACACTCCTGCATTCCTTCAAAGGTGGTTCAGCTTTTGCAATGCATTGGGTTGCAGAATAAAAGCAATGCTCTGACCATAAAACACACAAATCATTACGTACAAAACAACTTGCCCACTTCCAACTATCCCAATTGGTCCAATGTAAGTGCTCTTCCCACAAACTTGCTTTACACTGTGTAATTAACAGGATGAACAAAGGAAAAGAATATCCATCTCAGTCACCAAGAAAGAAAGAGTACTTTATTTCTAGTCTGTTCCATAACCACACTGAATCAAATAGTGCTTTTTCAGCAGTGAAGGTCAGTAGACTGCATTATATTTACATGAAAGGGCAATACCATCATTAACACTTACAATACAAGTAGTGATTTGGATAATGGAAGTTCGTAAATCTACCACATTTAACAACATAAAACAAGGCTATTGCGCTTCAAAAATTTCCTTGAATGAGACAGTGGCAAGAAGGAAAAGAAAAAAAAAAGGGGTAAGGTGATCTGCCAGTTGTTGAGTAACACTGTAGTTGTAAGATCTAACACTGTGATTTTTCTGGAGAAGTTCTGGTATAGCTCTTAAACCTGCATGACTGCAAATGAAAAGCTGGACACACAGACAGGATGCAGCTTAAGCTCATATACAAGTTCTCACATTAGAAAGTATGCCTCTGTTTCAGTTGTGTTGGGCTTGATGCACGCTCCCTGTAAGTCCAGTATGAATACAGAGAACATATAGTTCTTTTTCCTAGTAGTATTTTAATGGACTTTATGGAATGAAGGAAAAAATTCTCTTATTCTCATACAGTAACAATTTATTCTAGTCCTATAACTAAGTTTTGCAGACACTTCCATCTTGAGCTCTCAAATTTATTTGAAAAAAGACTTCAAAAGACTAAAATAAAGATGCAAAGCTAAAAAAGCAGATGTCTATAGGCACAATGGTCTATCTCTTCAATTTGTATTTATTTTAAAATGCATTCTACCCTAACCAGCTCAGGAAAGTAGAGCCATTAAACTGGCCTTTTTGCCTGAGATACAGAAAATGCCCTCACTTAAATATTTATTATCCATTTTCTAGTTCTCAAATCTTCTAACTAGAATACAGTGTACACAGAGCATATTTTCTTGAGTGAAGAATACCCATGGTAGTCTTAAACAATTTAAGGTCAGCTAGAAGAAGCAGCCCTGCAAAAACAGACTACATTTACCTGTTTTCCATATAAACTGTTGCTTGTTTTCCTACCTTATTTCCTTCTTCTAGGTACTTTATGAACTTCAGTAATACTTGGCTTCAGTTCAAAAAGTTTGATATATATGATGAGAGCTTCACAGCATGCCAAGGAAACACAGAAGACAGAACAAATATCTGACAAGGTCAGTTGAAAAAGATCTCAAGAAATTAGTATGTGATTCTGAGGTCAGGCAGATGATATGAAATGAACCCACACCCGAGCTGTTTACAAACCAACACTTCTACCATGAAATAACGGCTCACTCACATTATCAAGTCAGTAAAAGATTTGCCCAAGATGCTGCTTTGGAAAAGGCTGTTTCAGATACCAAAAGGTAGTAACATCTACATTTTAAAATTAGCACAGTGTTAAATCTGCAGCCAACTTTTCAGGGTATTAGTGACTTTTCAGTTATTTGGTTATCAGTACGTCATCACTAACATTTGGTATCTCTTTCTTTGCCTTGTGTGGATAGGTTTCACTGGATGCCTGGCACTGTTTCTCTGTTTCCAACTGGAATCCATCAGACAGACTCTGACGTTTTGTGCAAATTTAGGACAGACTATGGCAATATAGTGCCTTGAACAATGACAGTCCTGGCACTAGTGCTCGAATTAACAAAAACCCTCACCATTCAAAAACTACAACAGTCTTTGGATAACATTTTGAGCAACTGAAACATCAACCCTGCCATGTACATTTTCTCAGCAGCTTACAATCTTCACAAATGAAGAATTTACCTTTTAGTGTGGAGACAGAGAAGAGAAGAAAAATTATTTCTCCCAGCTAAATGTCTCTAGAAGTTCATAAAAACTGACATCTTGGATGTTAAAGCTCTGACCCTCGGTTTTTGAGCTGCCTCACTGGAAACAAAAGTTAGAAGTGTAAGTACGAGCACATCCATTTTAATTGTAATTAAAACCCAGGTCAGTAGCACTCGGCTGGCTCCCTTTCTCTTGGTGTGTGCTGCCACCGCGAGGATTTAAAGACAAAATGCAAAGAAGGCAGGAATTCCTCAAGAACACCTGGTGAAGAGCAACACTCAATTGCAAACCTTTCTCTGGTCATTCCCACTCCTGGGTTTGTTACCCCATTTCAGCCCATTACCCTTAGCCCCCTCTGAAAGCCTTGAAAGGGGGAAAGTAGCAAGAACTCAGGGACCAATCAAGCAAGGAAACCCTCCAAACTGGTGAAGCTGTCCTAAGCTGAGAGTCTATGGCTGAGAATGCACACCACTCTCACTCTTCCTGCCATGTTTACACACCATTTATGCATCCAAGTTTTACTGAAAGAGAAGGCCTTCTCCTAATAATTTTAGTGGTCCACACAGCCATAAAAATTTTGGAAAAGAGTCCAGTATTCCTAGTGACAGTAGCACTACTTCATTAACATCACCATTAAGATGTCATGCATGCTGTTTTGATAAACAAATCTGTTTACAAATTTACAACAACAACAACAACGTCTCAAGCAGTCAATTAGTAATTCATTTTCTCAAAATGTAACAGGACAAGCACATCTTACTTCTTTAAAATCAGAAAAACAAAGCACTAGCAATTTTATATATTATCAGGGTGAACAGACTTGTCTTAAATTCTTCAGCTACATCTTTTGATAGCAGAACAAGCCTGCATCAGAACATTTATATGCAGAGTGCTGGTTAGTTGATATAGACAAAAATGTGGTAGTCAAGCATGTGTGAATGTCCCCTGAGAAGACAAGAACTTAAAATGACAATATTCATTCACTCATAACACCAAGGCAGATTTCTGCTTTCCAACATCTTTAGGGAAACATGATATCCCCTTCAATATTTGTATTTAAACTTTCCTAATCCAGACACCAGTTATAATAATGCTATCCCTTCTGCATCAGAAAACGGAAACGTTTCTCAGCTTTGCTGTTGCTCTCAAAACTGGATGCCCCTTTTTGGGACTGAATCAGTTCCATCTCAAAATACAATGTAAAACTGCATTTAACGAAAACTATTTAGGGAGATTTCATAAAGTTAGGAAAACCCACCCAAAGACATGCAAGTTTATTATTTGCTCATTATGAATGAGTTTCAAATGACTGATGCCTGCAGTTAATATGCAGGCCAGTACTGTAAATGTCACATCTCACATGGCTTAGAAAGAAAGGATGAACCTAAGGGAACACTTCACACTCAAGCTTTCCTCAAGCTCAACACACTGCTATATACAGAAGAGTTAAGCCACGTGTCTTGAAAAATGATGTGATCTTAGAATCACATCTACCATATCTTGGCTAAGATTTATTGCAACACAAAGTTTAACAGATGGGAATTTCTGTATCTCTAAAGAAGGGATAATTCCTTCAGTGAATTCCAATACTTGTGTGAGGTTCAGATCAGAATATCAGAAGGGCAGGTCAGGCAGCAGCCAGCAGGAGGGTCTGTTTAAGCAATTATGTTTCTGGATGAGTAAAGGTGATCTTACGTATGTCTGATGCCTTTGGCAACCCCAAAAATAGGAAGAAAGCTCAAGAGTTGAAAGGTTAACAGCTTGCAAAAGAAGAATCAGATGCACCTTGAATCAACAGTCTTGTCTAAGACAGAGCTGACGAGACTTACTGCCTTACAAGAAATAGTGTAAGGCTGACCTAAAAGGGTAACCCTGACACGTAACCTATCCACCTACCTACCTAATAGGGGAAGACTGGATACTGCCACCACTCAAACCATTTCCACTACGTCAATGACACTCTCCAAGCATCCTTCCTTCCCACAGGGCTTCAGGAACAGCAGTTGTAGAAAACACGAAGGGTACACGAACTGGTTTTAAAGCTCTCAATGTCTCCACTGTCTATCTTCAACCAGAGAAAATTCTCCTTAAAAAGAGGTTGCAATAAAATGGCCAAGTTGGAGGAACCGTGAGACAGGAAGGAAATAACTGAATTGCATGGCTGTTATCTGCTACCTAAGCATCAACACAGAAATGCATGCATTTCATCCCAAATGTGGTAGAAACTGCAAGGGGGCACGGTGAAGAAAAGTAAATCAAGCTGTAATAATACATAATTAATTACATAATAATAATATTTGACAAATAACTTCAGAGTTGCTGTTGCCATGTCGACACTTAACCACTTATCAGTGTTTAACTACAAAGTCTGAATGCAACCCGCAGAATACATCTCCTAATACATCAACTAAGACTATTCTTTGCAATTACTGCTTCGGTGGCAATGGGTTTATCTGGGACCTGAGATGCAAGAAACACTCTTCCTCATATAATGTCACAAAATAGCTTAAGAAATATTTAAAGGAGTTAACAGTCAACTTATGAGTATTATACGGTGAGGTAACCATCTGACATAAGGTCCCACGCATTTGCCTTCACATCCCTGGATCTATGAATACTGCACCTGCCTTTCTGGGGCAAACCCATAGTGTTCCATCATCTCCATCTACTGTAATATGGTGTGATGAATGAGTGCCAATCCAGCACACCTCACTCCATCAAAGTGCTCTTAAAGACCACCCGGCCTTCCAAAAAGACCTATTTCCTACCATTAGTGGGAAGAACATATTGCAGAAGTGTTAACCTACATCTGGCAGAAGATGACTGAAAATATAAGGGCCTAAAAAATAAACAACCACAAACAAAAGCTGCCTTGTGCATATTCTCATTCATAGGTGAGATGTGGAAACGGGTAAAGAACATCTACTAAGCCATGTAGGTTGAAGGTTGCAACTCTTTAATAAAGAGCCATTAGGAAGCTCAGAATTTACTTCAGTCTGCAATAAAAGCAATGTTTACCATTATAAAAGTGTCAGACCAGCCTCTGTCTTGTACAGAAGTTTCACTGGAATATGGTATGTCATGAGCTGACCTTGAAATTAACCATCATGCACCTCCCAAGTGTAATAAAAAATTAAAATTCATTCCTTCTTCATAATCAAATTAGCACAAAGTTTCTTTCCCAGTTTACTCCAAATTCTCCAAAGACAAGTGCTGCAAAGACAGCATTAACACTTCTAATCATGCTGTGGGATAAGTCATGGCAGTTTAGCTACAGAATCCCGCCTCATTCAGTGCAAAGCAAGCGGTGAGCGAACAGCAAGCAGAGGGGATGATACAATGGCACCTATAAACTGGTGGAACTGGGGGAAGAAGACATTTGGCTCAGCCAAGAGGCTGCTACAGTTTTCTTTGAGAAATAAGAACTGTATGCCTCTTTTTGCCACAGAGAAGTTTGCTTCACCACACGGCAGGTCACACAAACAAATCCCTTTCATATCCAGCAACACCATTCTTCACACCCAAACCAGCAAGTTCAGGAACTGGGAATGCAGGTGGAGACAGCTCTGAGTGTCACAGCTTCTTTTTGAGTACACAGTATCTGTTCAGACAGTCATTCAAATTCAGCCTCAATGTATTCCATAACTGTAAACCAGTTATTGAGCTTTCTTTGTAATTCTGCTGGCTTTTTTTGAGCAACTGGCAATAGCCGGAAGTTACAATACCCTGTGACTCAGTTTTTTCTGAATTACTGACATGGTTTATCCAACACTGATCTCAGCTCAGATAAGATCCCACAGGATTCATTAGTTCTTGAATAGTACCACAGATAGAAGACAAGCACTGAGGAACAGAACAGATGTGTGATCTAAAATAATAAGATAAAATTGCATCATATTTTGAACAGGATTTGGATCCCATTTTGTTCCAATAAAAGAATACCGGATTTCCAGTCTACACTATTATCAAGCTCACTTGATGACACATTCAATAACTTATACTGCACACAGAAATATTTGTGATGGGCTACTTTTACAGTCATAGACATTTTCTAAAGAAAAAAAAAAACAAACAGTCTTAATAATTACACAGAAGCTTTTTAATGAAAATGTTACTACTACATAAACACTTACATGACCAGAGATGGTAAACTTAAGCTGTAAGCATGATGCAGCAACTTGATCATACAAGACATGGTAAGCTCCAAATAATTAACTAAGAATCTGCTTCATCTTGGGGTAAATCAGATTACACACTGCAACAAGGAGCTGCTGCCTATTTTTTTTTTTTCCCCTATGCACTCTTGTCATGCATTAGCAGCAAGGGGCAGGGACTAAGTTTTCCCTCACAGGAATGTGGCTGTCCATCTTTCTAGGCTCAGAGACCTTTGCTTGGTGCACTCACTCCCCAAAGCAGGTGACTCCAAAGATGGAGACTTTTCAAGTTATGGAAATCTGCAGCAGCAATGCAGTCTGACAATCCCTGCAACATGGGGCAGCTGCCCCAACCTGGCAGGCTGCTGCCAAGACACCCTCCACTACACCGCCTCTCAAGCTTATCTGGAGTGAGACAGGGGGATACCAACAGCTGCTACCAGTCAGGTTTTCCGCTGACTAGAAGTGGAGATTGCAGAGGAAAGCCAGGAACAGCGTACTTTTAAGACTTGAAGACATTCTCATGCTGTTAAGATCAGTACGGTGGGCATTGGGACTTAAAAACAGTAGCAGAAAGGTCATTTGTTTCACAGCTGGGCTTTCACATCTTGGATGTGCAACCATCAGAATAGGTCACGCACCTACAGCATTAGTGCTGTATTTCTCCACTCTCAAGATCATTTAATTTGAGAAGCATTTTTCAGAAATTAGAATAGTAATTTGGACACTAAAGGAAGCAGCTTATTGTAACAGCTCTCTAAAATAATTTTACAAGTAGGCCAGGCTGTAGACATCTAAGCTAATAGTTGAGAATTAGATGATATGTAAATTTTAACATGATCCACTTCTACTTTGATTTTCCATCTGAACAAGAAGAAATAGATCAGTGATCCACTCCTTGGAAAAATGCACACTTAGACACTAAAGATTTCTGTATACAGTACAAGAATTATTCCATATAAAAAAAGAAAAGATGACATACAGTCAATGTGTTGCACATTTGCTATTATTTTTTTCTATATTTATAAGAAATAATATTTATTGTCTACTGTATATGCTGTAAGGAATAGGAATACTATGAAGAATGCAGAAAGGAAGCCATCATTTAATCCAAGACAAGATAACACATGTTGAAATAAGACACATGCACCAAAGTTTGGACAGATACCCTTCACGATGGACTGCCCAACTTTGGTATGTGCATTTGACAGTTTGACTACAGCTACAATCAAACCCTACTCACCGTCACAGTTGAGTCCTCCTAATGATATTCATTGTATGATACTATCCAGCTGATTCCAATATACTTTAACCTCTCAGCCTGAAGTTTTCCCTCACGAATACTTATGACCAGAAGGAAAAATTAGGAACAGCAAAAAAGTGTTTCTCTCAATATATTAATAAATCCGCTGTTCTGAAATCTACCCACATTTTTTTCATCACTCTGCTGTTAAAGCCAGAAGCTCCATGTAGCATCTTCTAGGCTTCATGAAAGATATTGCATTTTCAGTTGTTAGGCTCAGAATAAAAGTACCCTTACAAATATAAAATTTACTCAGAAAATAAAAATGAATTATTAACATCACTTAAATACACATTCAAGGTCTGAGCCAAGGACAAAGTGTCAAAAATACCACTGAAACAAAAATTAAGAATATTCTCCTTGAAGGAATTTATACATTCAGACTGTGAAACAAAACACTTTTGTGAGTCTTCATCAGAGCTGACCACTTGACTCCAAGGGAAGTTGGTAGAAGACAAAACCATTCAGTACTTCTGGAGCACTTTTGATGACATGCGCCATAATCAAACAGAAACCAGGCACTCAGGAAAATTTTCTGCCATGCTTCTGGATCTCAGCTCCCTCTTCCAACTAAAGCAGTAAACTCCAGACTGATGACACCACAAAATGAAGTTCACACATTTGGGGATTCCTGCAGTCACAGCAAGACTTACTATGCTTTCAGTGTAAAAGCATGTGTTTTACATACTTCCACATTACACCGACTTAGAATTTCAGCTCTTTATATGCTACAGCAGAATCAGAAAGATAACTGCTCCTATACTTGTAAGGAGTAAATTTTCCTCCTCCACTGTTTATGCTCACAACCTATTCTGGAAATTCTTCTAAAAGAAAATGCATGTTTTCTCCACAGGAAGGGTTCCTGTGTGTAGAGTTAATTAAAATGCTAGAGGACCGGGCTCTAGTTAGAGCATTTATCAGAACACCCACAGAGGAAGGGCTACCCTTTAAAATGTAAAATAGATTGTCAGCCAGGGATGGGGGTCAAGAAAGAATTTTCAAGCCATCTGATGCTCTGAAAAAAATATGTACACCTCAGAATCAAACCCCATACTGTCTATGATGGGATGGCAGACTTGGTCAGGTATTTTATGAACTGAGAGAATTGTTAGTGCATGTTTTTAGGATGAGTTAAAAAACAAAACTACTCTGAAGTGTTCAGAGAGACTTAATTCATCAGTCAGATAACTATTAATAAATAAGATGACTATGAAGGCAATAAATTTTCCTTTATTTTAGTAAAAGGTTAGAGTAAGAATTGACTCCCAGTATGTATCACATATAAGAATTCTGGCAATAAGCAGTATTTGTAAGAGACACTACCCTTTCTTACTACTATAAAAAAATGCCACCAAAAACCTGACATAAAATAAAATACTTTACTAAATGCTTGAATTTAAGAGTTTTACATTCTAAGTTGGACTCCTTTATAGTAAAGATTGTTTCAAAACCTGAATAAGTAATTTTTCAGCCATAAACAAAGAAGGCAAAAAGTACCAAGAGTCAGCTGATTTGAAAGACAGCGTTCATAAAAGGTCCAAACAACTGCCTGCAAGATGTAACATAGTACAGAAGACACTTCTTGACCACAGCTAGTAACAAATAAAAGAAGAAAACAAAAAGCACAACATCATGAGATTATCTTTTTTCTCCTCTGCTGGTCTGTAGTAGCAGTAAGTACTTAACTGGCCTAGTACTTCATCTTGATAAAGCATTTTCAGCTAGTTGAAACTATCCATTTAAATAAGCAGCTGGTTTCTTTTTGAAGAAAAGGACACAGTAAAGTTTCAAAAAACTAAAACTCTAAAACCAGACTGCCTAATAGAGATGAAAAGGATCAAGCAAAGTTCTGCTGTTTCCAAAGTATCTCTAGTTAAAAAAATTATTTGGTTTACAAGAAGTCATAATCATCCTCTTCTGCAGCATACTAGATCAAGATGTGGTTAATCAGCTTCACTGTTTAACAAAAAATGCTCATATTCACCCCAAAATGTCAAGTTAGGTTCTTTCCCTTAAAGCAGTAAAAGCAAATTGTCCTGTGTGTCAACACAATTAATTCTTTAAGCAGAGATTCTTGTCCTCTATCTTCCCAATGTGATCTAAACAGTTATTTTCTTAATATTTACAGGACAACTCTCTACAGGAAGGATCTGAGCAAGCCCTGCAAATCACAACAGATAACGGTATAAGGAATGTCAATCACATTTACTGCTACTCTGTGAGATAACCTGAAGGCATCAGGAAATCAAGGTTTTCTTCAGGAATGAGATTCCATTATTTAGATTACACACAGTTTGAGAAAAATTACATTCCATCAAGCACAGCACCGGTATCTATCCACTATCTAATGCCAATGAATCAGTAATAAAGTAATTTGCCTAATTAAAAATAAATATCTGAGGGATACTGATAGCAAACACAGTTGATTAAGTTGAAGGCTTATGTCAATATAATTTGATATTATAAATAAGCAGCACATGTATGCCTGATGTTATTCTGCAATCGATACAACACATTTTAAATTAATCTGGAATCAGGTAATATATGGATTTCAAGAAAGAAGTGTGAACCACCAACTAGTTACAGTAAACTTTTACCCACTGATTAAAAATACCACTGGGAATAATGCTAGCTTACGAAAAGACTCAAGTGTGGACAAGCAGCAACACTGGAGAACAACTAAGATAAACCTGGTATAGCCAAGTAATATTCTTCCATGAACCACTGTAAGGCCATGTCTCTAGAAGCAGAGTATAAAGACTTTCATAGGTTGGTTTCAGAAACACTTGGATGTAGACTAATTATGAATTTTCAGATAAGCAAACTTTAAAAAAATGAAACCAATGCTTCCCGCAGAAAAGAAATAAAAACACCATTAAAGCAGACAATGCCCACTTCTGACACTGGAACAAAACAGTTCGACAAGAGCAATAGGTGATGAGCACATTTAGCTTTTAAAGAATATATTCCAAACTGCTTTCTTTCAAGGCATTGAGTAACTATGTGAGGTACAGACACAAAACAAGACGGGAAAAGCGAGTGTAGTACGAATTCAGTAGAAGGTGAAGTGGATGGGTGGGATAGAGTGTGTCCTATTCTGAACTAGGGTTCAAAACAATGACGCTGCTTGAACACTTTGTATGGAGTAATAGTGCAATATTAATGGTAAAATTCAAGCAACTTGTGAGTTTAGAGCACAGAGAATATGAGGAAGTGCAATGGAAGATGTCTTAGTTACATGTATAATGAAATGGAAAAATCTTACTAGTCAAAAGTTTTTCCTTACTAGGAAAAATATTGTGGACTTCAGTCTAATTATTCATAAACTCCTAAAGTCTGTTCCATTGTCAGACTGCTTACCTCAAGCTGATGAAGCAGTTACCAATACCAAAGTCTTTATCAGTTTAACTTCAGAGAGAACTGTTTAAGGGACTAAAGGACTGAACTTGAAAGATGCTGTCTACTTGTTTACGTGGGACTCAGTAAGATCTTCAAATTATTTTTGTCTGACACAAGATTAAGAGAGATTAATTCAACATTTCTTTGCATATCATGTGAGCAGCCAATTAATTCAAGTTTCTACTTACTCTTTCATCAGATTATCTAATTATCTTTCATCAGGGTGTCAGGATAGAGAATACATATGAAAAAAGCCCCCACCAACAACCCCAAAACAGCAGAAGTTCTTACTTATAAGAGTAAGGGTAGGAATAGAAAAACAAAAAAGAAAACTTTTGCTGCCATACTCATCCAGCCATCTTTATCTTAAAAGAAATTAATAAAAAGTTATGTTTCTGTGGCAGCCAGCACAGTAGGAAGCAATGATATTTTATGCTGTTTTGGCTTGAGAAGGTTATGTATTAGTTTTGTCCTGCACACGATCGACATGTACTAGAGCAGGAGGTGCTGCAGAACCCTCGCAGACTGTGACACTGCTCACACAACCAATGCACAGAAACTCTACAGAGAAACTCCAGTAGTAAGATGAATGGCCTCCCCCTCGAGCAGAACAAGGTATTAATGTGTACCTGCTCTTCAACATTGTATAGGGAATCAGACCAGGTGTGGAACAACTGTTTACTCTGTTTCAGAGCATCAGAGTCTCCACTTGCTTTCCTGAAACAGCTGGACTGCTATGGCATTTGTTGATAATATGAAGCAGGCAAGAAAAGACAGTCCCATCTTCCCTGCCCACCCTCCAAATCCCTCTCCAGTGTATCTGAAAGGCTGCTTGACCTTTCACTGCATTGCTTTAGCTTTTCCTGACCTATTAGAAAGCATTAAATCAGTGTCTGGTAGATAGATCACATATCTGTGAAACTGCTTTAATTAGACAAGGAATACTGGCAAATGGGAGTTGATAGGGAGTCGAGTGCTCTTCAAGTGATCCTTTCTGCATTAAAATTATGAGCAGCTTCAAGTATCAAAAAGCTGCTCTCTCCATTTCAGCTTTTCCATGAAACTGTTTTTCTTCCACCTCTGGTAGCCCAAAGACATAGCTGACTTACACCTGGAGCCAGGATCCCCCTGACAGAGGAAAGTTCTGCATGTCACAAGCAAAACACCACTGCAGGCAGTTTTTGTTCTTTCCCCCCCAACTCTGCTGAGCACACATTTTCACCTTTATACAGAGAGTTAAGTAGAAGGCCCTTTGAGTGAATATGTAGCCCCCTAAAATATCACTGTAGTTTCCTCATTTAAAAAACCTCAAACTAAAATGAACAAGACACCAACTGTACTGGCTCAATAGTAACCAAGTTGGAAAGACACTACTGAACAAACAAGCTCATGAACTCAGATTTCACACTGAGCAGAATAAGAAAACCTGAGGGAGCAGCAGTAGTATTTGGAATAACAGATTTATGCACTCAGAGTGCATGAGGAACTTCAAGGAAGAGGGATTGCTACGGCTCCTGATCTGGAAGCAAGATGTCAGGAAGCACGACATCAAACCCAACTCTAGTGTTTCTCTATTGGTCTTCCATTATGGCAAAATAAATGCTTTACAACACTGAAGAATCAAAACAAGTGTAAAAACATTCCCAAAGTCAAGGAAAAAAAAAGTATTTACCAAAAGGAACAACGCACAGCAGTTAAATACAGCTTGTTATTCAGTCTTTCTCTAAGTGTCAAAAGCTTGTGTTCCCTGCTAAGTGCTATTTCATCTGCAGGGACAGTCCAGATTAATATGGATTTGAAGTACAGCTCTGTTAAACAAAACAAAGCCATGAGAATGTACATGACAGATGGGTGATTTCTTGGTTGGTTGGGTATTTTTGTTCCACTCACCCCATCCCAAGTCTGAGAAAACATTCTAGAGAATTTGAGATTTCTGTTCTTCTTTCAAAATGTTAAATCAAAGGAAGATCAACTATCCAATCTAAACCAGAATCATTGTCCTGTAGTTCCCATCTGTTTTTATTCGTGGAAATATTTTCAAGGGATAAAAGCAAAACATGTGAGCAGCTACTCTTCTGCCTTCAGCCATGCTCACAAGTCAGTGAATGACCTGTGAATGAATAAAAAGATCTGAAAGTCCTGTTGAAGTTCTATAGCCCATCCTTCATGCAGTTTTCCTGGTTGTTTATACATGACTAGGTTGCACAGCAGCACACATAACAGTGCCAGACTTGCGAGACAGTGTGAGGCCCTTAAGCACAGCCGAAGAAGAAGAATCTCTCTACACAGAAGAGTGTCTCATACACATCAAGGAATTTTAAAATTTATTCCATTTTAGTATTAGGTGATGAAATTACTAAATTAAATTAAAGCAGACACATTATGAGATATAAGTATCTTCCAAAGCATCTTGCCACTTAGAGAGTTCTTTTGCCTATTTGAAAATTAGATTTTTTTTAAAAAAAGGAGTCCAACAAATCAAATCTTACCAAAACCTTAGAAAATCCCCCCCCCCAAACTCCTCTCCTCCAAAATCTTTAATCATATATTTTCAGATTATGAAGCAGTTAATCCTGTCTTTTATACAAATTATTATAGTCTTCTGCATTTTAGGTTTATCGTTTATAAAAGAACATTAAAAAATTAAATGTATCTTTGTGAAGGTTGAGACTTTAGAAGTGCTTAATATCATGTTCCTATCTCTGCTAGCCTGTGAATTAGACAATTACAGGAAGCTCAGAACAGGCAGAAGATAACACCATAAGTCTGTTTTGTAATTCAGACGTCCAGTGAGTCAAAGGATGAAAAAAAGCAATCTTGTTACAGAATCCATTACACTTGCCCTGTGCTTATGAAGATTGAAGGCTATGAGATATGCCAGGACATAATCCAACCACATGTTCTTGAAGGTTAGTTTATCTCTCCTCGACTCCTCAGAGCAATCTCCTACATTTTACAAGAACTTCAGCAGCCATGTGTACATGCACAGATGAATGTGTGCGCCTCTATCTGAAAAAATATCATTTGGCTTAGGAAACAATTCTACAATCAACATAAAAATGAATTCAGACATGAACCTGCAAAGAGTGCTTTCCCTTAAGGAAAAAAAACCAAATTGCTTTTGTTGTAGTTTTGTCCTCCCCATGTTAGGCATTCAGGAAAATAAAGATGATTCTGAAGAAGACACTGCCTAATACCGTGAAGTGCATTCCACACTTGCTCCAAGATACAGAATGATTAATTCCCTGTAGTTCAGAGAGTTGCAGCTTAGCAGAGCTGGCAATGTCTCAGTAACATTCACAACAGTTTTCAATAAAAGATTAAGTTGCTTAATATAAATTACACTTGCACACAATACTAAGGATCTGTGTTCACCCACACTTTTGGCAGGTTAACATAGCCTTCATTCTTCATAATGGAAAAATACCACTCTTCCTTATCCATTTTAATCCACAGATGACAAATTAAACAGAGTATATTACATGTATCAAAAAGTATGGGTCTTCAAATTAAGAGAGGCTGGGGGTGAGGAAACTGTACCCACAGCGTGAGGACTCAATTTGTTGTGGGGTTTTTATTACAGCTGTTTCTCAGCCTGCCACTTATCTCCCTTGCATGCACTAACCCAAGACACAGAAGGAATGGTCTCATTTTCTGAAGACCAACTAGATAATTTGCTTGAATTGACTGCTGAGAACTTCCTTTCACCCTTTAAAGGAATGAAATCCTCTTAAAAGAAACTGTTAGGAGTCTCTTGTTTATCATAGAAAAAAAAAGCAAAACTTCTCAATTTTTTTCTTTTTCCTTTAAGTACATGGGGGGAAAAAAACCTTCTACTTTTAAATAGCTTTAAGTTGCAAAATGCATGTTGTTCCCACATGATGTAAATTCTTCTCTAAAATAAAGATAACAACATAGAATTTATAATTCTACCAGGATCTGACTTACTGCAGTAACAGTATTTTCAGAAGGACAAATTTATTATTCTTGAAACCTAACATTACCTTAAATATAAATGGAATTTATAATTCTTCAAACTTAAGTTTAAAACCAAACAAATGTATAAGACCAGATTCTAAGGACACAACTCAAGTTTTACTTCAAAGGGATCTTATCAGCTCAGATGTTCCACTACAGGTGATTGATGTTAACTCTTATGTTACAGACTTTAATTGGCAGCTTTTCTCTTGGATTTTTTGATCTTCTGCACATGAACACAGAAAAAGAAAACAAATCCTTTCTTAAGTAGTTTTTACTATTCTGGTCCCAAATAGTACACATTTCTCCTTCTTCGTGCAGATTATTCCACAAGGCTTTAAGTTCTTAAACTTTTATTTAACATTCACATGCAGACAAATGACAAGACACAGGAGTTTCACACATACATTTACACAGTGCTACAGGGATAATATGAAATATGCCAGTCAGTGTACTTACCATGCTCATCCACTCTTGAAAAAAGCATAAATATTATGTGCACTGGCCAGATACAAGGCTGCAGTTCCTCCAGATCTTGCATAAGATTAATAAGATCCTATCCTTTTTACGTGAGAGTAAGCAACACCTCTGTTATCTGATTTACACCATTTTGTTTCTCTGCAGCTATTCAAAAATCCACGGGGAAGAATCATTTCTGCATCGCTCAACAAAGGCAAGATGTTTCTAAAACAAGAATAACTATCAGATAAGTTTAACTTGGTAAGCAGAAGGCAGGCCAGGTTTCTGCCACAGATTGGGCAGACTGCTGGACTAAAAAAAAAAGAGAGAATAACTTCAGAAAAAATTAATTCAACATAACAAGCTCAACTGATACCTGACTGGAAAATTAAGTTGAGAGAAGCCATGACTACAAAAAAAACCCCCACCACTAAGTATTGCCCCAAATTTGCAGTCCCACTGTGTCAAAATGATAAAACGAAAGGAAAATAAATTAGGTGTGTGGGTCGGGTGGTGGAAATTATATTTCTTCTAAACTCTTGCAGGGGGAAGGCATGGGGAAAGGGAGAACAATTATTAAAATTCAGGAGTTTTACATACACATCAAAATTCCAGCAGTCAGAAAGTTACAATGATAACGGCACCTTAAAATGACATAAAATACCTGCAAAGTTTGCTTAGTTAAGACACTGCATTCCAATAAGCATTTGTGGAATATACACTGATACATAAAACTTGTCTAATCACCAGAAGTTGGAATTAACAGCTGCAGAACCCACTCTTCCACATCACTTAAAGCCTCCCAGTATTACTATACTTAGCACAGGGGAAAAAATTAGGGTGATTTTTTTTTCTTAAATAACAAATTATCAAATATAAGCAAAATCAATCGAAGAATGGAAATAAGTTTAAACACCTAACTATGGGCTAAATCTAATTAGCTTTTAATTTACCAATAAAGAAAAGCTAAGTATTGTAAGTCAGGGACTGTTTTCAATACACTTAAAACTCCCCCAAAGTTAAGAACTGATCCCAAATGTCTTGATGACTTCTGCCTACGGGTTTCCTCCTGCAAACAGAGTGCATATCCCACTTCCTGTGATGCAAAAATTACAACAAAAGCAGAAAAGCTTTCGAAAAGACATGCAAATTATGCAAAGTTCTAGGGATTATAAAACTCTTTCGCATTATTACATCAGTCAGTATTTGCAGCCCAGGACTTCAAAGTCCTGGAAAGATCTGTTCCTACCAATTATCTGTGCATTATCGCCATATTCGAAGTAGCTGGCTGTAAGAATCCTAAAAATGCCAAGCTCCCTTATAGGCTGGGGAGGGAGTCATCTCTGGTGGTAATAGAAAAACACACAAACATTCAACCTTATGCAGACACAAGGAAAGTATCACCACATCAAGATAAACCATATTCAGGTATTTACCAAAAAGCATGAGTTGACACCATATACAAGTTAAAATTATTTTTAAAATAAAATTATTTAGGCTTAAGATTTAAAATTGGCTTGGGGATGTATGATGAGCTCAAGGATTTGCTGACGTAGAACATATATGAGACAGGAGTTCCAGTCTAAAAGCCAGTGTCCAGAAACTCTCTTTGCACAAAAAGTTAATTTCTGACAACAGTCCTTTGGAGCATAGTTCAGAAAAGAAAAACCTCCATTGCTTTTGTTATACATTTCTGAGCTTTCTGGGATCTCCTGTGTAAGAGTTCCCCAAGCCTGACAAGGCATCTTTGTGCTTGATTTCCATCAATCCAGAGGAACTACGTTTTTCGGTATGCTTTCTGTACATGAACATCACCAAACATATCTAAGTTTCACTGTCAAGTCAGTATTAAATATCATGTAAGTAGTTCCAGTACCTTTTAAGTGAAGAAAATTACTATCTTTGTTTCCCCTCCCTCAATCCCTATATAATTACTTTCAGTTTCTGTTGAACAGAAAAGCTTTTACTCAGAACACTTTCAGTTTCAATTTAGCAGGGAAGTGTAAAAGAATGTGTTCTGCTTGAGAAAGTCATCCAAAGTTAGGATGTCAACCAGGAGTCAGAGTAAATGGAAAAAAATAGGAGTGAGAGGTTAGAAGACAACAGCTGTCTAGGAAAAAATAAAAATTAATTTATACCTTACTTCAACATTACATAAACCTTAATTATACCACAATGGTTAACACTCTGTTTAAAGCAAATTCCCCTTCACCCCACTTATTCACAAAACAGTTTAAAATACGAAACTGCAAATGAGAATGTAAATTGCTTCTAGAAAATGATTTGAAATGTTTCTACAGTTTCTAGGAAATCAGCAGCTAAAAGAGTCTTGTGGAAGAGGGCGACTGCAATTCTCTGGAAAGACCAAAGAGAAAACAAGACAGAAACCAAAACAACAAAACTCTGATCAAGGCCTGCAGATATGTTTAATAAATACGTATGCTTAAAAAAAAAAACAACAAAAAAAGTCCTTAACTCATAGTTAGTAAAAGCATTCTAAAAATTCTGCACAGATGAACACTTCACTTATAAAAAGGAAACAAACCCCCCTACAAATAATACACAGCACCCAATAATCCATTCAATAATCAAACAATTCCTTGAATTTTTAAAGCGGATGTTAAGCAAGAAACAGCCAACTGTGGTGGAAAGCCAGTTTCCATTTTACATGGGCTCCTCTTACAGAAGAAGGAAAACAAATGGACCCAAACCATGCCTGCTGTTACTCCAGGGCAGCAGCAAAGCCTCAGCAGCGCAGCCACAGCCACCTGATAGTTAAACACCTGTTTATGTGGCAGGCACAGAGAGAGAGCTGATCTTGAGCGCTTAACTGCACACCCTCCCTTTCACAATCACTGGTGATGACAAAACACATTAAGTACTTCCAAATGTAGGTTAGGGGAGAGTGTCAAAACATCACGTGCACCATGAGACATTAGTTGGTGGGGAAGCTGTGACAGCCAAGAAGAGGCTCTTTGAGAGATATTTACCAACATACACTACAAAAAAGCCTTTGAGATTTCATAATATCTTGGTAACTTATATGCACAGCTCATCACAAAGCTGATTGTTTTAAATCTGACATAATAAAAGAGTGCTTTTAAGGAAAGGTCATCTTCAAACATTTATAAGCTTCTCTTCTAATATACTACTTGTTTAGATTCTAGAGAGTCTGAGTATTCTTACATTAGTGAATTTATTTGCATGCCCTTTTGATATCTAATAGTCACTCCTTAAAATATACACCGTATTTTTCTCTAAAATTTCAATAACAGCCTCCAAACTTGCCCCAGTAAATGCACGAGATATACAAGGACAAGCCAAAAAGCGGCTATTATTTACAAACTTGTGTTTAAAAAAAGAAACACAAAGCCCACGCCAACGCTGTTGCTCAACTTTGTTTGTTCTGTGACGGTGCTCTGCTGTCACTGCATTCACCATTTCGCCTCTGCTGTGCATTTCCTCCATGTTGATGAACAAAAATATTCCTCCTCTCTCTAGCAAAGGTACGCTTTTCAGGTTCACTCTGCCAGGAAGACCTTAGGGACAGGGATCCAGTTATTTACAGCTTGAAATGCTACAAAACACAACGCTGGTAACATGCTTTATTCTAAAAGATCTTTGTGTGCATTCTAAGTATTTTCCTCTGTGCGAGACTGAAACCTATTACCTTGTGCAATGCAATTTTGGTCCATTTCTCGGACAAATAAACCCTTCCTCATTCTAAACGATTTCCTCTTATCTACAGCAGCATTTCCACTACTTTTAAAAAGCAATACAAAGCACCTGCAGCTCTCCCTACATCCAAATGAAACATTTATTTAAGCCAGGCCCTGACCTGCAAGGCCTGAAACAATAATCCAACATTTCCTCCCAGCAATACGGAGATCAAGAGAATCTTTTTTGATTATGACACGGATTTTAAACAAAATTCAACACAGGGAGTCTTAGGAACGTTGAATTTATTTTAGGGTGCCAAAGGTCAGAGATGATTTATTTTTCAAATGGCATTGTTTCTGAACAGGTGTTTACTGCTCTGGTTTACTATGACAACCACCCATGTTATAGACTACACACAGTATCTATTTGTTAGAATTCTTTTGTTCAAGCACTGACAATGCTCTCCAGAGGAAGGCCACCAAACAGGATCTCTGCTTTCTTGCAGCCATATGAAGCAAAACACATGTTCACAGATGCTTCAGGAGGGCAAAACCTTCAAATTGGTAATATCTCATTTAAAAAGGTGTATTGAAGAGTTAATTATTGCAACAGTTCAAGAATCAGAAGACACATTTCACCACCACTACTACTAATAATAATAATTCAATGGAATATGAATTACATCTTCTTCCTCCTTCCTTTCTACCAGCTGCACTAGTATCCTACAAGCTGGTATTTTATGAGCAATAAAAAAGTCCACGATTTTTTAATTTTTTTTTTAAGAGAGCACTAAAGTTCCAGCATACCTTTCGTCCACTGCTGTATTTCATATTTTCTCCTCCCCTTACCCACCAACAGGAATGAAGGAATCCAGTAAAACAGAAATGGAGTTTTATAAAGAAGGATGTAAAGACTACCCCAAATCTGGAATAAGCACCAAAACTCCAGACCATGCAACTTTACGAGAATAGGCAAAGAAGCTAATGCAAAGGCAAATCAGTATTTTCACGCTAACAGAAAACAGATTTATGACCATAGCTAAGAGGCCAAATAAGCCCTCCGCTCAGACCATTAAAAAAAAAAAAAAANCCCCCCCCCAAAAAAAAAAAAAAAAAAAAAAAAAAAAAAAAAAGCCCTGCAGTATGACTGTTCTGTTTCCTGCAGGAAATGAGATGCTTGTATTAGATACCCCTGTGGTTTTCATACTGTAAATGTATCAGCTGGTACAAATCCTCTGGAGAGGACTATTAACTAATGCTTAGAAAGAGCAGTGGCAACAGCGGACCGCACGTAGCACCTCAGAGAAGAGGGGACAAAAGCTGGCAAGTCATCCCTAAAATATCTGAGAGCCAGCAGCTGAAGAGCACATCTTGTAGTAGAGGCGATGTCTGAAGAATGTACATATCCATACCCGCTTATTTCCCCTTACTCCGCACACTGCTTCTTTAAATAAGGAGCCTATCGCTCCTCACCCCTCCTCTCATTTAGGAGCCTCAAGCCGCTCCTCATTAAACCATCCCTGGTTACACGCGGCACAGCAGGACCATGCACGGGCTACACACATCTCATGCATCCAGGGCCATTTTCCCTCTCTCCCCCCTCCCCGCCCCGTTAACGTTTCCGAGTTGCGAGGGCGCCGAGCGCGGTTCCCGCCGCGGGC
>VWZN01001860.1:589365-616729 GCA_013396955.1 Regulus satrapa
CTCCGCGCCCTGCTCGGGAGACCCTCGCCCCCCTGCTCCGCCCGCCCTCCCTGCTTCCTCCCCACCTCCTCGTTTCCTCCCTGCCTGGAAGGGCCGCCGTGCGAGCCCCGGGAGCTGCGCGCAGCCCTGCCCCTCTCCAGGGCTATGCCCCTGACAGACACCGTCTACCCCCCGGCATCCCGGGGGGAGAAGCCGAGGCGGAGGCCTCTCACTGAGAGGGACCCCCCCGCACAGTGACAGCGGCCCCGGAGAGGCCGAGGCAGCCCCCGCCAGCCTGGCATCCTCGCAGCTACAACACGGCTCCGAGCCCCTGAGCACACACACATGCGGCTCCTCGCCCACGCGCTGACTAAGGATGCCGTGGGAGGAAGGCTTTGGGTGCGACGGTAGGAGAAAATAATAGGCAATGTTGGGGTTTGCTCGCTGTCTCAGTCGGCGTTGGCAGCAGTAGTACTCCAGCAGCGTGCTGCTGTGGGCTGTGGAGGGAAGGCTGGTGCTAGAAAGCCAGTTCCAAGGTGGTGGCAGCCCTCGTGAAGAGAAGACGTGGAAAAATTGAAGTTACTTGGAATGTGTCTCAAATAGGCTCTCCTTCTGCCATGTTCTTCACAATCTCAGCAGTCCTTTTTCAGGGGCACGTGGCTAGTGGATGAAACTGGGTCTCTGACTCTTTAAGCAAAGATCTTGTCGTATGTTCTCTATTATGACTGACATGTACCTTAGCATAATACAGAGTCTCTAACTTCAGTAACCTTGACTATGTTCACGAACGTCTTTATTCACGCATCATCTCTTTAGGTTCTGTAGTGACCTGTTGTATTGGTCATTGGTTTTGTCTCCTATTTTTTTTGCGGTGACCAATATTCTGTTAATAGACGCCGCTGTTTATATAACGCAGTATTGAAGAAACAGAGGGAGGTAAAATTCCCATCCTTCTTTACAATTAATGAATTAGAGCAAATTGGGCAAAGTTTTTAGTTCCTTGATATGGGAAACACAATTGATTTTGTGACAGATCTATTTGTGTCAAATGATTTAACAAGCGTCCTATAAAGTATCTATTTACCAAGCAGTGAGTTGTGTGACAAATGATTTAACAAGCATCCTATAAAGTATCTATTTACCAAGCAGTGAGTTGTGTGTTAACATTCACTGGAAAAAAAATCCCTAACACCCTACACAGGCATAAAATAAATAGATTCCTTTTATCTGAAAGTATCGACTGTCTGTGATTGCACCACACAAAGGAAATTTTGCCAGTGAAAATATTAGGAGGATCCAGCACACTCTAGACATTGTTCTCTTGTACCCTTCAAAATGCTCGCCAACTATTCAGATGCTTTAGCTCCAAGAAACTACCCCATAGCTTTTGCTTCTATTGTATGTTTTAATACCTGACTCTACAGTGTCCTGGTTGCAATCTTCTTGCAAAATATGTGAGCAGTTACATCACAGCAGAGAATGTTTCACCACTATTGCAGAGCAGCTTTGCCTTGGCTCAAAATCCTTATGGACCATAAAGATACAATATTTCTTAGGTTGGGAGTGAAAGATTTCAGCTTTTGGCTGAAAACAAACAGGAATTTGGATAAGAGGAATCTAAATGAACTGAGTAGCCCTGATCCTGGGATTTAGTAACTGTATACTTTCTGGTGTCATTGGATCACATAGTAGAATTTGCTACTTATCCAACAATATAATAAAACCAGGGAAAGAATCCCCAAGAAGAATGGGCTCCAAATGTTGATGGACCTTGTTAGTTTTGTGAAGGTGATTCTCAGGGCTCAATTCATACAACAGCATTTGCAGAAGCATGAACTGCTTTCCAAATAGTAGAGGAAATGCCACAACCTGACCAAATGAGTTAAGATTAAAATTTCTCCTGCTAAAGTGCCCCTGGACACGTACAGTGAGTAACAGGGAAGGTGAATGATGTATTCACAATTAAAGAAGAGACCTGGCAGAAAAAAAAAATCGCACTGTAAAAGCACACGCTTTGTAAGTAATTTTGAAATAGCGGCCCATGTAGTAACAACTACGCATAGGTAGGGTCCTTAAAAGAACTGACGGCTCTACCAAACACCCAAATAAACACTCTACCTTATAAAGTGTCACATAAAGTATGTTCACTGTAAGATCCTTCAGTGACCTACAAGACCAGACTATGTCTTGAGAAAGAAGTCTTCCATAATTCTTTTCTTATAACTTCTAATAAAGAACAATAAGCAGTCTGTCTTCTCTCTTTCCCCAGAGGAATAGCAATCATCACTACTTCCGGATTACCATGGACTGAGATTTTCAAGAATTTAAAGTGAAAAAGTCAGTATGTTGCAGTTTTCTCCTCTGAATACTCTTTGAAGAATCTTCCATGGAATTTTCGAAGGTTAGTCATCCAAAGCAGGACTTAATGACTGCCTCAGTTTTTCAGCAGCACTAATTAGCCAGGAGTCTCATTGTGTTAACTGAAATTAGAATCACAGGATCACAGAACAGCCCAGGACTGTTCTCTGGGGAAGGCATCCTCAGAACTCAATCTGGTCTGACCTTTCATGGGGAAGGCAGCCTAGATGAGATCACCTAGTACCTTGTCTAGCTGCATCTTGAAAACATCCAGCAATGGGGACTCTACCCATGCCCTGGCAAAATTGTTCTACTGAATGGTTGCTCCCACTGTAAAAAAATTATTTGTAAATAATTGTATTGCAATGAATTGTATTATTTGAAATTAATTGTATATCAGTTATTGCATTGAAATGAAACATTTCCTGGTGCACCTCGCACTCATAACCTCTTGTCTTCTCCATATAGCTTCTTGTGGCACTTCTCTTTTGTCTTTGTGACCACCCTTTAAGCACAGGGATAGTGATGAAGTTCCTTTTGAGCGTTCTCTTTTCCAAGGAGAAAAGAAAGTAATTCCTGAGCCTTCTCCACAGAGAAAAGATTTTTCAGTCTGCTCATGGATAGGTTCTGCAGCCCTTGGATTATTTTTGTGGCCTTTTTGGGACCTTCTCCAGTCCATCTGCATTTTGTGTTTTTAACTGTGGGGATGGTATAAGTTTCTTCTCTTTTGTCTTCCTCACATGGGGCACCAGCTGAAGGAGACCTTACTATCTCAGTTCCATGTCAGGAAAAAAGATGTGATGGACATTTTCTCTCTTCGGTCTTCAGGTTTATTATTATCTTATCTACAAAACCTGGCACTGTCCTCACAGGACTTGGTGCTTAGGAAAACCCACCATCAAATTGGCCCTGAACACACAGTTTCAAGGTATTTTATAATCGCTTTTGTCCAATTAATACTAGAAAAATAACTTATTTTTCCTTCTTTACCAATTACCACTTCTTGTCTATTTACGTAACTAAAAACTGTGGCAAATGATAGCCAATCCCCTTTGTGCTACCAGCACTGCAGGACATGGGGCACATGAAGAAGAAGAAGAAGCACTATGAGACAACGCCCTGTTCCCTCCATCTTGACTCCATGTTAAGTCCCTGAACCCTAAGTTTTTCACCCTAGTGATACACACAACCCTATTTTCTATTATCTATCGTACTCTTTTATAAATCTTGGTTTATCCAGGGATATTTGGAAGCTCTTCTCCATGGATGAGGGTCAAAGTTAGTGTTTTCCTGGAGGTTAGGATCCCGCAAAGCAGTCAGAGGGATACTTCTCTGTTTCTGGATTCCTACAGATGGTTAATAAATCAATATCTGTAGATATGAACTTGTAGTAAACCTCTTTAAACTGTTTTTTCTTTTTTTACTTTCAATGTATAGTTCTACCTAAGAAATAATTTATTAGAAATGGTATCCAGTCATATGCAGGAGCTGGGTATGTCCATGAGATGGCTTAATTTACTCCAAGGAGTAACACAAGTCTAGTTAGAAAATCTATAAATATTACTTCAAAGAAGACATACCTTTACTGTTTCTTAAAAAGAAGTGCAAGTTATGCATTTCTTGAACACTCATATGAAAAGAATTGGTTTTCTTTTCCCATTTTTGTAATAATTTTGATTTAACAATTTTTATCTACACTGTGTGGCTTTTTGGGATTTATACAATGTTCCAAGTGTTAACCAAGAAATGGGTGTTTGTCATAAAACTAAAACAAATGAAGTAAATGTAGTTGCCTTGAAAAATATAACTGAAGGGACTCCAGTTAAATGAATCTGTAAGAATTTTGGTAAGGCAACAATCTTAAAGGCAAGGAGGGGCTAGACATTTGTTTATGCTCTTTTTCTTCTGATAAGTCTCTGTAGCAGTGAATGAGTTTATCCATATTCTGACTACAGTTTTGCCGTATTGTTTTTCTGTGTCTTAGTCAGAATATTGCTGTGGATTCAGAGGCTATAAATTTAGAACCTGAAGTGGGATATTATTTCTAAACGGTTTTGACATGTTTTCCTTGAGATTTTTCAGAGCCTCTGTGATGATTAGTGAAAAACACTGCAAGATTTTTGTGTTTATTACAGAGGAAAGCACTGTGCTTGAAGAAAAAAAAAAAGTAGAAAATCATGTGCCATGACAACCACTAGATATTTGCAAAACTCCTGTTGAGCTTAATTTTCCTCATGGATAAAGGATTCTAGGAATTACCCAGCTGCCATCAGATAATGAACAACTCTTATCTTCTTTGATAGACACTTGTCAAAAATCTACTTGCTTCTCGTGGAACAAGTACTGTAATCCTTGTTCTTAAGGTTTACAATAAACAGTAGTGTGCCTGTGCTGCCCTACTGTATCATTGCAGGTGTACAGGAAGAATAAAATACTCCTCCTTGATATATGCTTTGCTCTCTAAGGCTGAAATAAATGCTGCTGATAGAAAATTTGCTGGTAAGCACAGCTACAATAAAAAATCTCAATGAGAAATGTCCAGAGATTAGATGAGTCTCCTGATCTCCTCCCAGTCTCACTTTGTCCAAAGACAGAAGACCACTGAAAAGACAGAAAACTCTGTATTTTCCCTTGTTCTTCTTCACAGGACATTGCAGGATTTATAGCTCCTCCATCCTACACACAGGCACACAGAAAGATACAAACTCTCTCCCCATCCCTGCCTCGGTTTTCACGGAACTTGAACCTTCACCACAAATTGTACATGCCACTTACTGGTTGCTTGAAGATTTTTAAAGGAGGAAAAAAAAAGCCTTATAGTGGGAATTCAGCTACAATTGTAATAGTTGTAGAGCAACAGTGATTTAAACCTAATTTTACCAAATCATCTCTCACTCATCTCCATGGTATTTTTTTGCACCTTGTCATATCTGATCATGATAGCAGTAAAACCATCTACCACTTCCTTTTGGAGAGCTCTTCCATGTCAACACTATAAACAATTTATCAGCTCTTAAAGAATTCTCCTTAAACTATCCTGCTGGAAAAACTGATATAAGTTTATTTAAAAATCGGGCCATTAGTGACACAAGTTGCCTCATACCTCCCATTATTAGACATTATTTTTCCTTGCTTAAAACTGTACAAAAGTGTGGTTTCAGCTAAATTTCAGCACCTGCTGAAATCTGTCTCAAGATGAATATTTTTGTTTTGTTTACCTTCTGAAATACCTCAGCCGTTTTCACAAAGAGTTTAATGAGAAATATACTGTTGCAATGTAAAAACATCTTACTGGATTTCAGAAGAACCAACAGACTGTCATTCTTGTATCAATCATGGTAGGTCTTTTTGCTTTAAGAGAAGTGATTACCAGGATAGAAGACATTTTAAGCATTGTCAGAGTAGACAAGCTTAAGGGAATTTACTGCAAGTACCAAAATAAGATAAAGTAGGTCAGCTTGCTTGAAAACTAGGTTCTGAGCAAATGAAGTAAGAAAACAGTTAGAAAGAGATTTAAAATGCAAATTGTGGGATAAGGTAATTTTCTGTGGTACTGCATAAAGCAGGGAAGGAAAGAGTGGCAGGAAAACAAATAAAATTGGAGTTTTTGTATGTCTAGTGGTGTTACCAGATAACATAATGCACTGTTGTGGAGGCATAACTACTGCTGTCTCTGTAGCATTTAGTTTGTTGCTACTTCTTAAGGAATTTGAATAATGAACTTACAAGGTTCCTAATGAAGTCTTCTAAATATCTTTGTAAAGATTTCTTTAACAGCTTTTTAAAGAATTGTCGAATAAGGCGTTTGTAATATTTTTTGGTGCTCTGAACAGGAGTTTTTGCTTTGAGAAAATCTGATAGAATCTGACTAAATTGTGACACTTTTAAAGTGTGACTTGCACAGTCTGAAATACAGAGCAAAAAGCCATCACGGCTTGTTTTTACAGCAAGGAACAGTCCTATTTGCTGGAGACCTGATCTAGGCAGAGGGAAAGGACATGGCTTTGGGAACACTTCTATTAAAAGATTCTGATCCTATTTTGCGTGTGAATAATGTATGTATCAATCGCATACCGAATTTCTTTTAAGTCAGGGAAGCATGCTTTTTCTGTGCAACCTCAATTCATTTCCATATAAATATTCATCATGATGCAGTCTTCAACTTCACACAAACAACTTCTCCAGACTAAGCTGTTTGTTTTGGGGACTCTCTGCTCTTGATGTGAACAGCCAGCAGATCTGTAAAAAAAAGTCTTAGCAAGCAATAGGGACTTCTAGAACCTTCTGAATAACTGGAAAAATTTGTTTTATTTTAGAACATCCTTTTAGATTACTGCTTCAATGCAAAAACTAAATTAAGGCAAGAGAACAGAAGACAGATGAGCTGAGGCCTACATGTAGGTCATCATGCAAACTTTAACTTTGATATTAATAGTAAGCAAATTATTCTTTCCATTTCAACTGAGAGTCAATGTAAAAAATATACTGAATAATAGAGTAATGGAAAGGTGCTGTTTGGAAGGGAACTCTGGGTATCGTAGTTCAAATGTGAATTTTGGAAGCTAATACAAAGAGAGGACAACAATATAAGCAAGAATTGATGACAAAATTTGACTTATAAAATAATTTTTCTCTGCAGTGCATTTTTTTGGTGAAAATTGGCAGTACTTTTAATGAGAATACTCAATCAAAAAAGTAAACTAGGCTACGTCAGGATTGACAGTTTCTTCCAAGACTAGCCACTTAACAGGTCTGAAATAGCTTACACTCAAGAAAGCAATGAAAATAGGAAAGAATTAATCAATGCTTATTGTAGAAATCAAAGAGAAAAAGCAGGAAGGAATATTAAAGAAACAGCAGATTTTATAAAAATATGTTGACATGATGTTTGTCTTACATTGAAAATATTGAAGTAGTTTCAACAGAAGATAAGATAAACGTTCTTGGAATTTTATGGCTAGTGAAATTATTTATTATTTCTTTTAACTGAGAAATCAATTCATTGGTGGAAACCCCAGAGCAATTTTTATAATTGTAATAGTAATTTTTTAGTCCTGCATTTTCTATATCCCCAGCACTAATTTAATTTAATTAACATGGAAGAAACTTCCCCATGCTTTTCTTCCCTTGTCTTACTCTTATTCATTTTCTGATTAATTATCAGGGAAATAAATTTGGAATCTAAATTCTCAGCAGCCTTCCCGCACTTCTCAGGACTGACACAGCGGAGAAGTTTGAATTCCTCAATATTTCTCTTTATTAGGGAGAGACTGTCTCTTTCAAGTAGCTTTATGCCAATCCCAAAATCTAGAGTGACACAAGCTTTCATCTCCTCACAAAATGTAAACATAGAGGATCATCTGCTTTCTTTGTCTTCTGCTTTTCTCTTCTTTCTTCTGCTTTTCTCTCCTTTTAGCCTTCATTCTCATCTTTGAATAGAAATTCCAGGCAGATTTCAAGAACTCAAAAGTGTTAAAAGTCAGAATGCTAATACTAAAAATAGTCATACTGCCTCGTTAATCCCCTGCACACGCCCCATTGTTCTCCAGGACAACAGGCATTCCCATGCATTGCTTCGCTTCAGGTGACATTGGCGCTGCATTCCTACAATTTCTCATGAGGGAGAGGTTTTCACTCTTACAGAAGATCTCCCACAAATGAAATCCTGCAAGTTGTTGGTAGCTGCTTTACAGCGACCTAAAATGGAGCCTTTCACCATCCAAGTTCTTATTTTAAAGAGGTTCTACCCAAGTGATACAAAGGAAAGGTTTGGTAGTCTTTTATTAAAGATTTTTATTAAATCTTCATGCTTATTATTAAATACTTGTGTGACACAAAGGTGCTGCAGAGTCCCTGACCACTACAGTTTATCTTAAATAGATGCCTACTTATGATGGAAGTTCATCAGCACACACTTTTGTAGCTCTTAGATAGTACTTAATTTTATGTGCTAGTACCAGAGACAGTGTGAAGATGTGAAAATATGTACAGTCCATTATTCTTAAAAATATACAAAGGGACTTAAATCTTTATATTTAGAAAAGAGAAAAAAAATCACAAAAAATGCAATTATAAATAAGCAGCTGAAGAGGGGCTTTTAAATCCCAAAGGATGATAATTATTATCAATATATACTTCTAAAAACCTACATATTTCTACCCCTAATAATGGCTCTTATACCTGAATTTCAATCTTCTTTACTTGACAGTGTCAGGTAATTGCCATCTGATTTCATTTAAGGTATATTAAAAAACAGTGCAGTGACAAACAGAGCCTCCCAATTGTATAGCAATGGCCTTCTGATTTCTGTATATTAGTTTTCCTCTAGTGGCCATTATGAGAAACTTCAGGTCCAACTTGAAGGTTCAATTTAATTAACCATTATTTAGGTTGGGCCTTGCAGTAGTAACCTGCAAAATCATATTCCATTTTCACGCATAAATGGCCTTAATGACGGCCTTAATGTTATTTAAATGCAAATGTAGAATTCAGCTGTTCTCTCCAAGGGACTTGTTTTTGTTTTTAGTGCAGAGTGCAAAGCTTTCAGCACTGTTCTCTTGTCCAGGATGATACAGGTCATGAGGCAGGCTGTCAACACGCTGAAACCAGGGTGTGCGGGGAGGAAAAGGTGGGCGAAGAGTGTGGTACTTGCATGGGCAGGACTCACCATTTTATTTCATGCACTGTGGCTCTCACAGCCATACTCTACTATCACAATAATTTTCTTTTCTATAATAATGACAAGTGGCCAAGCTAGAATTCAACTGTGAGCACCACAAAAAAACCCCAAGGGAGTTTCCTTAGATGTTAGTGAAGGTATTGCATGTATCAGTTTCAGGTGGAATGTATTCTACTAGTCTAACTAATTTATTTTCTTTATTTATTATTAATATGGATTGAAAAAATAGGTTATTATTAATACCTTATTTTTCTTGGTAGCAAGGTAAAATCTGCCTGTTAAAAACACAATTAGGGAACAAGGGGTCCACCATCTGCTGATCTGCTGCCTGGATTATGTAGGCAGAGATGAGTCTTAGGGCTTTTCTGCCACTCCTGCCTCTAGGATACATTTCTGAAGCTGCCCAGCTGCTTGAATTGATAGCATTGGCCAGGCTTGTTTGCACAGGCTTCATGGCTGTGCTTGGGCATGACAGCAAGATCTGAAGTTCAAACAAGTTTACAACTCTTCACAGAGCCCACAGGAGTCAGAGGGGCCAATACATGGTGGACACCAGCCTTTGGTGCCGGTATATCCTCCCTTACAGCACCACTCCATAGCTGTGGCACACACACCAGGAGCTCCACTTCCTCCTGGAGCTCCTGTGCTCACCCAGCAGCAGGGATGAAGAAGGCAGGACCTCTTGGTGAACAGAGAGGGTTGCCATGAAAAGGCTTGGTCCAGAGAAATTTCTGGAACATTACTAGGTATGACCAGGAGACTTGACACAACCAGGTTATGGAGCTATAGAATCATTAAGGTTGGATGAGACAGAAAGGTCATCAAATTCAACCATTAACCCAACACTGCCATGTTCACTGCTAAACCTTGTACCCAAGTGTCACATCTACACACGTTTTTAACACTTCCAGGATCGGTGATTCAATTACTTCTTTGGGTAGCCTATTCCTTTTCCTAACACTTCCAGGATCGGTGATTCAATTACTTCTTTGGGTAGCCTATTCCTTTTCCTGACCATCATCTAGTGAAGAAATTTTTCCTAATATCCAATATAGTTTCTCTGGGCATTGTTGAGTTATCCATTTCCTTGATCCTGCAAAGAGCTGGGTCTTTGAAAAACAGAGATATATGCATATTCTCAGTACAGAGAACCTGGTCCTGCTTGCCTGGATTTTGGATACTGAATGAAGGAGAGTAGTATCAGAGATCTTGCCTCCAAACACAGGGCCAAAGGAAGAGGAAGGAAAACAGCACATGGTGTACTCAAAGGTGTTCAGGAAGGTTATGTGGTTACAGTGATTTTGGAGGCTGGAATGGATGTGAAGGCTTTGAAAGCCATAAAATTAGTGTAGGTCTCAAGACCTTACCATAAACTTACAGTGCTTTCAGACCCATTGATTGTTTCCGTTGTGAGAATTGTGAGAGTACTCAAAATCATAACTTTTAAAATACTTTTAAAAATCCTGGGTTTTTTTATTTTTATTTTTTTCCTTTTGAACTGGGCTATTATAAAGGTTGGTGGATATCATTTGAATACTGCTTGTCAAAGCCAGAATCTTCATTACACCGTTTCACGTGAGATTTTTTTGTTAGGAAATAAACCAACAAACAAATGAATTCCCTAAAACTACGTTGTCCTAAATGACAGTGGCAACTTTCTATACTGTTAGTGATGTACTCTTCTAAATAATGCCAGTTTTGAGAAAGGCCTTTGTAGAATGAAGGACATAGGATTCTACATGTGCCTTTTTCTACAGTGGGGTGGTGACCAAAGCTAACGCAGTGCCAGTCAGTGCAAGCTGTGAATGGCAAGGAAAGTAATTTCTTTAGAAGGGTGGTTTATTCCTGCCTGAAGTGCCTAGTTAGACTGTACTCCTAACTGGAGATTATCCTTTGTCAGAGGCAATCAGTCCCTTTACTTCTAAACTACCAAGCTGTCCTTATCTCTCGTTTCTTTTGATGCATAAAAAATTACATTATGGAGTGAAAGTGCCATCTGTGAGATAATTTTCAAAAACATCTACAGAATGGCCCTTCATGTTCACACTTTTCTCTCATTTTGATCTCATATCTCATGCAGCATGTTGCGCAACACAAATACACAGCCTTTTCCAGAAATATGCCCATGCACACTATTTAAATGTAATGTCATATTGCACTTTTCAGTTGTGCTGGTTAGAATTTAGTCTGTTTAGATGGATTAATGAGCTGCTTAATTTCTCAGCAAGTATCTCTTCTTGACAAGTGCATTTGCAAGGCGAGTCTTGTGATAACAGGAGATTCTGCATAGGATATTTCTGAAGCATCACTGAAATATAAGTAAAGAGAAACAGATTATTTGAATAATCTATCACAATATCTCTAAAATAAGGGGGAAGAGGTCAGTTGATCCAGAATCTACTGTCATTCTGAAATGACTGCTTATTGTCAGAAATCTGATATATGTTAATCCTATTTGTATGTCTGTGTAAAACAGCATTGTTGTACTGTGTCCTTTCATGCATGTTTATATGAAATGCAGGAAGTCCACAACAAAGTGTGAATATTTCTCAAGTTCAAGACCAAAAGAACCATGCCACCAAACATTAATTCACCAGGAATATTTTTTTTTACTTTTTTTTTGTTCTGGATTTAACCAGTATGATACTAAGTTCCTGTTTGGTAGATGCCACTCTTAAACAAGGTCAAGTGAATTTTAGCATCTCCAAAGTAGGAGCTGAATCGATGGGTTAAGTTAAATGTAATAAGGAGGGAGATGAACCTGAATGAAGGGTTGATCTGGACCACGAAGTCAAGAAGGGGCATTTGGTGCTGGCTGTCCTTTTATGAAGGTGTTGATGGGACATGAGAAGCAGGATACAATAGCCAGGGAAAACCAGCCAGTGGCAGCTGAATTTGAAGGAGAAGAGAAAGCTGACAGTGATAGTCTGAGGTGCAAGTGTTGCTGGTATTTTCTGTCAAGCTGCCTTATTGTAAACCTTCTGAATTGCACCATTTACTTTGTATTGAAAGGCCTCCAGAGGGAAAGGGATGTCTCTGCTAAGCTCTGGGGGTCATTTTGTATTGGTGACATAAAAGAACACTGTATGATACCACTGCAGGCACCTCGTGTAGGCAGCAGAATGAGGAGTACAACTAAACATTCCAAGGACAGAGAAAGCTTGTGAGAGAACCTTGTTAGAGAAGAAAAAAGCCATCCCACGTGTCTCCTTAGAAACAATATGTTATTTTTTGGATGCAGCCTCTAATAAAGAAAACTCTACCATCCATCTCTACCAAGGCAGAGTACACAAGACAGTTTTTTCTTCTGTTCTTGTGGATTAAGTTGTTGTGGGGTGCAAGGCTTCTGCAGGGAGCTCTAGAATGTGTGTGCCTGTTCCTGTATTAACGAGGTGGTTACTTGGCCTCTGATCGCTGCTCAAGAACAAATCTTTTCTCTGGATGTTCGTTGTGCAGCTGTGCCATGGGTGTGAGTGACCACAGCCTCTGAGATGCCAAATTCTGCTGGAATTATTAGAAACCTCTGCTTTGGAGTGGTGTCACCAGAGCAATGAGATTGCTTTAAGCTGTTCCTGTATTCAAATAAGACACAGGAAATGTGCTCTATATTCTCTTGGCTGTCTTTGATCAGCTTCAGGGAAAATAGTTACAGCTTGTAATTTATACAAAGCATCTGAGGAAAATTTCAATGAAGAGAAGAAAACCTGCTAAGAACAAATGTAATTTTGTACTCAGCATATTTGTGATAAAAATATGTATATGGCATATACATATACATGTAGACACTATGAGGAATTTTCACCCAATTCTCAATTCATCCTGTTTGGCACACCACAGAATGAGAATAAGGATAGTGCTCTTTTTTCACTGTTTTTTTCTTGTTTGCAGGAACTTGGTTCAGCCATTTAGACGTTGTCAGGACACAGTACCAAAACATAGTTTTTTGTTATAGTGTGCAAGAAAAACACATGAATCTTGCATTTTATTTCTTGAAATTCAAACAGATGCAGAAGGGCAAGGCACACCAACATATACTGCAGAAGGAAGCAAAGTAGGAACGCTGCAAGTTTCCAACCTTGTACATGCTGAAAGCTGGTGTCAGAAAATGTGTTTATTTTTATTTTAGAGGGGAAATTAAAAGGAAAAAAAAAAGGGGGGCTCCCTGTTGTGCTTTGGCACTTTGCCTGTCTCAGCTTTGATGGAGTGGCAAGCACCCTGCAGTCTTCCTGGAGCAGCAGCAGGGTTCCAAAGTCGGGGGTACGATCCTACATGGAAAAAAAATGCTGGAATTCTGCTGGGGATTGTTTTAGTCTTGCTCTCTTGCCTCTCTGTTCCACCCAGAATGGGAGTTTTGTGTCAGAGAGCTATGTTTTGGGATGTGCTGTTTGTCCACCCTCCATGGCTGGCTGTGAGTACTGTTCAGGACATTTCTCTATCCTGGCGTTCTATCAGCTTGGATTATGTCATCTTCATTGAACTGTCAACTTACTGCAGGTCTGTCCACCTCAGCTCTTGAGGTGCACCATTTAGTGTTGTCAGAGGGCAAAACTAAGGGATTGTGTTGTAACATAATATGCCATATCACAGCATCTTATCTTAATAATCACTCTCTTACTGCGTTGAAAGAACAGGGTTAAGCGTTCACGTCATTACCCCCGTTGCTTCTTAATTGACTGAAAGAATCAATTTCCATTTTTCACATGCATTTATTTTTTACAACTCATTGATTACATCACGCTCAGCATTTTGATCTACTTCTGTTTTAAAACGATGTCTTTTACTTGGTGTTTTGTAGCCTCAGCGATATGGTTATTTACAAGGAACATAGCTGATACTCTGACCTAACCCCAGGTCTAAGAATAGAATGTGCAAATTTACAAAACACTGGGCTTTGTTAACTTAGTGCTCTATGCTGCGCTCAGGTAGGAAACATTCATCTCCAGTATATTGGTGTTCCGTTGCTCTCTGATAAGGTATGCTAAAAAATAGCAATCATGCTGGAGCAAGCTGTTTTAGTGAGAACCAACAGAACCTACTAGATGCATGTGCAAAATTTTGATTCCACATTTAAAATTGGGTGATTAGCTAATTTGTTTCAGCTATGGAATATCCAGTTTAGCTTGAATTTCATGCTCATGTAAATGTCAGTTTTGTGATGGCAGTCTTCTGTATGAACTAATTGCAAGGTTTTCAGAATTTATTGGTGATGTCCAAGTGATTTAAAAATAGCCTTTGAGATCCAACATCTGCCTTTAGAGGCTTCAATAATATTCTGGGGGATCTAAGCAGCAAAAGGGAAGAAACTAAGCAGGAAAAATATTAGTAGAGTGGACTGGCAGCTGTTATTATTAAAGAACAAGTGGGGAGAAGTAATTATTAAATTAGATGTACTTGTCTAGTTGTATGGCTCAGGCAACAGGATTGAACAATACTCCCAAAAGTTGTTGTGTACTTATTCACTGGATTAACTTTATACAGCCAAACTGTCAATATTAATATGCTGTGAATGTTACATGTCTTTGAGGATGACCAAATATAGACAAGGAAAAAAAATCAGCACATTTGCAGTAAAAGTAAAGTCAACTCTTCATTCCCCTTTGTGGATCTAGGAAAAATATTTGTGATTGAACTCTAGGTGACTTGCTAGGTTTTTTTATTTACAAAAATGACTGCAAGTCAACTTTATCTTTGTATGTCTAGGAGAATGCCCAAGTTTTTAAATATGTTATAAAGATGCAGATTTCTCCCAGGCATTATAATATAAAATTCTGTGTCTGGGTTTGGGTTGTGCAAAACATTTTGATCCTAATTTTCCTACTTATGCAGATGGAAATATATCAGTAATTACACCACTGAAAATATCTGAGATAGAGAAGGTTTAAAACAATTATGATCAGACCTGGAAAAGCCTAAGCTTTTCTAAATTGAAAATTTGCTAGTTGCTAGCTAAATTAAATGCACACAAAGAGGATGATCAAGTTTTATTAAAAACAACACAACAACATGGAGTTGATGACTACATCAGCTTCTTAGAAGAAAGCAAATTCTATAGTTCACTCAATTTTGACTCTTTTAATTTTTCTTTGCAATCTAGTTAATCTAGAGGAACCTTGGGTTTTTTGCTTTTAATTTCTAATGTTAAAAGAGATAGAGTCTCTTTCTTAGGAAGTTTGTGGACATATTTCCTGGCATCTGTAGGAAGAAAGTGGAGAAAAATGGTCAGGAAAGTTGGCATTTAATAGTTGTTATTATTATTAAGAATAGCTCCAGCTATGTATTTTTTTAAATTATTTTGAAATATTTGTAGACTTTTTGGTGAAATGATACTTGATATTTGGGAGCTTGATCCCAGTCCAATTTCTTAATTTGTTAAACTAGAAGAGGCACAAAATCAAGATTTCTAAGTGGTAGCATAGCATTAGCTATTAATGTCCAGCATTAAAATTTTGCTTCTAAAATATTCAGTCCTTTCTTTTTCAACTGTGAAATCTCAAAAAGCTTTATGAGTATTTTTCATTTCACTTTCGTGTAGCATCTTTGTGAATTCCCATTGTTGTTTCCCATAGTGGACTTTAGAGATATGTAGAAATGCATGGAGAAAACTTTTTCTGTACAAGTTGTCTCTGAAGACAGAGAATACTTGTGATCTGGAAAGAGAATAAATGTTTATGAGAAGGAAATTTTGTTCTAAAATTTCTAAATGGGAAATTCAAAGAACACACACACACAATATAAACCCCAAAACAAACGAACAAACAAACCCCCCTAAAATTTACTACACTTTAGTAGTGTGTGGATAAGCCAAACCCCCTCTGAACTTCTAAATCAGAAAGTTACATGTCTCCTTTATAGCACAAGGGGGCAATGTTGGCCTTAGAATGAGAATTTTTCTCCTGTCTCCAGTCTAAATGCCATCCCTAAGTCAGAAGTAACAATGATTTCATACAGAGCTGAGAACTGCTGTTTCATAGAGCTGTCTCACAGGATGGGTGATTTTTCGTCAATTTACTTAACCAAAGTTGTGAGACTATCAGGTGATGTCTAATTGAATTTTTGATCCTGACTCCAGCCCGAGGAATGTCATAACTTTTATGTCATATACAAAGGCTACAGCTTTTATAAAATTCACAATTATATCAGAAATATGAAGTCATCTAGGAAGAGATTTTAGGGATTTATAGCAGCTATTAGGTCACACTTTCGAAGCATTCTAATTTCCAATTCAATCCAGGATTCAATGAGATATAAACGCTTCCCCCATGAATTGCTAGCATTCCTTTTAATAAACAAACAAACAAACAAACAAACAAACTTTTTCCTTTTCTTCCACACTGTTGTGCAGGTATAGCAGATATTTAGATGAAGTCACTACAGTTATTTAACAGAAACCCCCTATTTTGACTATATTAAACTGCCATGTCATTTCTCAAGAAACATTTTGTTTCATCAACCTAAAATAATGCTACCAACATGACAGAACATAGCTGAGAAAATGAGGTAAGTAATAAAAAGTCATAAATAAGTAATAAAAATAAAGTAATAACAATAAAAAAAGTATTGTTATACTTGTTTTGTACTACAGAAATAGGCAGGGAAAGCCAAAATATATTGAGATTAATAGACAGAAATATCTTTACTTTTTCTTGTTGCTTAATATTTGTTAAACTAAGGATGCTATGCTGAAGAGCTGTGCATCATTTAAAAAAAAAGCTTTATTGGTGAGAAATAAATTTCATTATGTAATTACGGAATAATAAATGGAAGTATGCCCTCTTACTATCCAAATTTTGAGACAATATTTTGAATGATGTGTTAAAAAATCAGTGCTATGAAAACAAGGAGTCCTGTAGATGAGTAGTTAATGGAATTTTTTTTCCATTAAAAGTATGATATAATTGTTACATAATGAAAAAATATTTATTCAATTATCTAATTTGTGGATTAATTTGACATATTTATACCTACTTTTAGAAAACAGAGAGAGATGGACTGTTGTTGCTTTATCATTGGCAATATTCAGTACGGTTTTCAAATAAATTTTTTTGTTTTTCTTATAGTTGCTTTGATTGAATAAATCTCCTTTGTTAGCACTTTTTGATTTCAAGCCTTTAGTAGTCCCTCAGCCAGTTTTACAGCTGCCTGTTCTGACTCACACAGAGCAAAGAAAAGGAAGGGGAAGGAGAAGTAATTGAGCCTTCCTCTAGCTCTTGGCCCTTAGCTGAACATAAAAGCTGCTAAAATTTTGTTCTCTAAAAAGAGGAGATGATACAAAAACTCAGGAAGGCAGTGCATGAGTGTGAGGAAAGCAAACAGAACTAATTCCAAGAGAAGCCCCCAGTGGTGTGTAGAGAGGATGAAGGAGGTTACCATTTCATCTGCAGAGGAAAGGAAGCCCGGAGTGGAGGGAGCACACAGGGGTCAGCATTAGGAAGGCTGGTAGAGAAGCAAGAAGAAAGAAAGAAAGAAGCAAAATCATGGGAAGTGGAAAACTGAGCTTATTTGATTAAATTTTTTGTTGTTAAGCTGTAATATTGCCCGTGGGATCTGGATATTCTTTCAGTGGGGTGTCCTGTTGAGATCCTCATGTACTATAATATTATGAGGAAAGGGAATGAACCGTTTGTGATTTTTGTCATTTATTGTGAGCAGAAAACATAAACATTAGGCTGATAGGTTTTGAATTAGGTTGAAAGGTTTTGAAGCTTCTGTTTTATGGTATTGCTGAAAAAAAAACCAAACCCTGAATATACCGAGATGAAGAAAAATTCCCATGAGGCTCAGTGCTGGAAGGGTGATTCATGTGAGTTTGGGGGGTGAATTTCTTCCCTTTGAGCCCACACAACTCTGCACTGAGCAGCATGCTGCCGTGGGAGGTGCTGTGTGTGTCAGGAGATGTGTTAAAACCAAGGTCTCACAGCTCCATCAGAATTCCATGGCTCTTTTCACGGCACTGGGTGTTAACTCTGTAAACTGGCCAAATGTGTATTTGAATAATTATACTCTGCCTTCTGCCGAACATGTTCCAGGTAGCTTGAGTTGGAAAATATTTTTCTGTTTTGTTTTATTAAGTGGGGGTTTCTAAAGGAGCCTTGTAAAAATTTGCTTAAAAAAAAAACCAAACTGTTCTAACTTAGCTCTACCCCTGTTTCAATGATAAGTAAATGACCAGTCTCAGCTTTCTTTTATATCATTATTGAAGTATTTTTGACAAAACTGCATTTAATTCTCATTTTGCTTGACCTCCTCAAATGTGTATTATTGTAAATCCATGAGCTATAGTTCAGGGACTGTAAAGAATTGGTCAAAATCAAAATTTAAAAATGCAGTTAACATTAAAAATGCATTCAGATATGTAATATTCAAGAAAACTGGGAATAAGTGAATATATGTTATAGAACTACTGTATCACAACCCATAATGGAATCCAGGAGAACTTTGCTTGGGCAGAGACTTCAGGACTTGATCTCTTTTAATTGCTTTCAACAGCATTGCCAACATGTATTGCACTTTTCGTACAAAAAATGCACCTTTGTCCTTTGGAGCTAAGACAATTTCATTTTAACATGACCGCTTTTATGTCTCAGGATATGCCTGAAATAAGTTACAGTAATTTCTGGAAACAAAATGCCTCCTACACCATAAGCCTCTCAGGGTTTTCTAGATTTAGAGCAAATTCCAAATCGTGTCCACATGTTCTTTGAGCGAAGATAACGTATAAAAAAGATGTGTGTAATAGAGTATGCTGAAGTCTGCAGTGTCTTTTAGTAGTGTTTTTAAGACTGAGGACAAGGCTTATAACTAACAAATCTGTAAGGCTATCTGCACTGCTTGTCTTTTGGGGTATCTCTTCTCAAACTGGTTCACTTAGGGGGAAAACCTCCAGCACGCCTTTGCTCAGGCCAGATTGTTTCCAGTCCAGTTGGGCTGTGGCTTTCCATGCTTGGTGAGCTGTTTTCCTGCGTGCCTTTGTGCTGGTGTCTGACAGCAGTAGAAAACAGACGTCAGGCAGACAAAAACCCAGCACTATTTCTTGAGAGGCGATGGTGTTGTCTTCAGGAAAGGAAAATAAACACCCTTTGAGCACATCGACCCAGGTTTGGCTGCAGGGCAAGTAAGAACTTGGAAACAGGGTTTTGGGAAAGCTGGTTTTTTACATTCCTCCTGGCAGCTACCAGATCAAGTACAGCATAGATGTAAACTGGAAAGTTATAATGCAGCTTTCACAAGAAATAGGATTTTTGCCCACACTTTGAAGTTTTTTTCTCACTGTACCATAGAAGCCTCTTGAGAAGTAATGCAATGAATTTTGTTTTCTATTTTCCCTTGTCATTCCCTTAAACGTTGAAAAATGTGCAGCATTTGCTTGTTGACGCAGTGGTGGTTTGACTTTCAGATAAATAAAGAGTTACAGTTAACTCAGAATGTATTGTCAAGTCTAGCTTTTCACATGAAACAGTTCCTGGGAATTTAGTCATAGTTGTTTTTGCAATCTTCTCAAAAAAACTACTAGATCACTTCTTCAGTCCCTTAAAACTTGAACTTTTAGAAAATGAGAGAGCCTCGGAAAGTCTAAAAAATTGCTCTATGTTGCCCTTTAAAAATATAATTTTAGCTGTTGCATGGTCTACACCTGTGCCTATCTGCTAGTGAATGCCTGAACTACCTTTGGCATTATGTTCATGTTTTCTGCTAAAAGGTTTGGCTTCCTCAACTGAAAGTAATTAGTAAAAGAGTAAAGCTGAAATTTTACTTCTTTTTTTTTTTTTTTTTTTTTTTTTTTTTTGCATGGGAGAGAATTACATAATGGCCTTAATGCTTAACAAAGAACAAAAGATTCAGTTAAGAAGAATTTTATGAAATTAGTTGAAATCTAAATAATTGGCATAATTTTTCAGAAACATGCGACTGATAAAAGTATTTTTTAAATTTAGACCATTCTTTTGTCTATTTTAATACGGGAATTCTCTTTAGCAGGAAGACTTCAAACTGATACATCTGCTATGCTTAGCTGTCAGGGACAGCTCTCTCATTATGTGCCACTGTACAAATGGCAACTGATTTGAAACTTCAGTTGATGCTCAGTAAAGTCTCCCTAACCCCAGGGAGTCCGTAAAACTCATAACTTCTGGTAGATGTTGTGCTGCAGTGAAAAGAAATAGAGATAGGTGCTATAACAGAGAGAAAAATACATGAACAGGTGTGAAAGATGACACATTTAAGGAGGGTTGTGTGCAATCGGTTTAGCCAAGGAATATTTTGGAGCACAGCCGCCCCAGTTTTGGGGGCAGCAGTTCTTTCTGTGGAGAGGAGGAGGGTGGGCTGGTCTCCCCACTGCCATCTCTGGGCAGCAGTCCAAGGCACTGTTCCTTCCCCAGGAGGCACATGGGGCAGGACGGGCAGCGATGGCATCTCTGCTCTCATTTCAACCTGCCGAGGGGCCAGGGGTGTAACTGCTGTTTGCAACCTAATTCCTAAGCATAGGTAACTTGTGCTTATTAACTTGTCTCAAAATCTTGTGAACCTTCCTGTGTTTTTCCCATGCTGTAACTTCATCTGTGTGACACACTCTGAGATGGTGACTTTTTTAGGAAAAACAAAGGCCCTTTGTTTGGGAAGCATTAATGAGGCCTTAACTCTTTTCTTACCCTCTGTCAATACATTATACTATTCTCAGGAGAAGGTGTGGTATCACCTAGAGCTTCTTCCCCCTCCCCACTTTCCTAGCACATTGAAAATATTTGCCAAGCATAATTTTGTGGATATCAGCATCACAAGCATGAGTTAAATGGCTAAGAAATAAACTTTATGTTATTTCTTTTGAGCTCATTGTGTTTGCACAGCACAGGTGGCCTGCAGCTGTGGTAAATCTGATCCTGCAGTGACACGTAGTTCATACTCAGGCAGTGGGAGCACAGTAAGTCCAGTGCTTCCAAGAGAGTGGTGTGCAGTCTGAGGTTTTCCTGAACAAATTGCATTTATGGGGTCTGTGCACTGTAACCCCAGGCATGCCAGAATATGTGGTAACAGGCAGGAGCTACTGGGTTTGCCTACTGATCTGATTAGGCTAAGACATGTAAGGAAACCCTAAGAACCCCCTGGATAGAATTTACAAGGTTCCATTCAGGAAAATAATACAAGAAAATCCCCTGGAGGCTACACTGAGAATCATCATGGATCTTTTAGTACTTTCTGGTTTGTGCTATTCTGCAATTAGCAGCACCTAAGATTTGATATGCTGATTAAAAGAAATGTGTCCTAGTTACCTGTTCAAGAATCAGAAAACAAAAAGAACGTCTTGTGCTTTTGGAAGGAGCTTTGCTCTGGCTGTCAAGGGTGTAGGATGTGAGATGGAATAGAATCCAGGCTTTCTTAGAGAATGGCTGATCTATTACCTTTATGCATATGTATGTGTTAACGAAGATGTAGTATAACCTTCAAAATGACAATGGAAAACAGGTGGAGGACATGCCGAAAATCTTTTGTTTCTGATGGATTCATACCTATAGAGCTTGACATACTGGTTGTTCTAAATCCCTGAAAAGCCCATTAGTTTACATATACTTAATTCTAAGTTTCTTCCCAGCAGTTAAGTAAAGAAAAAGGTCCTTTGCTTCAAATCCATTTTAGGATGTATTTTTTTCCATCAGCACTGCTTATCAGTGTCTGTACTTCCTTCCTCAGCTGCAGCTGCCTTGAAATAAGCTTTGAATTAACTCAGAATTTAAAAAGTACCAAAGGAAGCCCTTTGTTTACTGCCAAGGCTTGTGTGAATCAGTATGCTGGTGGTCTTTTATGCAGAGACTGAAAAGAGTGTCCCAGAAGCAGACTTTGAACTTGACTCCCTCTTTCTTTGCCACTAACTGATACGTCACCTGTAAAACGTACAGGTTGTGATGATTTATGGGACACTTGTATTGCAGTGGTACCAGGGGCCATTTGCTCTCTAGTGTGGTACACAGACAAAAGGTAGTTATGTCCTCCAGCATTTATGTACACTAAAATAATCCCAAGGTGTTCCTGAAGAAGCATGGTAACCCTTTATTTCAGCAAATTGACTCAGAGACTTGGAGCACATGCTTAACTTAATGTAGCTCTGTTGTGTGAGTACCCTGTGGGACAGCGTTTTATAGCATTGTATCAAAATAATTTCAAACACATCAGGGTCACTGGTCCTCTTTCCAGCCTTTTGAGCTTATTGTCTTTAAATCCACTGCTGCCACCAGAGCAGTGTGAGTTGGCAGTGCTGGAGCACGCTGTGCCAGTCAAAATTTGTCAGTGCAATAAAGGAGGATGACAAACCAGCTCAGCAAATGCTTGCATGTCACAAGCTAATATCTCCTCTACACAAACCCATGAAGCTGGTTAGGAAATATTGTCAAACTAAATAGGTTCTGGGTTTGTTTTAACCCTGATTGCTTTAACACTGCCCGTGGAATCTTTTGCAGTCTACTGGGGTTGTCTCAAACTACTTGAAGAGGAAGTTTTAGCCACATTGCTTTAGTTTCTTTTACTTTGACTTTTTACGCTAACATTTGCAAATGTGCTTTTGGAATCTTCACACATACACTTGGGAGATCATTTTTCTTAGGAAAATCTTTAGGGTCAAATGAATTTTCCATATGGGGATTCTAGTCCCTAGAACCATCCCAAGAAATAAAAACTATCAAGCTAACGGGATTGTACATTTAAAATAATATTTTTCTCACTTAAGAGGTGAACAAGTGCTACTTCCTGACACCTCACATGTTGAAGATATTGTGCTGTGTTTGTTCTGAATTCTTTGAAATTAACTCAGCTGAGCCATCTCTGGTATGGAAAGGTTTGTTTGAAGCTTCTTAAAAGTGATAAAAATTTGCTCATAATGAAGTCTTTGCTCTAGGGACAAAGACACTAAGTCTGGAAATATAGAAAGAAAAACAAATTTGTGAGATTTGTGGAAACCAGCCTTCAGTCACTTGTTCACATCTTTCTCTTGCACCCTGTTGTAGAAGAGGCACAACGTACTTCCAAGTTCAATGTTATCTTAGCAGGTAAAATGGCAACAATACATGTCCTTTTCCAGCTGTAAAAGTGCATGCATTGACAAAGAGAGAAACAAATTCTATATAAGGAATTACTTTTTTCTCTTTTTATCTTTTCTGAATTTTGTTGTGGTACCTTGAAAATGGCTAGACAGTTCTTCCATTGTAGTCCTTAGATACTTACAGTGCCTGCTGTGTATCAAATATACATTTCTATGCTCTAGAAAATATCTTATCTACTTACTCTGATTCTTCTCAGAGAAAAGAAAGGAATAATAATTTTGAGGGACAGAGTTGTGTCACAGAAACATTCAAATTGACCAAATATATCTTGTTCCAGGATTTTATGTGTCTTTTCATTAATAATGAAATTAGACAACTAGCTGATAAGGAAACTTCTACTACAGATGTTTAATATTAGGTACAATAAAGTCTTATTTTATGAATTTCAATAGCGTTATAGGAATTAATATGCTAACACTTACTTTTCCTGTAAATATCTAAACATCAAGGTAGGGACAAAACCCCCATAATTTAGATGTAAGTTTTGCTGGTGACTGTAACAAAATTTGAGTTTTGTTTTTCCTAATTTCTCCTACTGGAAGATTTATTTTGATGAAAAGAATCTGCTAGTCTCTGTTTTAATTATTTTCATGGATTTCTTATTCTCTATTTTCTCTTAGACAAAATTCTTCTTTATATGATATCTTCTCTCTTTAACATCCTATGAACATCCTAGAGAACATCTATGTTCTCTGTCTAACATCCTTTAAACCACCTTTGTAATTTTGTATTTGCTGCCAGCTTCATTTTTCTGGACTAAACAAACCAGGCTCTTTCTGTAGTTGTTATTCTGGTGTACCACAATCCCAAATTTCCTTGACATGTCTTTCTATATTCCAACAGCTATCCTGAGGCTGGATACTTAGTGAATTCAGTGGATCTTCCTTTATTGTGTTTGTTCAAGGTGGTGAGATCTTATTTCATAGCACAAATGATTGTCATTATTTACTAAATTTTATTGGATTTCTCAAATCTTTCTCTAACTTAATTTCTCAAATCTTTCTTTTAATGTAATTTTGCAGTCCTGCCCTGTGTTTGCACTAAATGTAAACTTTTAATGAATGCATTTAGCTAGGTTGTTTTCTGTTGGTTTTTTTTTTTTGGCCAGAGGGATTACTGCAAATATGAAATAACTCGGTCCAGAAGGTCATTTTTAATGTCCTCATATTTTAATAGTTTTTGTTTTCAGAACAGTTCATTACTCTTTTCCCTTTAATTAGATTCAAATGCATTCCAAGTGCTCTTAACTCTTCCATTTTCATTTTTTTAGCTCTCCCTGCATACTGAATTTTGTCTGTCTTATCAAGTGCAGTTATCGCACTAGTTTTACAGTTGTAGTTCACAATATTTTTCTTTTTTCTGTATTTTTATTACACTTCTTTTCTGCGTACATAATATTTTCCCCTGTTGTTGAAATTATACTAGCTTTCCTTTATTTTTCAGTACATTTACTTGAATATTTTAATTCTTTTGAGAGACCGTCATGGTTCTTAAGAGGATGATAGCTTGCAACATTATAAGATAACCAAAGTGCAAAAATAGAAAATAAATAGAGAGAAGCAAAAGATTACTTGTGAGGCTGCCTGTTGTACAGTGTCAATGAATCAGCCACTTAAGAAACCCCATTTGTGTGAAATTAAACTCTTTTGTTAGCGTGTTTGTATTTAATTATCTTTCAATTATTTGTCAGAGAGCTCTCTGAGGCAGGTTCATATCATGAATGTATGAACAGATTTTTTTTTTTTTTAAATGGTCTGTTTTTTTTAAATTTACTATTTAGTTAAAGCTTCATTCCTCTTGGAGGCTGTGCCATTATGTAACTCATAAAAATGTCTTTTTTGCAATCAGTGAAAGCAACTGGTGTGCTTTGAAAGTAGTGTCAGGCTTATGAATGCAGCTTTACAACGTGGTGTTGTATTTATGAATAAGCCAGAATATTATCTACAGAATTTTACTGCAGGACAATTATATTTATATGGTATAAAAAAATGCATCACTGCAGCCTGGATTCTGCTTCCAATTCTCAAAAATGAAATTGCATCAAATGTCGGAAAGAGTTAGACTTTTTTCTTTCTGCCTTCAGTCACTTTCTCCAATGAGTTGGATAAGTACTCTGTAACTGGACTCCTTTGGCTCCTTTTACTACTGAACTAAAGCCAGATCTATGAATTAATTCAGCTTTTACCTCTCTTAAAATGGATGAAATCCCAGTGAAAGTCCCTTAAGATAAAATTATTTCATAAATAGCAGATTCAGAGGCAATATAAATACAATTATTTGGATGATTACATCTCTTCTTGGTAAAAGAAAAGAAAATATTATAAAGTGAATCATTACCTGCCCTTTACAGTTCTCTGTGTAGAGACCATTGTTAATAGGCAATGACACTTGGAAAGACAGCAGAGTTGGATAAAAATCATAGCAATAAAATATAAAAGCTCATTGAGTAGGCTTGTCATTCATCAGTTAAAACCAATTAGAAAAGGAGGAAAATACCTGCCAGTAATAATGCTTGACCCAATCATTAATATGTACTTAAATCACATATGTACTTAAAATATAATGGAATGAAGGAGACTGGAAGGAAATAAGTGTTCAAATTGCTTTCAAGGACTGGTGCCCTCTCAATTAAAGATTTTTGGAAGATGCACTAAACCAAAGGATATTGAGCTTATAACTCCTCCATTAATATGTGAGCATATGGAAATACAAACAGATGAATGAAGTAGTTCTACTGAAATCACTTCGAGACTTTATGATACTTAGATAAAATTTGCTTGTGGTGTCATAACATTCATTCTGCTCTGGAGTGCTCTATCACCTATAATTTGATCACTCTGTATTTTGTTTTTAATTGAGGGCAATTAACTATGAAAACTTACATAAAAACAAATTTGCTGCAAGGTGACTTACGTGTCACAATGTAATTGATTTTATACTAGTTCTGCAGTCATCACAGGCCTCTTGCTGAACTGCTGTGATGAATTTTAGCTTACGTTGTTTTCACTGCTATAAATTCATACTGAGTATTAGATTGTTATTTTAATATTGATGTTTAAGTCAGTGTTAGTCATTTAAAGAACAATATATGTGCATTTCAAGAAGGGTGCTTTGCTTTAAGCTAGCATTGGAAGTTATTTAACAGCCCATTAGCCATAGGTTAAACATATGCTGTTATGCTGCTGAAAATATTAGCTGCAAGGTACTCCTTAACCATTGATACACTATTCAGGAAAATGGTTTCAAAATCTTATTAAAAAAGATATTTCATACATATTTAAATGTCTGTCTAGACAATGATAAGAACGTGCATGGCCCAAACCAGAAAGGACAGTCAATCCACAGTGTCTGGTCTAGTAAAGGGAGCTTTAGTCTCACAGTCATAGAATATCAGGCATGAAAGGTGCTAGATCTTCCTCATGAAATTTTTCTTTCCAATGTGCTCTGCCTTCTGCTGCCCTGGATATGGATTTCCCAGACTGTGGACGGTCTTCCTGTGCTTGGACTACTGAGGCAGGTTAAGAAGTTGACGCCTCAACCCTCTCCTCATTCGTTACTTTCCCCCTGAAACTTCAAGGCTGTTCTTTCTGTTTCAATTGCTTTGTCCATGGCAAATGCACAGGCTAAGGGGTTGAGATGCCAGTGTTGCCTTGGAGAGGCTTTCACACCTTTGGACAGTTTCTCGTGAAAAACATTGCCCCCAGTTTTTCTCCATCCTGATTTAAAATTATTCTTACTTACACTTCACTGAGTAAATGGTTCTCCTCAAAGACTGAAATTATTCTTTTTACATCTTAGTAACTTACACTCAGAAAACCTAAATGTATCTGTTTTTCTTTGCTGTGTTCTTCTTTAGTCATATTCCATAAGCCTTTCTACTTGATTTTTTTCTCAAATGTTAAAAAATTCTATCCATCACCTTTTAAAAATTTCTGTAGTTCTACACAAATTTCTGTTTGTTTTTGTTTGTTTGTTTGTTTTTTGTTAAAGAGCCATTTAATTCTGAAAATTATTTGCCAGAGTCAGAAAGGGTCCATGACGGAGAGAGGCAAAGATTAAAAGTGTAGATCACAAGAATCCTTTATACAGAGAAGATTGAACTAATTTCTCTCTTACCTTATTTCATTACAAATTCATGTCTAATTTACTGGTTTGTTGAATCCTCTAGAACTGTTCTGTAGATTTTTGAAATTTCTTTTTTCATTTATTATCTTTGTTTCAGGTAAGGTTATTTTCCCCTGATAACTTTACATTTCCACCCCCC
>VWZN01001860.1:616768-628212 GCA_013396955.1 Regulus satrapa
AATAATTTTACATAAATCTATTTGCACGTGTCCATATTAAAATTTTTCTTTGCTTGTTCTACCCCGTGCAATGTTTATATAGACCCCACATCTTTCACTTTTTAAGGAAACACACCAGAAAGTTCTAACTACAAGTTAATGCTAACTGGTTTAAAAACATGCAAGAAGACAGAAATCAGACCTCTGATTCTGTTCAAAATGTGGTGGAGATGATTAGGATCTCAAACAGGAACTGAGTCTCCAGTTGTGGGGTCACCAAAATGAAAGCCTGGTGACTGGCCAACCTAAACACAAAGGAAGGTTTCATAAGACAAAAGTAGCACAAACAATTAGTAATAGGAAATAAAAAATAAAAAAAAAAAAAGAAAAAAGAATAACATTAAAAATGAAACTTAAGGCATTCTTTCATTGATTTTCATTTATACAGGATTAAGTCCTGTAATTAATGTGTCTCATTTAATCTTCTTTCCTTACAGTCAGTTCTCTTGTGACTTGGGAATCACTCGGATGGTGCCATACTGGACTTGAAAGTACGTATGGTCTTTCCCTCACTGGCCCCATCTTGTACTGTCCTAGGTGAAATCATTCATGTTTTTTGCAGAAACAGCAGGTTTTCACCTCTCTTCAGAAGAGAGGGAATATTTTATAAAATAGTTGATCCATACAGGGCAAAAATGCTTTTTAAAATAATGTCATTTTAAGCTTCACTTATCCCTGCTGCAGTGAGAGGGTTCATTTTACAAGCACACTGGCTTTAAGAAACTATGTAATTTGGATTTCATTAATTCTAAATATATTTTTAACCTTTTGTAGAGGTTTAAGTTTGGGATTTAGAGTGAGTTGTGCCTAAATTGGATGATATAACTTTAATAAAGGGAAATACAGCCAAGCTACATAAGAGTGTCATTAATGCATTCATGACGTCCCTGAGAACTGAAAAAGAACTCCCAGGAGACTTCAGAAGTTAGGAACAGAGCTAACTTATTTAAAAGATCTCTGTCTGTATAACTGTGCTTATTTAACTATAGTCTTGAGATCTGGACTGTGTGAAAAGAGGTTTTTAAATTCTTTTTCTAAAAATAACACCAAGTATGAGTGAAAATGTAGGTTTCTTTAAAACTTTTCCTTTAGTCATCAATACATATCCCTTCCCTCCCTCTTCCATGCTTTAAGCAATGAAGAAAGTTACTAACTCTTGAGCTAGCAAGATTTACATGGGGTAAGGGGTGTGTTTTATAGTGCCAAGATCAATCTCACCTGCAAAAGGTCTAAATGTTGGAAATGTTTGTTTTAAAGCCTATTTAGGAGCATAACTTCTATTATTTTAGCTGGATCAGGGGCTGTTCTAGACACCCCCTCCCCCCCCTCCCCCCAAGACAGGAGGGACTCTATCAAGCAGGGTGTGTAGGGATGTGTGGAGGGCTAGGAGCTTTAAACTGAAAGTAGGTAAATTTAGATTGGCTATTTGGAAGGGATTATTTACTGTGAGGGTGGTGAGACACTGGAACAGGTTGCCTGGGGAAGCTGTGGCTGCTCCATCGCTGGAAGTGTTCAAGGTCAGGTTGGGTGGGGCTCTGAGGAACCTGGTCTAGTGGAAGGTGTCCCTGCCCACAGCAGGGTAGCTGGAATTAGATGACCTTTAGAGTTCCTTCCAAATCCAACCATTCCATGGTCCTATGATTCTGTTGCTCTATAAACTCATGGGATAACCCTCACATTCCCTTTCAAACTCAATTTTCTATAATTCTTAAATTTTAACATTGACTGGATCTTTTCTAGAAAAAATATTTGATAAAATTTGTCGGTTGTCCTTTACTCAGTTTATTTTATAAAATACCTCTGCAGTTCCATCTAAGATTTGCTTAGATAACTCCAGATAACTCCAGAATTCCCTTTTCCTGTAACTAAATCTTTGGGTTCAGAATGCATCTTTAAAAGTCTTTAAACTTGAATGGCTATAAAATAATTCATTGCCTCATCTTTCTTCCTGTGGATATTAGTCTCTTCCCAAAGATGTGGTGTAAGTTAATCATTCATGGATAAAAGTTCACCCATCACTTTTAGATTGATTTAAATATACTTGCAGTGCAAATAATTATGGAATAAATTTTTATAGCCCTGCACTTAAGTATTTCAACGTTTGAAAGAAGACTTCATCCATTTCAGTAATTTCTAGCATAAATGTTACTAGGAAAGGCTCAGCACTGAATATATTCTTGTTAAATGTCAGAAAGCTGATCTAGAGTCTTTATGAAATAGGTAACTCTTAAAATGACAGCTTGAGAATAAAATATGGGTTTAAAAAAGAAAATGTTTCCCTTGAAAAGGTAAGTGACAGAGATCACTTATGACCTGGTGAATGCCCTAAAATCTTAGTGAAAGATAACATCTAAATGCCATAGTGGGCCAGGTTCTATGTAGTAATAGCCCATCTATGTTCATTTTATGCTACAGACTTGGTTCACTGCTTTGAAAGAATTGAAGGATGTCTTCAGTCTCTCTCTTCTGGACAAAATAGACTGTAAAAACTATGCTGTGCTGTGTAAAACTATATAACATCCAGATATACTATTATATAATGTGTATGTACTTTTAATATACTTTAGATAGTATTTTACTACTGCATAATGTCACAGACATTATTTAGATAACCATGCCCCTTAATGATTGCTAAGACATTCCATAGACTCATAGCATGGTTTGTGTAGGAAAGGGCCCTAAAGGTCTTCTAGTTCCAACACCCTGCCATGGGGAGCAACACCTCCCACAGGGACACCTTCCCTAGGCCAAGTTGCTCAAAGCCTCATCCAGCCTGGTCTTGAACATTTCCAGGATGGAGCATCCACAGCTTCTCTGGGCAACCTGTTCCTATGCTTCATCACCCTCTCAGTGAAAAATTTCCTTGTAATCTTTAATCTAAACCTGCCCTTTTTCAGTTTGAATCCATTCCCCCTTCTTCTGTTGCTACATGCCCTTTGTAAAGGGTCCCCCCTGTCTTTCTTGTGGGCTCCCTTCAGGTACTGGAGGGCTGCAATTAGGTCACCCTGAGGCCTTCTCTTCTCCAGGCTGAACAATCCAAATTCTCTCAGCCTTTCCTCACAGAAGAGGTCCTCCAGCCTTCTGATCATTTTGGTGGCCTCCTCTTCTCCAACATGTCAATGTCCTTTTAGTGCTGGGGCCACAGAGCAAAATGGAGGGACAGAATCCCCTCCCTCAGCCTGCTATTGATGATTATTTGGATGCAGCCCAGGACACGTTTGGCTTTCTGGACTGCAAGTTCACATGGCTGGCTTATGTCTAGCATCATTTTCTCACCCACCAGCACTCCCAAATCCTTCCCAGTAGGGTTGCTCTTGATCTGCTGCTCATCCCCCAGCCTACATTGATACCAGAGGTTGCCTCGACTCAGGTAAAGCAGCTTGTGCTGGGTCGTGTTGAATCTCCTGAGATTCCCTTGGGCCAACTCCTCAAGCTTGTCCCTCTGGTTGCCATCCTGTCCTTCAGGCGTGTCAACTGCACTGCTCAGCTTGGCATCATCCACAAACCTGCTGGGAGTGCACTTCATCCCTTCCTCTCTCTTCATTGCAAGGGGGATTAGCCGGTTGTCCAGAGTCACACTCTACCTGTTGCTACGTAACAACGTCTGCTGGGAGGTTTGTTGCCACTGGGTCCTCTCAGAGCACCTTTGGGAAAACAGTGGGGCAAGAGAGTTCGCCACCCGTTAATGTTAAACTTATTTTCTTATTGAGCTCATGAGAACAGAATCCATCTATAAACTTTCTGAGACCTTGATGTATTAGAGGCAGCACTGAAGATTATCTAAATTGTTTGTTATTGCTCAGTAGTTCTTTATATGCAGTTTCTAATGAACAGAACAGTCAGCTGTCAGAAAGTGTATTGTTTATTAACTATACTCATCACATTGGGAAATAAACCAAAAGATCTCTTTTTACTTCATGGCATAGTAGAACACATCTTTATAAAATGCAATTAAAATATGAAGAAATACCTCATAATAATTTACACTCATATTCTAAATGTGAAATCAATCTCTATACTGTCCTTGGAAAGCAATGGAGCAAATGGAAACAGTGTCTCTAGCATGAATCATAATGTACTACCAAATGTAAAGTAGGTTCACATTTTGAATATTTTCACCAACAATAACAGCATCTCCTGAACAGATCTCAGTCAATGCCTGCCAGGCAGTCTGGAGACAAACACAGTGGTGCTGCTCACTCTCTACCTGCTCTAGCAACAACGTGGGAATTGGCTTCCCAAGTATATAATCTGCTACCACATTAACCAGTCAGGAAATAGAGACAAAGACTGAGCCAAATCCAATCTGTAGGAAGTATATTATGTTATTAACATATTCCAGGGTGACTCAGGAAGAATAATAAAAATAATTGCTTCTTCAGTAACAAATGTATTACAAGAGATTATAATCTAATTATTGCTTGATTTGTATTATTCTGTTTTTCTATGTTTTGAGGTCTCATGACTTCAAAAGAAGTTTTTCATGTTCATGTATTTCTAAAACAAACATTATATACATATACCAGACTTTAGTGGGGAGATTTTAGAGGACCTTACAACTACCTAAAGATTGGCTTCTGCATATATTTCTTGGCTTAAAAGAGGAAGTTAAATATCTTTCATAATATGGAATTAGCTTAAAAGACTAGTAGTTTTCCTAAACTCAAAGAAGAGGTATGTGTTAAAGGCTACCCAAAGCAAACCTCCCTAACTGTAAATCTGCCTATTTTTCTGCTGATAGTATATTTTTCAATATTTAAATATTAATGTTCTTTGGCAAGTGCATTAGGACTCAAGTGATAAATCTAAAACATACAGTTGCTCATCTCAAACATTAAAGTTAGGCTGATGGTCTCCTGAGAATTGGGGATTGACCATATATACATTATTCATCCAAAATGGTTACATGTCATTAAGTCCAGACTAATTTTTATTTCACTTCCTCATATGCTGTAGGCAGCAAGACTAGGTATATATTGACATTTCCAAAGTATATTGCAGATCAATATGATACACTTTAAGGCAATTGTCCCTACAGAAGGTGCTCGACCACTTGAGAAAAAGCTACCTTTCATGAAGAGGTTAGTTTCAGCATTTTGCCTGCACATATACTCTGAAATCTGCTCTTTCTGTGGTAAAATAAGCCACCCTATTTTCACAGCTGTCTATTTTGAAAGAAGGGATTAAACAATGTTTATTTATTTCTCTTGTGCATGGTAGCGCCTTTGGGCTTTCTGAAATCAGATTGCACTTCTTAGGTACAGCTCATCAGTTTGCTATTCTATCAATATCTTGCATATTTCACCACATGCAGCATGTTGTGATGCTAGCATTTTGTTTATGAAAGAAATATATGCCTTAGATCTGCTTTCAGGAAAGTAAGTAGATGGCTGACTATCAGAGTGAGAGGAGTAGGCCTGGGTTGAAATTCCCACAATAGAAAATATATAATATCTAATTTTTATTTCTCACAGGTGCTCAAACCATTCATTTTTGTTTAGATAAAGAATGCTTTTGTTTATAGGACTAGCAATATCAAGAAAATTTCCCAGAAAAATATACTGATTTTATGATTCATGAATTGTAGTGTAAGTTCTGCTGGAAGCCTGTATAAAAATCTGGAACCACAAAAACATATCAACAGACCTTGTTCCACAGAATTAAAAATCCAGTGAGGCAAAGCAGATGGTGGATGTGGAGAATTGGAGTGAGAGATTAAGGTGCTTTTGTAATTTAACCTTCCAGTTGATTAGTAATGGTGGGAATAGAAATAAAAAGTCCAGTCCTGCCACTTCAAAGCAGCAAAACCCACCAAATCCTGCTGCTCAGGTACCTCTCAGCATCTTGACTCTTTCAGTTCAAATGCCTGAATCCTGCGGGTATCTTTTTATTTCTGATTAAAAGCCCTTCAAGAGAAAGGCTATCTGTACTAATTATTTCTGCAAAACAAGTTCTGCCTCTCCCTATTGAGCAGTTCACCCATGCAGCAAAATTTCTTGTATCTGTAACACATCTCTTTAAAATAATCTGAGTGCCAAAGTGCAAGGGATAGTGAATAAATTATTTTAGAAATAATTTTAAAAAATAAAACCTGTTTATATTTTTTCATATCTTTTTAATAATATTTTTGTGGACAGCCACAGCTGAAAACTATGTAGTAATTATATTTATAAGAAAAGCTTCACAACTTTTGAACATTTTTATTTAGAAATAAATAACTTTAAGAGGGCTTTTAGAATGGATCCCCAGAGAATCCATTCCTATGTCATATCTAGTTTGTCCAGTCATCAAAGGGAAATGATGAATAAGTATGATTGCATAATTATAACAAGATTATGTGGGACACTCCTGGACACTGATAAATGCATAGGGAACAGAATCTAAGGACTGGACAAATAATGAGCATCTGAGATTTCTAGATTCTTCTGGTGATATAGTATTGGGCTTATGCATTACACTGTGGACCATTTTCCAGGGTAAAATGTTCATTGGCCTTGAGGCCATAAACTGTGACCAATTTTCTAAGCGTCTACTGTCCATTATGTCATGGAGCTCCCATCATGTGAATAATATTCTAGTTAAATATAATATAAATAATTTTTTTTAAAGTCCCTGAACACAAATTTACATGACATATTGTAAAAGCTCCAAAAGAGTCCCTTTCTGAATCGTTACAGTCAATTGGACTCTTAACTGGTCTAGTAAGGAGCTGAGAATCTGAGAATTAAACTGCTCCCAATTAGGCTGTAAAAAGTATTTTATAAATGAGAAACACACTAGTGATTTGAAGCCAACTTGGAAACAGAGCACTACTGTTTCATATACAGGACTGAGATGGGAGGGCAAAGGGCAATTCCAAGAATAGCAAATCTATATTTCATATACTTCTATGACCAAATAAGCCATTATGTTATTTAAAATACACTGTAGTGCATGTATTTGAATTGGGTAAGAACATGACAACCCACTTTAGCCACAAATGTGCAAATAGACTCAGTACCTGTTTTATTTCTGAGAAAGTTCATCCAGACTTTACCTTTCTCAGGGCCACTCACTTCTCATTTCCAGTCTTGCTGAAACTCCTAACAACTCTCTGAACTCTAAACATGTGTGGAAGACACCTGAATTATTTCTGTAAACATTGTGCCTTCCTGAGTATTTGCTCTCAGTGTTTATTGCTCCCCTGTCAATCAAAAGCCAAAGCCAAGCAAATTGGTTAGGAATGTGCTCAGATATCTGGGTTCAAAGGGCTTTGAGACAAACACAAGGTCTCTGAGCTCAGAGATGTGCCTTGCTTAAGAGAGGTAATACTGAAGGCCAGAAAAAGTCTATAGTGATGCAGGTGTTCCTCTGGCTCAGAGCTGATGACTGAGTCCATGACAGCAAACAAGGCATGAAAAAGAGAGTTTAAATAAACTAAGGCTATGGCGTGCAGTCTGTCCTTCACTTATCAGCAAGAGTGCATTTCCTGTGCTCCTGAATGGACCTCCCTGCATAGTTTTATCCTGAATAAAAACCCCATTTTGTGTGCTTCAGGAATGCCTTGTAACATGACTCAAAGGTTTGTCTTCTTTTGAAAACTTTTCCCATCATGCTCTGTCATCACTAATCTTTTATTTGATAGAGCCAGGAACCTGCTGGCACAACATTATGTTTTATAATAGGTCTTCTATTACTCAGCATGACAGATAAATGGTCTTATTCAGAAAATGAAACAAAAAAAGCACAGCAAAAATGCAGAAATGATCCATATCCATCAAAAAATAACATCAAAAGAGCTGCAATTTCCTCCACTACATATTAAAAAGCATAGACATTGGAAAACTTTCCTTCTGTCTTCTACTCCCTTTTGTTTTCTGTATTATCACTTCAATATTCATAACCTCATTCTAGCAGCAGGTAGGCACATTACCAGCCTATATATGCTGTTGTGCAGGTTGAATTGTTTCTTCTGCCCTTGTGATGGATTTAATTTCTCTGTGTTCAAGACCAAACCCATTTGGAATGACTGCCTTTTGCAGCAGCCACAGCAAGAGGCATTATCTCTGACTCTTCTTCCTGACTGAAGGTGGTTTGTATTTTGTGTTTGCCTTCCCAGGGTGCCTCAGGAGAACAAGAAGCTGTTGGCTTTGGCAGCCTCAGCCCTGTACTGTAGTTCTTGCCCATGTGAACTCCCACAGCTTCACAGCTTTGTACAATGGCCCGTGCTGCCAGTCTTGGGATGCTCCCAAACTGAGTCAGGAAGTCACTGGAAGTCACAGGCACCCACTGGAATTAAAGGGCACATGAGGATGCTTCATTTGCCTTGATAGTGCATTTGGGCAGTTTTATGACCCAGAGAATCACACTGAGAAGTACAGTTAACAAAATGGTCAATTAAATGTGGCTACAGCTAAAGAGTGTTGGAAATAGTGAGCATTAGCATAGCTCCCTTGCCCTCTGTAATTTGGAAATTGCTGACCTCTATAACTGTGACAAAAGGCTAATTTTCAGCATTGCAAAGATGTGTTCCCTGAGTACACGCACACAGTTCTTTAATGCTTGATGTGGTTTGACATCAGCTACGACCAAGTGCTCCTCAAATGGCTGGAATGTAAAATGAAACAATCATTATTGTGTGCTTTCAACATCTATCATTTATTTTTCATTTATTAATGTTAGTGAGCAAAGTTCATAAAACCACATTACCAGAAAACACAGATGTCTATGGATGAAGACTTTAAAATATTCACATTCTTATCTGGAAAAAAATTCAACTTTGCATGTTGGTGGAATTGTTTACTGACATAATAGAATTTAATGATTATCCTATTCAATACACATAAGATATAGTGTCTATTTTTGATTTTAAAATTATTACAGATTTATATACACAAAAATTTTAATCAGGTGTCTATGTCTGATTTCTTTCACTTTTGGAAACTGGGGCTGAGAAATATCTTTCAAGCAGCAGAGATGATTGTAATTAATTAAAATACTAAAATATTATATAAACATCCTGTTTTTTCCCATTGATCTTAGGAATACTGATTAGAAGAATAGAAAATAAAAATACCAAGCCTCAATTTTCATTGAAAAAAACAAGAGGTTCTGAGATTTGGAGTTGTGTAAAACAGAATTTCCCAAAATATTAATACTGTTTTGGTGTACAGTATAGTAGATGGTCTGACATGGCTGTAATGATTTAAGCAATTTAGATCATAAAGACAAATGCTTTGATGCCACTGAGAGAGGTGCATTAGTAATACCTCTTTATAACTCTACTGGTTCAGTAGCAGTCTATGGATTATTGACATCTTCTTGGCAAGACCAGTGCTAATGCAATATATTACAAAAAACCCAAACTTTTTTTCTGACTCGTCTGCATCAAAGGCAAGCTGAAAGGGGCACCTATTCAGAGCAATGGAAAAATGAGGACATAAAATGACCTTGATGTCATTCTTCAAGTCTTTTGGAAGCAGCCCCTATGTGAAGGTTTGCCTAGAAATTCTATATTTAAAACTGGCTCTGTGTCCCTGCAGGAAAGTCCATGGAGATATTTATCCATTAGTGTGGCTGTCCACCTTAACAGCAACATCTTCCTGGAGTCCAGGCAGGGCTGAATTAAGAGGACAGTAGAGACCACTGTCACCCTCTTAACTCTTGTCCATGATCTTACAGAGGACAACAGTCTTATTTTTGTGAAGAGCCCTTCACAATCACAGCATAAACTGCAATCAGTTCTGGAGGATTACGTTAAATCCTTCTAAGCATACTTTACCTTCAGAGAATGTAAAAACCAGTTTGGGGTGTGATAGTCACTTGTGAAATGTGGTGGCTCTTTAGGGATTTACACGTGAAATGTTCAACTAGTAACAGAACCGTTCAAAGTAAAGATAAATGCATTTCAGCTGAGAGAAATATTAAACTCTTTCCTGAATTCAGTTCTTGTAACAAGAGGGCCCTGTGAATGTGAATCAAGGTTCATTCTGAAGTGGAAGTGTTAACCAAAACAAGTTCTTATTCTTGTGTTTGTTGACCAGAGAACCCGTCTTACTTAAGTGTCAGGGTGCTGTACTTGGGATCTTCTTGGATGTAAAATATTCACTCATGAACCCAGTTAAAAGTGATTGTCACTCTATATGACCTGCCATTTACAAAAAGATTCTACTTCAGCTGAATTTGTCTCTGGGTTACAGCCGTGCAGTCATACTCTGAGAAGGACCCAGGTGTTTCTGCCAAAGAGAAAGATGAGACAGAAGCTTTTGACCCTGCTGATTTCACTGTTTTTTTTGTTGTTGTTGATTTTTTTTTTCCCCAACCTGTTCCAAGATTTGTCCAAGAAAGTGTGCAGGAAATTCTTGATGGCATCTTTTTATATAGGTGTTACTACTACAGATTATGTTCCATAACGTAATGTATCACTTGGAGTAGGGGGAATTTCTGTAATATTATCCGTGTAGTTTTCTCCAGCTAAGTTAACTGGGAGTGTAAAATCCTTATGCTAAAATATACCAATGGAAATACTTTAAAAAATGTATTTATTAAAACAAAAATAAGACTATTAGAAGGTGCTATTAAAATAAACTTTTGCCATGTCTTTGAAATCAGGTGTTATTGTACTAGATGCTGAGTAGTTCCTTTCCCTTCGACCTTAAGATATAAAACCACACTTGAAACAAAAGCGGTATTACATGGAGACATCTTAGAAAGACACGTATTAAATCTCATTTATCGATCAATTTCCTTGAAGCCGCTTCGTCCGGGCAGTGGCTGTGCGGCAGCCGGGCCCGGGGTCGGGCGGACTCTCCCGGGGAGCTCTGGCCGGCAGAGGGAGCGAGCGCCCTGCGCGGGGAGCGGCTCCCGGCGGGACGCGCCGGAACCCCGCCGGGAAACCCCGGGGGAGGGCGGCGCAGGGAGAGCGTGTCCTGAGGGAACAGCCGCGGTTTCTGGGGCTCCATCGCAGAGGAGCATCGTAAGGAGGCAGAGGGAAACCCCCGTGGAGCTTTATGGGTGGATGAGAACAGGGAAAAGTCGCTCGGGCTGACCCCCCTCTCTGGGACTTTCTCCCGCTGGGGGCAGTGCCCAGCGGGTGTGGAACCGTGCTGGAAGGACAATTTGGACCCGCAGCCCTAAAGGAGAGCTATCCTGCGGCCCGGCAGCCAAAGCTAAGGCTGATGGGGAAATCGTTTCCTACCCAGGAGCAGTTTCTCAGTTATTGCTCAGTTTCTCGGTCGGCGGAGGCGACATCCGAGCCGGGAGGCGGCTGCGCGCTCCTGAGGCGGTACTGAGGCACCTGCCCCGGGGTGGGCGCCAGACCTGCCTCCCTGGCCCCACAGGAAACTTGCCCAGGCATAAATGTCCTACTCTCCCTCTTTCTTAAGTATTTGGGACTCTTGTCCTTTTTTTTTTTTTTTTTTTTTTTT
>VWZN01001860.1:648254-673661 GCA_013396955.1 Regulus satrapa
TTTTTTTTTTTTTTTTTTTTTTTTACCACAGAGCCTGGGGCTTCTGGTCCTGTTCTACTGAAAACTGCAGAGGCAAACCTCATTATACCACTGTTTTTCAGTAAAAAATATTTTTAACAGAGGCATTAAAAAATCTACTTATATGGAAAAAACCATCAAAAAGTTTATATGTTGTAAAGGAACAGAAGTATTACATGATGTCTGCATGTTCCATATGTAATTATCTGGCTCTTCAAAAGAAAACACACAGGCACCAAAGTTTTTATGTTCAAATTACTATGTCTTGTGAATACTAGAAATAATATGTTTTCTAATAAACTTTTCACTATCACATTTTGACCCAGCCATGGTGTGCTCAGATACTTTCACTATATCTTAAAATCAGACAAAACCTGTTATTTAAAGTGCATTTTGTCACCAGGCCCTGATTCTGGAAAGTACATTAACTTCCACTCTGCTCCGTGCCTCTCATTAGGCAACTTATCCTTTATCTGTTGGTCATAAGCTTTTTGTAGATTATTTTACCAATACAAGAGTTTTCCAGATACTCTGTAACAGCCTTGTTTCTGGCATTAAGAGCATAGTCCTTGAAAAAATTTCCCTGCTATGGAACTGAATGAATGGATTTTGTATGAAAGGAAGAACAAATATAATGATAATTTAAAAAAATAAAATTTGTTGTCCAATGTTTGAGGAATTCTGGAAACATAAGAACTGTTTTATGTTTGAAAAGTGCAAATATAATTCAACTTGCTAGCAGAGTGTGCAGGATGTCCAAGTTCTTCATTCACCCCTGGATTTGATATATAACAGTAGGAAAATTACAACCTCCTAACCAGAAGTGAACTTGGGTTTGAGCTTCAAATTCTAATTTGCCAGTTTTCAGTGTGACTTTGGACAGAAAGCTATGTGCTGACTGACAGAACCTCGTCCTCTGTGGGAAAGAGGTGTCTGATGTGCAGCTATGCCTCTTGCTATCACACCCTGCTGCTTCCAGTCATGACTAGCCCTGATCCACGCATCCAACACTCCCCACTGCAACCAGATAGAAAACAAATAAAATCTTTCTTGTAGCGCTTTCTCTTTTCGCACGTTCTGTATCAAGTTTTCAATCCTGTCCTGAAACAGATCTTATTCTTTTGAATGTCCTTCAGTGAGATTTTCTTTTCCACGTATGTGTGAAGGTTATCAGACAATGAAATGCCTTGTCTTCTTCTGTGTGACATCCAGGAATGGTCATTCAGTATTTGGCTAGGAACTGTTCCAACTATTTCCTGTTCCACCATTAAGTCTGAAACTTTTGCTCTTCAAATTTAATGTTCCACAATTTAACACAAAATGAAAGTTATGCTTTATTAACATAGTCTTTTATGAGGTCTGCCTCTGAAATGGCTGCTTTATGTGGGAAAAGCTGAGTTGCTCAACATGTTGTCCCCATCCTTTCAGCTACATGACTGAAATTGATTTTTCTACTCATGTAGAGCCTTAGAAACAAGACACATTATTCTGGTAACATTCACTTTCTTCTTGTCCCTGTCACTCTGTACTTTGTGGCCAAGGCCTGTTTCTACATTCTGAGTAGTTTGAAAACTTAGATATAAATACTTTTACTTAAAAATATAGGTCATGATAGTCAAAATTGTGCAAGGAAAATGGGAAGATGATTATAGCTAATGTCTGCTTGTATAAAAATATGCCAACAATGTAAACATCTCCTGAATTAATACAAAAAAATTGTTACTATTATTTTAACATTAGATTTGAGTACTCTAATTTTTTGCAAAGTTAATGTTCACTTGTTCCTTGAAAGAACTTTCATTAACACCCTTTATAACCGTTCATTATTTAACATTTGGAACCAAACTAACCTTTGCAAATATTCTTGTTACTGTGCTAAAATATGGAACTCAAACAGGTAAAGTTTTAAGAACTTGGCAATGAGAACAATGGTGGGAGTTAGAATGGAAAAATTAGCTCTCCTAGAAACCCATGGTATAACAAGAAATGCCAATGAAGACAATTGAGTTATGGGACACAGAGTTTGGAAAGACATCCATTCTCTTATCTGACTGAGATGGTTTATATGGTTCTACAAGTACACACTGCTGAGAACTTGGAAGTCTGTCCACCCTGCCATATTTTATATCAGCTAATATTTTGTTGGGACATCTCTTAGTCTCAGTTTAATGAAATAGTTTTCCTATAATAATTGTGCCTTGTGGGCATACCATCCATTTCATGCTTAACAGATTTGGAGAGTTTGAAGGATTCAGCATTGTTCACTGATCACAGGATGGAAGCATTTTCTGGGACAGCAGAAATTTTAAAGAAGTATTTAATATAATCCTTAGCTGTCTATTTTCAAGGCTGAAGACATCTTATTTTGCTGAAAACTTGTCCAAGTCATACATTCTTCACCAAAATTTCTATTTCTACTATACATTTTGTGCTTCCCTATAGCAACTGTGACTGGCATTCAGAGAATGGCTCCAACAGTCATAATACTAATTTTAAACCCATCATCTTTATTTAGAAACACTTCTTTCATGTGCAATATGTTGCATTTATCAGCACAGAATTCCACATGCCTTTTTATTTCCCAGCCACTCAGTACAACTCTGCAGTCAGTTTTTAACTACCCTGAGTATGTTTGTAGCTATCAACAGGAAACCACCACTTTTCTCTTCATCTTCTTGCTCAGGGCATTCAGCAAAACTGAACTCAATACAAGAAAATGCATTTGGTAATTGAACACCAAACTATTTTTGGTCAAGAGCATTTATTGTTGAATCTACAACTTATTGGAAGTCAGCCGTTTTTGGAACATAGAGATACAGTAAGCATCACAGGATATATTCAGATCCTTTCCCTTCCTGGATCTTTTGGACTATGGGAGCAGAACTGGAACAGGGTATGTCTGCTGATCGGGAAATGCACTGAGATTTCTCTTATAGACTTAGATTCTAATTTCATTTCTTATTTGGAATGGCTCCCAGTTCTCTCCAAAGCCTGTCTAAATGACTGCAAGGTAAGTCCTTAAAATAATATACCAAATTAGGGATTTAATAGTCTAAGATGTTAAGTTTGAAATGACAGCTGGGATTTCTCCTTAGAGGCATTGCATTGGATATTGTCTGCATACGAAGGAAATTGTTAAGGTAACTCATTGCATTCCTGGAAGCTTTAATAAATACTTAGCCAATTTTGCCTTCAAACTGTGGACAAAAGCATCTTTGATGCAGCTCCTCAACCAGATAATAATGATATGTGTTCTTGGCTGGAATAGACTAAATATGTGTCATATCTGAGGAAGGCCACAGAGATTTTAGTTCTTAGTGGGATCTTTTCTTTCTGCAGCATTCTGATTCCAGGCTAGTGTGGGGTTTTATTCTCTGGTAGGCAAGTCTCTTCTATCCCTAAGGGATAATTTGCATGCTAAGCATCCCAAAATCTGATTGTCCAATTAAACCAATTTGCATAATATTGTATGCTGTAGGTAACTATGTCCTCCTGCTCTAAATCTGTTCCACAGAAAGTGAGGATTAGTGACACCTTAAACATCAGACCTCCCAAGTTCCCAGCTCTCAGCCATGTTATGTTATCAAATTGTACACAAAGACAAGGAACTCAAGGTTTTGTATCTGGCACAGTGCTGAATTTGCAAGAGAGAAGGATGTTTAAATTAGTGTTCTTGTTGGATGTGTGTGCAGAGGCAAACAGCAGCACTGGCCCCTTTTCCATACTAGGGTTTGCCCTGTGGAGTGATCACAAAGCAACCAGCTGGGTTCCTCTTGAATGAAACTGGCCTAGAAGCCAGCTTTGTGTTTTAGGAGTGAATATAACATATTCCAGTGACCAATGACTGTTAAGTTGTTTAAAGCTAGTCTGATGCAAAATACCTGAAATACATGTGGAGTAGATCTTGTTTCTGCACCAGCTCTTTCACCTCACAGATCTGTTTCTTTTATGCTATATTACTTGTTTATATAGACATGCTCCTACTGCTCAAAGGTTTAAAGGAGCTGTTATGAAACTGGCCTATTGTACTAGTCCCTTTCTGGGTTTTGGGGTAACTGTGAAGACAACAGAGAGAAGTTAGGTCTGACTTTAACACAAATGAATCAATATGCTTTCTCAACAAAGGAAACTAGGTACTTATTATAGATATGCGTAAACCTCCTCTTTAGAGTAGGCAAGCATACTGCAGCTGCTATTCAAAATGTCAATGAGTTAAGCTTGAAGGTTATTATGGAAGGTTAGTGAAAATCACACCTCTGCTCAGTAACACTCTGTGTTGTGTCTCTTTCCTCTCTTTTCATTCCCTTTCTTATTGTTTGCTTTCTGAAATGCATTCAAAACTTATTTTCCAGTTTAGCCTGGAAGGAATGTGCGATATGAGTTTGGTAGTCAGTTCAGCCACGCGTTTCCTCTGTGGTTTGGTCATTCATCTGTGAAATGAGGATATTACTTTATAAAGGTGTCATGAAGATAAATTTCGTTAATTTATTGTGAAGCTGTCAGATATAGAACCCCTGGCTAAATTGCTCCACTCATCTTCTGCCTCTCTAGATTTGCTTTTTCCATCAATTTTCCCTCTGTAAATATTAAATAGATGCCTTTTCTGTTTCTCACCCTCAATTCAAAAAATGTAAAACACTGTTTGTTTATCTTGTTTATTCGTCAGACGACCTTGTCTATCTTGTACTATTTCCTTCTATGTGGACATTGTTCTAGTAAGTTTCTGTTGTCTCTGCTGTCTGCTTGAGTTTCTTTTGTGAAATGATATATCCGACACATCTGACACGTCTTTGACTGATCAATGAATTTGAAGACAAGAGATCATTATATAATGTGTTAAGAACTGGATTTTCAAGCTGAGATCCTGTCTGCATCCAAGATTGTTTTTTTTCTGAATGCTTCATGGCCTTTAAAATACACAGGTACAGACTTTTTCTAGTCTCACTTTTTACTGGGCTCATTGATCTGTTTAGAGTCTACTCTGCAGACAGCTGAATTAGCAAAACTGGAAGTGCAGCAAACTGGATATATCTGGAGCTAGTTTTGCCACCAGAGAAATCACAGAGTGCTATTGTGTCTCCTGTCAGTTTGGCAACTTTAAATCTGCATTCAGACTATTTTAGGGCTGACTCCACAATGTTTGCTAGCTTGCCTCCCTTCAACAGTACAAAATAAACTGCAGATTCTCTTTGTGGAAAACGAAAGCAAGCGAACACCATAAGCTCTTTCTGTAGGAAGAATCTGTGCAACCAACAGGAAAGTAACAAGAAAGAACAATGCAGAGAGTAAAGCAATCCCAAACAGATAACTTAGCACACTTACTGGAGGACCTACCCTGGTATACCAGGACACTGAGTCAAAAGAGGTCTGTGGAGACTGAGGATAGAATAAAAACAACTTTTTCCTTCTCATATGAGGAGCAGAAATAAAACTAGTACTTCCTGTATTTAATGTTTAAGAGCCTTCTCAATGTTTACTAGGTAACGTAATTTTACTTTTCCCACCAATTTTTTAACACCTATTAAGTCCCACTTAGTCCCTTGGCATTAACAAGGTATGTTGCAAATAAGCAAGACTAATAGGATGCAAAATTAATCATTGTTTTTGTTAAGCTTTATATTCTCATATTAAGTTAAATACTCCAAGGATGATATTTACTTTTCATTCTCTAGAAATAAGAAACTTTTAAAAGAAAAATTATAAAAAATTAATGAATTTTTTTAATGCTTAAATAGAAAAGTAAATGACACTCATTTAAAAATATTTAATATATTGGGAGCTATATATATTTACAGAGTTCTGAATCTATACTTATTTCATAGCTTTTTTGAACACCTTATGGTTGTATATCTGCCTCCTACAGTAGATATTTTATGACTTCAGTTGTCCTGTAGAATAAAGTATGCAAGTATTTATGCAACAGCTAACCCATAATGTGCAGAGAAAAGTACAACAGTGATTTGATGAAAAGTACATCACTCAACAGTGATTTCAGCAATCCGAAGGCTGAAAGCCATAAATCAGATAGGATCTGATTGTTGACACAGATTTTTAAAAAGAAAAATTATATTGTACTTGTTGGGTTTTTTAATGACTTCTGTCTCTCACACGTTGTGTCTGAGAGCAGAGCAGGACTCCTGGGATCTCCCTGCTGGCTATTGGGGTTGCCATGTTTGTTCCAACATCCTGAAAACTGAAAGCTTCATTTTCCAGATGTGCTTTCTGTCAGCCTGGGACATCTTGCAGGGCATTGATGACTGCTGGAGGGGATTCAGTTTTCCAAATCCACATTCCGGGCTGATAAAGTCAAGGACATACAGCAGAGAATGACAAGAGGGAATCTCAATTAATGTTCACCTCCTCATTGCTTTTGTTTTTTTATGTGTCACTGGCAAAATTTGCCTTCTTCATGTGCTTGTTTGTGCCTTGTTTATCTCCTAGTTGTCTCAATAAATATTGTTCTCCTAAATTTATATTTTCTTTGCCAACCTTCTGATTAGCCAGCCTGACCCTCTTATGTGAACTCTCAAACCAACCCTCTTTCCAACTTCTTGTATTTTTGGAAGATACTCTGTAAGGCTTTAGATCAAAGAAGCAGCCCTGTAGGATCCTGCCTCTTACTCTATGCTGGGATGAATTGAGAAGCAGCCTGCATATTAAAGGAAGAGCTCAAGACCTATCTAATTGCTATAATAAAAGGATTTGCAAAGGAGAGAGAAAAGCTTCTCCCAACTGCTCATGTGCCTCATTTCCTGAAGAAGTGTGGGCTCAAATGTGAAAGTGAGTGAGCTCTGATGACTTCTTCCAGTGGCTCTGGCTCCAAATTTGGTCATCATCCATGTCAGATGTGAATGAGCGTGACAGGCAGTTTGTGGGGGAGGAAAGGGTTGGATTTTGAAATAGGCTCCTGCAAAGCTGCCTCCAGATCTAACCAGACTCAGATCACATTCCAGAAGAGATCTCAAGAGCTGGAAACAATCAACACATGTTAAGCCTTTGGCAGAGGTTTTCAGAAAACTGCCTCTTCTGGTGCTGGAAAGCCAAACTGTATATTCAGATAAATGTCACAAAAGATGAGCATCTGCAAACAGGGCAGGGTGTATGAGTGCGTTATCCTTCATCTTCTAAAGGGAAACAAAAACTTACAGAAGAAAATGCATTACTTTATCAACATTTTCTCGCTACCCTTCCATGTTTTTCATTTTTGTGACACACCTCTTGCACTTGTGTACCTCTCTCTTCCACATTTTAAGAGGTTCAGAATATACTTGGTGGTTACTGGGACTGTGGAAAAATCACAGTGTGAAGTAAAAATCTCAAAACAAGTTGGAATTGAAATGAGATGATAATTCTCCATTTATGATGTCCAGCTACACAGAGCACATAACTTTTGTTGCATAAATTAACTAGGAAAGAGCACCAATGGCATCATGTGAACAAGGATTATGTTGAAAAGATATTAAATTATGTAACCTGATATGAAATTATAACAAAATGCTAATTTCAATGTACTATCCAAAAACATAATTCAGCTTTCCTTTTTTTTTTTTTTTCTGTGTGGTTTTTGTTTGTTTGTTTTGGGTTTTTGTTTAGTTTTGTTTTGGTGGTGGTGGTGTTTATTTTACTTCCATTAATTGCTGTAACAACAATGAGTTTTATTTCCAGGACACTAGTAGACAGGGGCTCTGAAATAGAATATCCTTTGTCTAGTAGAATTGAAGTTTATTACATCTCTCATGTAATACTACTGGTTGGGAAATTGACCATGGTAAGAGAACTCAGCTGTAATAATTGATATTGTATATTCTGAATTGGCTTGTGCTTTTCTAGTTTTAAAACAGAAATTTCAAATAGATTTTTTAACTATATGAAAGGATAAAAATACGGAAGAAATTATATTCTCAGAGGATGCTTGCTTTCTATATAGGACAAATGTTTATGTAAGCTATCCTCTAGAGTGTGAAATACGACCAGTTTTTCTAGAGATGGAAAAGGTAGAAAAAAAGAATCGAATAAAGCAAATAATATTGTGCATTGATTACTTTATGCTTACTTCTGTTTTAAGCCATGCTGAGACTGTAAAAGTAATAAACAGATACTTGAAAAATTCCCACTGTTACATATGAAAACAAAACAAAGAGCTCTTTCCCTTACAGTGTTTTCAAATAAAGTTTAAAAGCAATAGGGCTTTTCTGTATTGACATTATAAGTTTTGTTTTCAAAACTGAGTCCCAAAAGAATTGTGAACCTCTCACGGTGGCTTACCTTCCATAAAGCTTTAAATGTTTTTTTTCTCAGGCGTATACTTTCTACTGGCAACTTCTTGTGGTTTAGCAGAGGCACAGTCAAGCATCTGAAGCTTTTTGGTTTTCCTTAGCCGAGCTTTTAAAGACATAAAGAATTAACTTCATTCCACTGCTCATACATCTGCATTCTGGAAGAACCATGCCTCTGAAATGTCTACTGTTATCTCCTTCATCCCATTGTTTCCTAGGAGAAAGAGGACACCTGTAATGAATAAATTTCAGTCTTGGTAAAGGATGCTTCATATCCACAAGGGTTCTTTACCAAAACAATGTTACATGAAGCAGTAAAACTGGTGTAAACCCTACAGCAAAGATCAACATCCACATACAAAGATTAGGACAGCCTAAAGGATTTTTCCAGTCAATAATGTATTTAGTCCTTAATATTTTCCTCTGAGGATGTAGGATGTGTTTTTTGAAGTTTTTTTTTACCTCCTATTTCTTCTCACTGCTTTGCATTCCTAGTTTCTCCTGTGATGGACTAGTATGTCAAGAGGACCAGAGATTTTGCTTATCCCTCTGCTGGGAAAATTTAGTGATGCACACATGCAAATAGGAATTTGTTAAAGTCCTTTGTTTCAGGCTTTTTGCTTTCAAGCCCTTTTGTTTTTAGAACAGGACCAAGCCTCATCCATTAAAAAAATTTCCTTAAAATCTGCTGAAATTTTGGACAACAAAGATAATGGTTGCTTCTGCTACAATTTTATGGGTTAAATTCAACCCCTTCATTATCCCCTGCACAGTATGTGCAGGCATTATTCTTGATTGCCACCTAAAAACTATGTACTATTGCTGACATACAACTCTTTTTGTATACTCACATTATTTCCTCTTGGATCAAATGACACACACAGAAGTCAATGATTGCACTATGGATATATGCTGTAAGCAAAGTCTTACTTTAGAATTGTAGCTGGGAGGATTTGTCTTCTCTTTACCCACCAGTCACTCTGTTTCACTTGTACATAAATTGGGAAGAAAATGTGGGTTAAACCAGAAATCAAGAAATTTTGTCTGTGCTCAAGGAAAGTTCACAAAAATATATATCTTTCTAAAGACAGCCAATTTCCTACAATATTAAAATCAAGGCTACACAGCAGGGTAGCCTTTTAGGTAAGATAGCCTGCATCAATAAAATATTTAATGCAGAATAAACAATGCAGAAGGAATGGAGCATGTTTAATCATTCCTGATTGTGGATGACACAACAAATTCCATGTAGATAATTAGAGAAGAGATTGTTTGATTATTTGCAGTCATATGAATTACTGTGGAGAGATAACATTTAAAGTATATTTTCATAGCTAATTATTCTGTCTATGTTTCCTTTTCAATATACTTGAACTTCTGCTGACATATGCATTTCTAGTATAATTATTTTTGTGGAGACAGCTCAAGAAGTAGAATAGAAATTTTATAGTAATTTTTTTTTTGGTGTGGTTTACACACAAAGTTCAAAGAGACTTGATAAATAGCTGAAGGTTCTTGCTGTTATTTACTCAGGTTTAAATTCTACATTCATATTCCTATACTCCCAAAAACTTCCACAAAGGCCAATCACCCAATAGAGCTGCATCAAAGTTGCTGCCTTGAGACCACTGTTGCATTTGCACCATGGCTGTCAGGTTAGGTATCTTCCCTCCTCTCTAGCCACTTCTAGCAATTCTTGTGGGTGTTTTAATTACAAAGTGATATTAATTTTCATTAATACTTTCTGGTTTGGATATCTGAATAAGACTTTATTTCAAGTCTTATAGGGAAAATTAAATAAATAAAATATTGTCTTCTGTTTAAGAGGTGTTACCTCATGTGAAAATTTTGCTTGGGAATATAGAATATGTTCAAAAGAAATTCTGGCACTTCCTAGGTTGAACAACAGAAACACAATTGTTTATAGAAAAGGTTTCAAAAAAGAACATGTTAACTTTTAAATGCTTCTGAAAGTACTTAATCATCAATTTTCTTGGTCAATTATCTCCTGTATTCAATCCACACTTGTAATCAAAGCTACTCTAGTAAATTTGCCTTTTTAAGTGCATGGAGAACCAAGAAACAAAAATTCTTTTCTCCTCAATTACCTTTATACCTCCTTTTGCCAATAATTGTTGTCCTTTACCAGCAGCTTCCTTTGATTTCCGTGAGTAACTAGTGGTGTGAAAGGCTGACTGGTCAAAGTGGTCTCTAATTTTAATGGAAGGAGAGTGGTTTGTAGAAGGAGGATTTAAAAAAAACCCAAACCATTCAACACAAGTCACTAGCTCTTCCACAGTATGTGATCCATGTTTGCCTTTGGTGAATGTCAGTGTCATTTTCACTATACCTTTATTTGACACCTGCCTCAGAAAAGACCTGCCATCTTATATGAATACTCTGTTTTTCTCTTTTTTCCCTTTGGTTGTTTAAAAGTTAAAATGATACACTGTCCTAGGCTGAAAATTTGTAATGTTAATTTTTCTTAGGCAGGTGGGTCATTTTCTTCTAAATTCATTCAAATGTTTCCTAAGTTATCTTTCCTAAAATTATTGTCCTCCAAAATTTTCCTTTGAGCTCAGTTATGATATGAGCAGTAAATGTTCAAGCTGATGAGACTGAAGAAGGCAAACCAAGCTTAAACTGCCTCTCCAAGCTGCAAGTTGAGTTACAGCCCTCCAGTTGGGAGGGATTGTTACCACTCCCCATCCCAGATTTTTCAGTATTGCAGTGAAGAATTTTATGTCACTTTCACAGAGTGCCAGAGATATGACCAAAGACATTAAGGAATCTTACATAGCAGACTGCTGGGCTGATGAGATTAGCTTGAGCTTTGTCATTCCAGATTTGGTTTGCACAGTTCATGGTCAGACTTTATGCTGTATTGATAAAATATATGTTTGTTTGTTCTACATCATCATCATGCATTTAAATATTGAGACATTATTGAATGCTTTCAGGTCTGCCCTCAGTGGCTGTCAAACTAAAAGTCTGACAGCGTAATGATTCAGAACATTAGTATATGCCTCTCAATGCTGTTTTAAAAGTCCCTGGTAAAACACAGCAGAATGGGTTGTATATTTAAACCCTTCTGGGCATATGACGGGGCTGTGCAGGCCCGCTGGCAGCAGCAGCCATGGCAGCTGCACTTGGCGAAGTCCTTCCAGTCCTTCCTCTCCCTACTGTCACCCACAGCTGACACTCAAGGTTTTTCAGCTCTTTCCCTCCTTTCTCCTTTTCTAATTGCACCATTAGATGTGCACATGCAAGCAGTGGTGTGTAAAGCACCCACTGGCCTTTTTGAAGAGCTGTGTGGAGAAAGCAGTGAAGAGAGGAGTGAGGCAAATCAAAATGGGGAACTTCGTCTCTCCTGGCTGCAGAGGGGCCTCCGCTCTGGCGCCGAGAGCAGCTCTTTCCCTCCTCCTCACCCACCTTCGGTGTCTGTGGGGCTGTTTCCAACACCTTCCTCCCTGCCATTCATCTCTCCCAGGCATGTTTTGCCCTGTGTTCAGCTGTGTTTTCCAGAGGTCTCCACCTGGGCCGTGTGTCCATTGGAGCCGGCCGAAGACCTGAAGGGGCAGCCCTGGCTCCCCTCGCAGAGGCAGCCCCTGCAGCCCCAGTGCCTGGGCACCTGTGCCCAGAATAAAAAAAGGACAATAAACTGATAAATGAAGAGGCTGTCACTGTGAACTGCAAGTGAAATGAAAGAAAAACCCAGTATGTTCTGTTTCATTGTGATTAAAACCACCCAGAAACTAAAGGATGTAGTTATGGCCCTAAAAGCTCTACAGTAAATGGGTTTTGCAATGATAAGGAACCTTTAAAGTACTGCAAGATCTCCCCTTTCCCTCTGTAGAGGAATGATTACTGGGATTTTTTAGATCCTGCATACCCAAATCCAGGATCTTGCGCAGAAATATTTCTTTTTGTCTTACGTGAGGGCTGAACCACACATGGGGTAATACCATGTTCTCTGTAGGAATATAGGGCTGGTGGGGTTTTGTTTTGATTGTTTGGTTGGTTTTGGGGTTTTTTGTTTGGGGGTGTTTTTTTTTTGTTTGTTTTTTTTTTTTTTTTTAAAAGTTTTTAAAAAATTGTATCCCCCAGGACCACTGATTCATGACTATTTAGCAGATCCTATTTAGCTTGCTTCTCCAGCAGCTCTGGAACAAGGTCAGCAAATGGATAGCATATCCAGGCAATCTATGATGCTACGCTTAGAAAGAGTTAGGAAAAGACAATTTCCTATTCCTGTAGCTATGCCCAAAGTACTCATGTAGTGTACTCATTGGTGCAGAACTGATTGCAAGAAATGTGAAATGCACTTAACAGTGGTTGGCACTGTTGTATGATTCCTATATTTTTAAATCATCATTCCTGATGCTGTAATATTTAGGGATGGGTGAGCCAGTTAAGACCACATAAGCATCTAACCTAAACATTTGAGGTTTGAAATAGTTTGGTTAGCTTCCCAGCTCCACTCCCAGTTTTCATATGCTCCAGCACTTCCCTGTTGGGACAAATCCAGAAAGTGAAATATCAAAATATCATGAGAGAGGTTGTTCTCTGAAATTTGGTGGCTCCACGCCAGTGACCTGTTAACCCAGCAGCCAGATGAGCCACGGCCATAGGTAGTGCTTCAGTACAATCCACAATGCACACCTTGTTCTGTGGCTCTGCCTGATTTTTTTAGTGTGTGACTGTTAGAACTTAGAGATGAAGGTTTACTTAGAAAATATTCCTGAAACTGTGAATATAAAAATGTGTATACTTCAAAGTAGGCATGATATTGATTATTATAGAAAAATCCAAAGTTGGAAACTAGAGAAAATTAAAGTTTTTACTCAGAATGCAAATATATCCATGTCAGAGAAAAATGCTTGATACACCAAGACAAGTAATGTCATTCTTCAAAACAAAAAAATTTATTAAAGACACATGATGGAAAATTGAAGCATTTTCTTGACTATTTGGGACAGATAGAACAAAGATGACTTAGAGACTGTTTTCTAATAATTCCCAATTTTAAAACCCCATGAATTAACATTGAAACAAAGAGAATTCTCAAAATTTCTTATTTTATAGGTTAAATAGCAGAATATGCCTGAAGTGTCTTGCTTAGACCTGGATTTGGAATAAGTAAGTAAGAATAAACACTACTCATAACTGAGTACTTTATCACCAAACATCTATATCTTTGTATCTCTATCTCTGTATAAATATCACATGAAAATTTGAAAAACATCAACTGCTCAATAAAATTTTATATAATTTTAAAGAGTAAGTGATGAAATTATAAGAGCTTTGGTGCTTTAGGGACATCAGGTTTGTTGATGCTTTTGGTGGTCTTCTTTTTTCTTTTCTATTTGGCAGAAGTAGTTTTCTACTGTGCTAGTAAGGGGTTGTATCACTGAACTCCTGCTCTAAGACTGATGTGATCATAAACCTAATGAATCCCTTTCTTCAAGATTTTGAAAGTTTTTGGACTTTTGCTCAATAGAAAGTCTCTAGATCTCCTGTGAAGTGATGTGTCTTTGTGGCTCAGTTTTTGTGCATAACATTGCTCTTAATCAACTAGGCTGAGTATAACAAGAATTCTGTGTAACTCTTGTGATATCTACATCCCAGAGCAACCTCTTGCAGCTTCCTAAGAGAGAGGTGAAGGTGAGAACTTGTAGGGTCTAATACCACTCTCATTAACTAAGAGCAAAACATGTTCACAGGGCATTTAAGAGAGGTCACTTGTCACTTGTGGTATGCCCTTGTCTACAGGCTTGTTAATTTACTTTAAAATTTGCTTTTATTTGTTCTAAACTATATGTCTCGCTTTGTTAGAGAGAATACATATTTGTAAAAAACACACACCTTGTGTGCAGATGAAAGGTTTGGGCTGGTCCTGGGATCTGTAATTAAAACACTTGTAGCTATTGCTAGTCTGTAGCAATGCAGGATGGTGTTTTACCACCCCTCAGCTCTCCAGAGAGTGAAGTAAGAACTGGGAGTGTGTCTTCAAGTGGAATGATGAATGGGAGGGGGAAAATGGAGAAGATGAACAGTGCACTGCAAACAAGTTCCCTCACCTTCCATATGCCTCAGGACAGAAAAGAGTGTTTTTAAAGGTCTGAGGCTTAAAAACTGAAAAGCATTCTGTTGTTTCCATTGAAAATTCAAAACAGAACTGAGAAATCCTGATGTTATTTCTAATATGGTCCAAGGCTGATATTTGCTAACCACAGATGTCTAAAATTAGACATCTAAATGCATGAATAAGTAACAGATATAAACTGAAGTGGGAAGTACTCATCACTTGCAAGAGTCAGTCTTTTTGGAAAGAGCATAGATGGAAGATGTCAATACTCTCAGAATGCAGGAAAATAATGTATTTCAGAACAGGTCTAACTTGAGTCCTAATTTCATCCTTGTCTTATTATTCTGTCTTCAGGAATCTGCTATACTAGAGGTGGAGATTGCTGTGATTGCATTCTCAATTTTTTCTTGAATACGCTTTCACAACTAAGAATCCATGATGTCTGGACACTTTGTTTATGCTTTCCAGTTGCTCTGAAACCAAATATGCAGCTGGAGGTGAAAGCCAAAATGCAAACTGTCTTATTGCTTGTTTATATTTCCTTTTCCTTTTATCTGTTCTTTCTACCTCCATCTTCTTTACTAAGGCTTGCAAATCCTTGTATGAGTTCATCTGTCAAGGGTTATCCTTGTTCCTGTTTGACAGGAGCACATTAGATCTGAACACATTTGATCTAAAGTACTGCTCAGCTCGTGAAAAAGCTTGTTGTTTGCTGTGAAAAATAAATAAATATTGCGGCTGTGGTTATAGGATTTTCATTACTTTCTGGGGGTACATACTGGGAACAGATGTGAATGGGCAGTCAGCCAGGTCTTGTCATCCGAGACATGGCACATGGGCACTTTTTGGTATAAACTCTTTTAAATGTCAAATCATTCTGGCAGCAAACCAGGTTGACTCAGGCTACAAAATGACTTTAAAAAAATACTCTTCTCCATTACAAAATGATACTGTTGTTGTGGGTTAATCCTGACGGGCAGCTAAGCACCATGCAGCCCCTTGCTCACTCCCCCCACTCCTGCAGGAGGGTGAGGGAAAAGGAAAGGAAGAACAAAAGCAATAAAACTCATGGGTCAGGATAAAAATTATTACATAAGTAAAGGAGAAGCGGAAGCAAAGACAAAGAAAAGAAAGCAAGTGATACAAAGGTAATCATGCATCATCTCCTGCGTTCAGACTGTTACCCAGTCAGTTCCCCAGTGAAGTATGGCTCACCTACCAAAATTCCACTTCTCTCCATTTTATTGCTGAGCATGATGTCATGAGTTGTGGTCAGCTGTCCTGGCTGTGTCCCCTCCCAGCCTCTTGGGCATCCCCAGCCTACTTGCAGGTGTGGCAGTGTGAGAAACAGAGAAAGCCTTGACACGGTTCAGAAAAATCCAAAATACTGATTTTGATCACAAATTCAAAACACAGCACCATATTAGTGACTATGAAGAAAATTAGCTCCATCCCAGCAAGACCCAGGATAGTTTTTTTGCACAACTATACAAACGATAACTATTTAATTTGCTATTTACTTGAGAAGGGGCTTATAGGGCCATTTCAAGCCTCAGCACTTCTAGTGTTATTTCTAACCTTGACTGATTCTAAAGACTTGTATTTTCACTTTTCTACCCCAGGGTAAAATTCTGTGAAGATTATAAATTTCTTGCTGATTTCCTGATACCTTTTTTTTTTTTTTTCCCCAAAAAAGTTGTTTAATGCTACTGAAAAGATTCAATGTATTATACTATCTAACATGCATTGCCTCATTAATGAGGGTTGAGAGATGTCTCTCCAGCAGTGGCTTAATAATGGGTTAATAATGGGTTCCCATAGTGAATATGTCATTAATCAAGGCAAGATGTCTGTGTGCTAGAAGTTTAGGTGTCACAGGAAAGGTAGATGATAGATTAAAAAAACCCGAAAACCAAAACGTTAAATAAAGGTTACCCAATGTTTTCTATTAATTTTCATTAAAAAAAATGATTAAGTTATTCATTACAGTTGGTATGAGAGAATTTTGAAAAAAAAATCCCATATCTTGCTGCAAACTTTAATACTTCATTTCCAAAATGGCCCACCCTCTTACTTGTTGAAAAATCAGTTCAATATTCAACTTCTTTTGTTACAAAATGGTATGTGATATCCCAAAATGCAATATTGAAATACATTCTAAGACTGTTTTGGATTGATGACTTCCTGTTCTTTGCAGTTCTATTTGAATGTAGTATTCATTCATATATATTTCTTTCTTAAATTTTGGTAATAAAATTATTCACTTCACAAAAAACCCAACCCAACCTAAAAAAACTGACATAAAATATCCTGAAAAAATAAGGATATATCTAAATCTCTGCTTTTGTGCTTGAAACATATCCTTGTTCTTGTTTTAGGTATTGCAAACATATTTTGGTTATGATGCATCAAAACACGTGTCAGCATTCCTGCTTAATTCTGATATTGTTGTCCTTATCATTTAGTTTCTAGCACTCCACATTTTAACATTTGTTCCATTCATTTTTGTGAGCACTTTCATTATCATTCTAAGTTCCCTTATCTGTTCTCTTTCATTAGCTAACAGGCAGGACAGGAATTGTTTTGATGATTATGTATATGATGTCAGCCCCTCTACGATTGTACTCACAGTGAAAGGAAAATGAGTCCCAAGTTCTTTAAGTTTGTTAAATTTAGAGTATTTTTAAGTAAGACTTTCAGGAATTTGATTTCCAATTAATAATTAAGCTAATGTCAATCCTTCTGGCAGCTCATAAACCTCTTCAAGCACATTTTCTGGGGTTTTATCTGACTTATTTTTTCTCATCTGAAGGGAAGAGACTGACTTTTCACCTAATTTGTCCCCATTCAACCACACTTTGTTTTAAAAAATTATGCATTCTCATTGTTCCTTTGGGTCTGCTTAATAATTGCCCAACTGTTTCCTTGGTATTACATTGCCTTTTTTCTTAAATAAGTGATGAAAATAGAGGTATTTTCAGTATGTTCTTTATTTTTATACCCTCACATGTTGTCCATCGAAGTCACTGTGCATAGTACATGATGCAATTGTCTGCTAGGCTTTAACTGCTTATGCTTTCTTAGCCCTAAGCTTCTTCTGCCACCCCTCCCTGAGGTACATATCCTTGGGCATTTAAAGAGAAAGTTGTCTCACTCTTTTTCTTCACATTTTTATGGTACTTAGTCCATCTGCCATGAATTGCAGTGAGGGTTTCTTGACTTGAAGTGCTGTAGGAGTGCTGAGGTTAATGGCAATCAGGCAATGAGAAGATGCCTTTAGCCAAGCATGACATTATAAACATTCAAATTCCCCTCATATAGTGTTGTGAACCAGCACTAACACATACCAAACTTGTTTAAATCAGTTTAGCAACTGGAAAAACTTCACAGTTGGCAAATCAGCAGTGTTCTTTTCAGTGCTACAGTGCCAGGGCGCTTGCAGAGCTGGGCCTCTCCTCTCTCATGTGCATGTAGCCTCTCATCTAAACCCAAGCACCTCAAAATACTTCCTTCAGTGTGGTCCTGTAGGCACCAAGTGCCCACAGGTATTCATGGGCATGGGTCTCTTCAGCTATAAGAAGTTCATCTAGAACCCTCTGACTTTGCCCTTTGCTCGGTCGTATTTTTTTCTTTGCCTTTTTCATGGCAGTCTGCAGCCTGGATGCCAGCCCAACTCGTACTTCAAATAAAAAATTGCCTTAAAACTGCTGCCTGCCATAGAGGTTTGCTGGAAAGAACAAAATTAAATGCCAAGGCCTACTTCATTACCTAATTCACAGTACCAATTTGCAAGCAAGTTTATATGGAAGAACACATAACACATAACTTACAGTAGGAATTTTGCCTTAAAATTAAGGAACAAAGAGGCATAATCATGTTAGTTGCTTGAGTAGGGATGCTTTCTTTAAAAGTACTATTCATTAATTAATAAAAATTAAATGCTATTGTGATGTGTGGTAGTACAGGCTTGTGGACCAAATAAAACCTTGACGACCAGCTGAAGAGATTTTACATGTCATACAGTGAAGTCGTAGCTTTCTCTGTGTGTTGATCCAGTGATGGTGCCAGGTAGTACAAGTATATTAGAACAACTATTTTTGCCATATGAATTAAATAGGAGATAAAATGAGTGACAAACTTTGGCAGTAGAAACAAAGCATTTGCAGCAGAGCAAAGCCTTCATCTGAAGGACCAGAGGCAATGGACACATGGGGAAGCACAGGAGGTTTCCTCTCAACCTCAACAAACACTTTTCTTAATTTTAGGGAGACTGAGCACTGGCACAGATTGCCAGGGAGGTTGTGGAGGCTTTCAGACTCTAATCTTGGAGATATTAAGAAGTCATCTGCACATGGTCCTAGGCCATTAGCTATGGGTGGCCCTGCTTGAGCCAGAGGGTTGGACAAGATGACCTTCAGAGGTCCCATCCAACCACAGCATTCTGTGGTCCTGTGTCAAAGGAATAAATAGTGTGCAGCACTGTCTACTGCGTATATATGGTTCATGTAGAATTGGTGAGGTATGCTGATACATTAATTCTTTTTGAAAAGCATAGTTTCATCTGATCAAGAAAAAAGCATTTAGTCACATAGAGCAAATGCTAATCTACATCTCTAAGAGAGATGATACCCACATTAGTTTCACATATCTATTTCTGAGAATATTTTCTTGTTTGGAAGCCTTTTCAACTTTTCTTATATTGCAGTGGAGAGCAGCTATAGGATGGTTGAAAATAATAAAGGCTCGAGAGACAAAAATTTAGCACAGAAGGGCACTGAGATGTTCGGTTTGTTATTTTGCAGATTAGCTGTAACACTGGAATTTGGATCCCTCTTGTTATAGTAACATACGCTTAACTTTACTGCTAACATTGTACTACCTTGCAACGGAAGACACTCCACTGCTCCGGTGCTTTTTGTGGATTATTGTCACCTTTCAGGGTGTCACAGGTCAAGGATGTCTCATGTCTGAATTTGTATTTTTTGCTGGTGGTTTTAGTCTACATTTAAACAGACACTGCAGGCACTGAGCAGGATACTGTAGAGAAATACTGAAAAAGTAAGCACACCCTTTATGAAGTCACTGATCTTGTCTGGCTTCCGTGCTTCCACTAATTGTTTTGTGCACAGATGGCTGAGTGCAAAAGATCAGTTATCCTTTGTGGAAGGGGACAGTGTGGATGACAAGCAGCAGAATGTCTTTGTATTTATTGGGGTATTACCATTCGTAAGTCTATTCGTGAAAATGATCGTTTTCAGTACTGTTGGAACAGGGCATTGAAATGTACTTGGAATGGATTTGGGGGCACAGATGAGACAGTTTGTGAAACAGTCAGTGAGCTGCTAGAATTCAATTAAAAAAATAGATTCAATGTGGACTAGGAAATGCTGTTTAAAAACAGGAAGAAGAGAAAGTTCACACAAGCTTCCTATTCTCACAAGAGTGAACCCACTATAGAATCAGCCCCAGACAAAGGCTGTCTAAGGAGAGAATTGGAAGAGTTTCTCTTTTCCAATTGCATATAGGTGAAATCAAGAGAAAGTTGCCGCTTTCAGTGGCAACAGTTGCACAGTTCCCCGTGTCACTACCTTGGCTGTTGTAATGTAGCATCCAACATCAATGGCCTTTGTATTCAATGTTTGTGTTTTCTGAAGGATGTGTCATTACTTTATTTTATTTGTCTCACTCAGTCAGTAAAGACCTGGATTTTGGATCAAAATCTAACATTGTGTCATGTCTCAGGCATTAGAAAAACTATTTTAGTATTTATCACATTTTCTAAATCCCTTGTCTTTTTATGTCTGCTAGTTGTTTTAGAGAAAATTAACTCTACCCCAGAAAAAACAAGCACATAATACAGAGGATGATTAATTAACACAATTTCAGTTTTGATCATTCATCTCCTTTTAGTTCATCTTGTAGAAATGCTAAATCAGGATTTAATTGTACCTCACATGGACAGCCAATAGTCCTGCCAGCATACTTTGAGTCTGTGAGGGAGAAATGGGCATATGTGGATTAGTATAAATTTAGATTATTTCAAATACTTTCATTGCTGACCTGTCAGTAATCTTTTTTGCGTATTTGCATTTTACTATAGTGTTTTCTAGCATAATCTAATTGCCAAATTCCCTCTCATTTTGCTTTACTGACTCCTCAAGGGTGTGCAGGTTGCTTATGCTTGACTTCATTATCACTGACTCTTTGAACTCTTGTCAGCAATCCAGTCATCTGCTAATAAAAGATCTAGAGTTTCAGTTGCAGCTAGCATAAGGTATTTTCATTTTTAGGTACTTGCAAGTCCCATTACAGCTCAATGTGTACAGTGGATTCCCTTCAGTCTGTCTCTGGGTGAAAAAAAATGCTCAAACTTGTGAGACCACCTAGGACAGAAAATGGCTGTTTCAGCTGGTCATCACCTACACAATGTAAACACACAGAGTGTGGCAGATTCCTTCATAAAATGTAAGAGTTATCAGGCTCTGTCCAGACACCAGCCAGACTAGACCAAAGTTTCAAGCAATTCTTCTTTTATCGTTCTTTAGGGTGAAGTATTTCAACAGATTTGTGCCCCAAGCCAAAAAAAGATTTTTTAGGGTAGTCCCACCTGCTATTCACTGGGAAAACTTATTTTTAAACTGTTTCCATGAAGTATGCCTGGTATGGGATCAGACTTTACAAGCTGAACGAGGGTTCTGCTGGATACATATGCAGTACAGTGCCTCAGTGTATGCACCGGAAAAAGTTCAATGCTGGACTCTCTCCCTCCACACCTCATTTTTAAACTGTTAACTATAAGCTCTCATGGTAGCAATGCTGCATCTGTACCTCAGGGGCCACTTTCAGGTGCCAGTAACCTCCTAAAATGTACCCTTTGTGTACATTCCTTATACAGAAGTTCTCAGGCCAGAAGGGAAATGTCATGGAAGGTTCTTGATACTGTTCTTCTAGACTGCCTGCACTATGAAAGTGTTAAAATATTATGGAGTCATTTTATGGAAAACAAATTCCTTCTTTTGGGGATCAGATCCATTAACAATGGTGTTTTAAGTATTTCCAACTTGCCTCTGTGCTATTAGTCAATAAAGGTAGATGGTTTTTATTTGACAAATTGTTTTATTTTAAAAATCAATTGCAATACAGCATGTGGTCATTTACAGAAAACAGGCTTTCTTAATAATAAACTGCATCAGAAAACAACTGGTGAAATGTGAACCTTTTTATTCTTTGGAAAATACTTATTTGCAGGGTGTCAGTGTGATTTAAACAAAGGTTTCACTAATGGTTTCAGAAAAATAAATATTTCTAGTACCTAGTTTGAAATCTTCAAATTAAGTTGATGGACTAAAACCCCAAAACTTCTAAATTGATCTTAATTTTTTTTCCTTTGATAACAGTATTTGTATTTTTCTTCCTGCTGCAGTCCTTTGCTATTTGGTAAAAAAATAATAATTTCCCAATATAAGCAACCAATTTTGCACATTAGTAGAGAATCTTCCCTGTATTTCTTTTTATTTTACACTCTTTTCTGGCTTTGATTTTCAGGTTGTGCTCCATGACATTATTTACTAAGTATATTGCCTTTGTGTGCTTCATATTGGGAATATAGTTCGCTAAGCAAACAATTATGTGAAATAATCTATAGAACTGTTATATAAATTGTCTAGAGCTCTTCTTTGCACTTTCTAGAACACAGTAGTTTGTACTGGTAGTGCTAATTCTGTAGTCTGTCTCTTAAATAGTTCAGTAATGCTGATGGTATCTAAAAAGCAGGCTATGAATCAAATGGTGTGGTTTATGTTTTCAAGCTTATTGCTTTGTGCTCTTAATACTCTTTGCATTTTTGTTAATGAGAGCTGCTACTTAATGCTGTGAGGCTCTGAAATCCATCCTAATGTAATTTGACTTAGAGAAGAAATTTTTTTTTTGTTTAAAAATCAGCAGACATTTTCAGTCCAGTGCCTTCCTGTGTGTGTATCACTGTCAGTTTTTTTGGCACACCTTCAGTACTGTGGCTGCAAGCAGACATTGCCTGTTTGCAAAAACATGAATTTCTTCTGGAGTTGGTCTTTTTTTAGTATAGTTTGAAGTTATGTAAAGTCAAAGACTTCACAGTTGTATCATACTGATGAAAGAATGGTATTATTCAAGTGCTGAACCTGTACCTTATATTCTTACAGTCTGAAAGCCTCCTCTCAATTCCAGGCAAAACATGGATGTGGTATCACAGCCGTTTAAACTTGGGTGGCCCTTAGGATTTTAGGTTGTATTGTTTGGGTAAGTGCTGAAAGTACTGGGGCATATTCCAGAGGGCTCGGTGGCATAAAATCCTAAGTGTTAGAAAAATGTAATGGAAAATTGTAATGTAATAAGGTGCTCATATGTATATCTGGAGTTCTGTATGTATACATCTGGAACTCTGCTCTCTGGGATAAACACAGCTGCATTTATTTGAATGTGTGAAACAGATTTATATACACAGGAGAATAAATCTTGTATTGCACACTCAAATACACTAGAGTAAAAAATGTTAGTTGGCTGTGTATCATTGTTGTTAATATTCTCTTTTTCTGGCTTTTTTTTCTTTTTAATTACATAAAAAATAACTTTAAAATTAAAACTCTGATTTCAAGTTCAGAATTTAATAAATCAAAATCCAGATAATTTAGCTAAATACCTATCCAAACAATTTTTTAGGCCACAGTGAATAGAATTATCTCTACAGAATCGCAGAGATTACTGTCACTTATTCACAGATTTCACCACAGCCGTGTGTGTGAGGGAAAATATTGCAGCGCTAATGTTCAACTTGAGATCTAAACTTAAAAAACCAAAAATTTGACAATTCAGTGTGATATAAATTTTAATCTGTTATGATCAGAACTGAGTTGCAGATGTTACATCTGCCTCTGTCCCCCTCTTACTCATCTTACAACAGTATTTCCAAGCGTAAGCATTTATCTGTTTACTGTTGCTTTGAAAGAACAGTGCAGGGGCGGGGTTAGTTGTCCATTAGGAGTGAGTATTAGATGGTGTGGGTGAGTTTTATCTGTGTTTCCTTCTGCTTGGAGCTCTTTGTTCTGAGGTCTGCCAGGAAGGCCAAGGATGAGTGGCCCTCTTTCCTCCCAGACAGGAACATGGAGACAGGATGAGTATCCCCACAGGGACAGAGTGCAGATGGGGGTCTGCTGCCACTGCATAGGAAGCAGCCAGTGACAATAGCCCTCTTAAGAACTACTTAACAAAAAGAAATAGTTCTCGTTAACCTCTTCAGCATTTCATTTAATAAGGCACATTAAGAGGAAATACAAAGAAAAGACACCAGGGGACCCAATCTACACATTTATTTTTTAGGCGACAGCCTGAATCACATTTCTTAAATGTGGCTGTTGGTCCATGATCAAAGACAAATAAATCAACATCATCCTTTAAATAGATTAACACCTCCTATTCATAACCCAGTGCTGTGTGTCCTGCCTGAAAACAGACACGTGTATTAGAAGGCCAATGTGTTGTGTAGTGGAAATAAGGGAAGTATACTTTTCCCCCAAGACCTCTTCCTTTCCTTTTTTTGACAAATAATGTGCAATGTAACATATGCAGGAAGGTGTTTTCTCAGCATGCTCAGTGAGAGCATTGGGACAGCAGAATGATGACGAGAGATTGGGAATTGATGTTACGAAATACTTACATAAATGGTTTGCTCAAAGGTAGCCTGTTTAATCTGAGGGAAGGGAAAGAACTGGGGTAAAAATACTTCACTTTCAAGTCTTCATTTTATTAAAATTATGTGTATGGGATTGGTAGCTTCACTGTTTTGCTCAGGTACTGTTACTTTGTCACATTAAAAGAAATCTGTGTATCTGTATGACATGAACATGAGAAGAGATAAAAAAGGTCTGAAGACCTGAAAATTCTGAAGTAAGGAAAGAGACCACTCATAGAAAAGAGTAAGGTGGAGCTTTTGGCTCGAAAGAGCATAATGTTTTCTCTTGGACAAGATGTCCTTCCATAAAGCTTGTATTAACTCTCTGGGACTTATTGGAAGCACTCAGGTGCCATATGTGCCATTACTTCTGAGTTAATAGGGAGGAGAATCTGCAGCAGAGCATAGAGAACCAGTGAGTGATGTGTTTAGTGGACCATGACTAATGGGAAAAAAAAAAAGGAATACGTTCCAAATCCATATTTGTTGCAATTACTGGATGACTAAACTGGTATTCCACTGTCCTTGGAGAAAGAAATTCCTCTATCCCTTGGAGTGTCTGTAACTTATGCAGCTTTCTTTTTTTTTTTTTTTTTTTTTTTTTTTTTTTTAAGTGGTTTTTGTAAGATTTTGGGNTTAATTATTAGAGTACAATATTCTTTTTAAAAAAAAAAAATCAATGTTTTCTTCTTTCCCTATCAGGCATACTTCAAGTATTAAAAAATTGTTCTGTATATGTTGACTTAGAAACAAAGTTTACTTTTTTTTGGCTACTTGCAATTGTCTTGGGCTTCCTACTTGAAGAAGAACTGACAAAAAGCTAGTTATCTGGAAAACTGCCATCTCAGTTTACCTTATTCTGCCCCGTTTCTGTAAATTTCAGAAGTCTTCTCAAAGTTAACTCTGGTGGCATTAATAGCAAGAAAGAAAGATATTAACTATCCTTGTACTGGTCTCATTTATGTTTCGGTTATAAATGATGCCGGCAGAGCCAAAATACTTGCATTTAGAGCTGCATGTACATACAGCAGAAATTTTAAAAATAGTCTCTCTCTTCCCATTAGCAATTGGCCAAAATATTCTTTGCTTTGGTTGTGTTCTTCTGTGGCCCATAACCTGCAAAAGAATAAATTAGCTTTTTTCTGTTCAGTGGGCAAGATCTGTGATCTGATTTAAATCAGAGACATATACATTTCATTCCTGAATATATGTCCCATTGTGTGATGTTCTGGGAAAAATATTCTTGGAGAATTTAGGGCAATCTTAGCTGGAAATAGAGGTAATTTTTCAGAAAGATCACTCTCATCAGCTTGTAAAAT
>VWZN01001860.1:674729-690132 GCA_013396955.1 Regulus satrapa
TTTTTTTTTTTTTTTTTTTTTTTTTTTTTTTTTTTTTTTGTGTCCAGCTTACAAGTGACTGTAGCAGAATTGTGGAACATTTTTCTAAAATTCATTTACTCATTGTTGTCATGCTAAGGTACAGACTTTCTTGAGAAGATACTGAGTTATTCTACTGCCTGTGAACTGTAGTCTGTGCTAGTGGAGTTCTGAAGCTACTCAGCAATTAAAATCACATCTGCCAATCTATTTTTCCTGTATTTATGGTATTTATGGTACATATTATCATGGTATTTGGGGACATCTAAGTATAGGTTTTGAGCAGAATGTCTAATATAAACCAAGTGAAAATATGTTTATATTAAAATCTCTAGAAACCATTGTTGACTAGATCTGGAATTAATTATTAGAGTACAATATTCTTTTTAAAAAAAAAAAATCAATGTTTTCTTCTTTCCCTATCAGGCATACTTCAAGTATTAAAAAATTGTTCTGTATATGTTGACTTAGAAACAAAGTTTACTTTTTTTTGGCTACTTGCAATTGTCTTGGGCTTCCTACTTGAAGAAGAACTGACAAAAAGCTAGTTATCTGGAAAACTGCCATCTCAGTTTACCTTATTCTGCCCCATTTCTGAAAATTACAGAAGTCTTCTCAAAATTAACTCTGGTGGCGTTAATTAACTATCCTTGTACTGGTCTCATTTATGTTTCGGTTATACATGATGCCGGCAGAGCCAAAATACTTGCATTTAGAGCTGCATTTTACCTTGTACATACAGCAGAAATTTAAAAAATAGTCTCTCTCCTCCCATTAGCAATTGGCCAAAATATTCTTTGCTTTGGTTGTGTTCTTCTGTGGCCCATAACCTGCAAAAGAATAAATTAGCTTTTTTCTGTTCAGTGGGTAAGATCTATGATGTGATTTAAATCAGAGACATATACATTTCATTCCTGAATATATGTCCCATTGTGTGATGTTCCGGGAAAAATATTCTTGGAGAATTTAGGGCAATCTTAGCTGGAAATAGAGGTAATTTTTCAGAAAGATCACTCTCATCAGCTTGTAAAATAACACGGAATGGTTTGGGTTGAAAGAAACCTTAAAGATAATTGAGTTCCAAACCACCCCCTCCTGCTGTGGGATGGGACACCTTCCACTAGACCAGGCTGCTCAGGGTCCCATCCAACCTGGTCTTAAAGAACTTTCAGGGATGGGACCTTGACGGTTTCCCTAGGCGGCCTATTCTAGTGCTTCACCACTCTCCATAAGGAAGAATTTCTTTCTTGCATCTAATATAAATCTACCTTTTTTCAGTTTAAAGCCATTACCCTTGCTTCTATCATTGCCAACCCATGCAAAAGTTCTTTCTCTGCCTTTCTTGTAGACTCTCTTTAGGTACTAGAAGGCAGCTTTATAGTAATCTCCCTGGAGCCTTCTCTTCTCCAGGATGAACACCCAGCTCTCTCAGCATGTTTGCACAGGAGAGGTGCTCCAGCTTTCTGGTCAGCTTGGTGGCCTCCTCTGCACCTACTCTAACAGGTCCATGGCTTTGTTCTGCTGGGACCCCAGAGCTGGATGCTGCACTGCAGGTGGGGTCACACCAGAGCAGACCAGAGGGGCAGAATGCCCTCCCTCACCCTGCTGCCCACACCGCTCTGGGTGCAGCCCAGGGCACGCTTGGCTTTCTGTGCTGTGCGCACATACTGCCAAATCATATTCAGTTTTTCCTCCACTGCTACCCCCAAGCCTTTTTCCTCATGGCTCTCAATCCCTTCATGTCTCAGCCTGAATCCATGTTTGTAATGGCCCTGACCCAGGTGCAGAACCTTGCATTCCACCCTGTTGACCTTCTTGAAGTTTCCATGGGCCCACTTGTCAGGCTTGTCTTAGTATCACATCCCTAGTTACTGCACCACTTCCCTGCACCACTGCTCTTGGTGCTGTCTTGCAAACTGGCCGAGGATGCACTCAGTCCCACTGTCCGTGTTCTTGACAATGATGTTAAATATTGACATCACTGTTACTGGTTCCAGTATGGACTCCTGAATGATGCCACTTGTCACTGGTCTCCACTGGAACAGTGAATCATTGATTGCTCCTTTTTGCAGCCAATGCTTGTTGTAAAGCCACTTCAAATGAAGGCATCTTGAATCCTTTCCTTGTATCATTTAAATTTGCAGGATTCCTCATTGTTTATCACTCTGTGATTCTCAAAGTGGTAGAGAAAATTAGTTTCAGCATTATGGACAGACAGATGTAGTATAATTGTTGAGATGCTGTTCTCCTCTTTTGTGCTCAGTAAGAGCGAGAGTAGATCTTATGTGCTTGACTCTTCAGCAGGTTAGAAAAGTTGAAAGGTCAAACCACATTTTTCCCAGTGCTTTTTCAGTGTCTTCCCCCAAGGAGGCAGAGGAATGTGCAGTGCTGAGAGTCTCCAGGGTGTAAAATGCATTGGCACTGGATGAAGGCCAGGTCGGTTGGCTATGTGTATGGGAGCTAGCACTTAGCAACTACTCAGGAGATAGTGGAAAGCATCCCAGTCCATCAGAGAGCTTCACACCAGTGTGTTCCCCATCCCCATAAGCTCTTTTTACAATGGTATAACTTCATATGGCAAATGAACACCCCTTGTTTTAGAGCACCTAGGAGCCAGCAAAGCATTTTAACTAGGGCCTCTTTTTGCAACAGACTAAACAGTTTCCTGATAAATTTCAGTTGCTCAGTCTGTAGGTAGCAACATCTACCAATGTACCTCTAAAATGTTATTTCCTAAATGCCAGCAGTAGCTTAATGCAAGATTATTGTATATCATAAACTTAACTCTGGCATTTGATGACGGTTCACATTTAGTAGTAAAACATGATGGAAAACACTGAAAAAAAAAAACCCACCTCTTGAATTTTTGTATTTATTTTGTTACTTTGACAAATTTTTTTTTTTTTTTTGTGTGAGACTCTTTTTAGGAAGGTCTAGGCAATGCTCTTTTCCTATAAACAATGAGTGGCTGGACCTCATGCATTCTGAGTAGCTTTTTAGTTCTATATATTATTTAAGGATAGCATGTCCTCTAGAAGCCTTAAAAGTAGAAATTAAAAAAAAAATTGCATTTGACTTCTGTTACTGAACTGATATTGACAAACAGAGCAAATAATAGGATTTAATTTGATTGATGAATTAGATGGAGTTTACAATGTTTTGATTGTAATAATTTCAACATGCCTTGATTTTTTTAGTACTAAAAAAAAATATTATTTGTTAGAATGGATTTTTTTACTATCCAGACTGACCTGGCAAATGTTTGTTTTTGCGTTAATGATTATTTTAAACACCAAAAGCTGCAAGCATTTGAATATAGCTGTCATACAAAGCACTGCAAGTTTGAAGAGAATGCAGACATTATAAACTATTTCTCTGCTGTTTAGCTAGGTTTATAATCTAGCAATCAGAACAAATTGCTTGCTCTATGGTAGTTTGCTCTCCTTATTTTATTTTTTGAATACTAACTGCAGTTTTCATTACAGAATAAGCAATATTCCTTAAACACATTTCTTAGATACATCAAGGACATAGAAGTTTTTTTAAAAAATTCATTTGCTTTACATTGTTCCTATAAACCATTTTATTACTTTGAAGCAACAGAAGCAAGTGCATTTTGTATTTATGCCTGTATTAGGAAGCCAGGTGTTCTTATCTGGATGCTGACTATTTCAGAATATATAATAATAGTTGAAATGGCATATTAAAAAAATGCTTCAAATTTCACTGCCTGAATAAAAATAATATCACAAAATTTATTCTCTCAAAGTACAATTTTAAAATTATAACATAGCTGGGTACAAAAATATCTCTTTATTTACAAGATTTTATCTATAAATACTATAACAATTATTTTACATATAAAACACTTGACTTGGGTGACTTCTCAGAAGAAAATAAATGAACTTTTTACCACAGTGTTATTGATGACTTTTAAAGTGGCTAAACTTGGTGTGAATGGAAGACTCTAATGGACCTGAGTGATGAGGAGGAGAGGGGTGATCAGGAGAAAAACCTAACAGAGTCAGCCAGGGAGGAGGATGTTAGGCAAGAAAAGTTGCTTTGCCATATTGTTAATATTATGTATGCATTTGCTTAGAATGTGAAATGGGTGAGGTTACTTTCACTGTCACCTTGATTGTCTGACATAAACCAATGAAGATGTGTCTGAGCTAAAGGTGAAGAATTGCCTGTGGGAATTAAAACTGTCCTGCATAGGGACAGTTAGATAGAGCTGAGGGGAAGCTGATGGCATGTAAAGCAGAAATTTACCTGTTGATAAAATGTGAGTCCTCTTTCCATCAGATGGGAATGAAATTCATTCATAACGCCTGGCTGGAGGATGGTTATAAATAAGGAAGCTTTTTTTTCCTGTTTTATATGCAAAGAGAGTAAGACTGGACAGCGTGCACTGCAGCAAAGACCCATATAGCTTTACAACTCCAAAATTTAAATTACTTTAATACATCAAGACTATTTTTAAAAACTACTTTTTAAACTGTGTTTGCAGTGCTAGCTAGTGTACATTTCTCCTGGCAAAACAGCTTACCAAGACCTGTTATTCTCACTCTTCATTCTGATCTGTGTGGCACATAATGGCATGTCACATCTTGAAAGTGAGAAGCTTGACATTTGTTTCAAATCTGTATGAAGGCAATGAGGTGTAAATCTGATTTTTCCTTTTTCATCAAAGTAGGCTATAATTTCTTTCATGTCTCTTTGAGTTCTAGGGGTGGTCTAGCCAGGCAGTGGGAAATTTAGAGTTCTCCAGTCATGAACATGGCTCCAGATAATGGGAAGCAGGGAAGGAAGAAGAAAGAGAGGAGTCACCGTGTTAGCTAAAAAACTGCACTTTAACTGACTTATCCAAAGACATTCCAGAAATCAGCAGCAGATCTAGAAATAGAATGCAATTATATTGCTTTCCAGTATCAATACTGCCCTTTGACCTTCCTTACTCCACTCAAAGTAAATCTTTCACTTGTGTTCATATAGTCGATTCATTTTTCTTTTGCAAAATTATTCCTGTTCCCTTTGGTATTTTAATGTAAGCTATTTAGACCAGGTTTTATGCATATCGTAATTGTTCATAATGTGGTGTGATTTTGAATATGACTAGAATAAACAATATTTTATCAGCGTCTACATTTTTGTAGCATGGGTTGTGAGACAAGCAGGCAACAATTACTCTGCCTTGGCTTAGCATCTGTTTTAAGAAAGAAAAATATCGGTCATTTTCTATCCCATTTCCTTTCCCTTTTTCTATCCCACTGAACTTGTTGCACTTACTAATGTTTGTAATATGCTAATATTTTGTGCATTTTTGAAGGAAATTTGTAACTACTATGCATTGGCTAATGTCAAAAAATGACATTGAGAACAAAAACTTAACAGGAATCTGTGAATCCACCACAGAAAAGGAACAATTAATGAAAGCTGGTGAACTCAATTAGCCAGTATAGTTGAATTTGGGATAAAGCAACTAATTCACAACTAATTCAACATCCTTGCCTGCTGTAAGAGTTCAGTTGAGCTCTGAAGCATGACCATAAAAAGCACGTGTAGGCCAGCAACCTAGCTGAAGTAGGATTAAAGCCAGGATTTCTTGTTAGTCTCACAAAAATTAAAAAAAAAATTAAAAAATCAGATCTATGAAAGAAGAAGAAAGTCATGCCCACAAACAAAAAGTTTAAGTTGAATATTTTTCTGACCCTGTGAAGAAGGGTCCTGTTGAGAAATCCTCGGTCATGGAACATTGAGCAAGAAATATCTTGGAAGAGAGGTTCAGATGTCACACTGTGAAACAATGCTTAGCATGGTAGTGTTTTAGACTGTGTGGTTTGGGCTCAGGCTCTGATGAACAATTCTTGCTGTAAAATGGAAAGTGCTAAATGAGTTGTGCTCGGGGCACTGGGTTGAAGTTGGCAGCAGTGCTTGCTCACAGCAACCCTCCTTTGGCGTGCTCTTAACCCACGGAACTGTTCCTCTGTGGCAGCTGCTCTGGACATGCTTTGTGTGGCATCTCCAGCCCCTGCAGATTAACAGGGTCCAACAGTAGCAACAGGTTAAGAGTGTAAGCCGGGCTGTAGCAACTGCACAGAGTCAGGAAGAAATTTGGTTTGGAGGATGGTCTTACAATCTTGTGTCCCGTGGAGTTGACTCCTTCTTCCTCTCAAATCTCTGATCCTGGTCATAGCTGGAGGGCAGTACTGCAGCAGGCCATGGATATGGTCCTATTTAGTAGTTCTGTAGTCCTAGTGAGAATAAGCTGATGCATTATGAGCAACCTACTGTAATGTAGTTTTTAATATTATTTCCAATTTCATAACAGTATTCATTGTACTTAAAACACTGTTTTTTTTTAGCACTGTTCAAATGAAGCTCAACTGAAAAACAGAGGGGCTCAACAGCATTATGAACAGAACTTGCTGTACATTAGGGAGTTTTGTCAGATTCTTAAATTCTTAAACAGTATTGATTGGCTTTATGACATGTACACGTGCTCTGAGCTCCTAAAAACTAAGTCTCCAGAAAGGAAGTTCTCTGTGGTGATAGGAATTCTTCAATCCTTCAGCACAATCAAGACTGATTCTACTGTAATACCTTTTTCACTTTTCAAAGCAGATTATTCTTTTCAAGTGATGCAACTTACTCTTGATTTCTATGCAGTCACCTCTCTTCTACTAATGACCCATTTACCTGTTCCTGGTTCTGCATTCACACTGGTTCTCACCTAAGCTCACTAACCTCTATTCTGTCTCCAAGTTTTTTCAGGCTTAGCTGTTGCATCCAAATCCAGGGATTGTCACTGTGGTCTTGCACAAATTGCAAACTGCGGATTAAAGTCCATATTCCATATCCAAAAAGGTATTTAGAGAATTCATATAGAGTGACTGTCCCCCTTAGAAGCTGTAAATTCATGCATTCATCTGTTGGTTGGACCTACAGGCCTCCAAATCTCTTCTGCATGGGCTTGGGGAGTTTAGGGGCATTGAGGTGAAAGGGAGACACTGAAGGTTTCTTTCTGGATATCAGTAAGAAAGTCTCAGCAAAAAAAGTCTTAATAACTCCTTTAATGAGACAGAATAAGAATATGAATATAGATAATATATCCTTTCAGATACTGGATGTTCCACCTCTGTGCAGCATCAGTTGGAGTCCAAATGCCTTTCCCTCTGGTGCATTGCACAAAGCAGATCCAACCCTGTCTGAGAAGAAAACCTCTCTCTTTTGGTCCTTCCAGGACCGTAATTTCTTTATAAGAAAACAGCTGTATTCCTAAGGGATGTTATCATGAGATCTTCTTGCCACACTTTAAGATAAGGGAAGACCTCCCAGGCAGGATAACTGGTGGTACCAAGTGGGAGCTACCTGCAGGCTTCTCTGTTTCTGTCAGCTGAGTGAGTTTGTCCTGCAGCCAAGGAATCTGAGTAGCACCACACAGATCTACACACATCATTTAACTGTTTGTTGCTGACTCCACAGAAGTGTACATCTTCTCATTCAGCACCAAAATAAAGACCTAATGTGAGAATCAAAAGAAGAGATATTTCATCATGGATTTTAAAAATTAATATATTTTTGATTTTTTTTGATTGTCCAGTTGCTCAGTAGTAAGCCCATCACTTCTCTGTGACAGCTCCCACATCAGTAACTTTTCAGTTCCAGCTTGTGCATTCAAACTGGCAGGGGAGAGCACTGATACCCAGTCTTTTACAGGACTAAAAACACAACTGACTTTCCTGTCTCTGGGCTGCAATGTCATCTGCACAATTTATAAGTATCCCCAGTCTTCTGATGACTGTGCAGGGGTATTTGTGTCTGTTGCTCCCCCTTTTGGTTTTCCCTGTATTTCATTTCCTTATGCTTAATAGAGACTCTGAGGAGCTTCTTATTTTTATCTCAGTGTTAAAATTTCTGTAGGCAACAATCTAAAATGGCAGGGAGAAAGATGGTTCAAACTGGGAGTTCTGACTGTACCTGTGGAGGAGTAACACTACTTGTAAATGAATGCAGAACATGAGGCTATATCCTCTGAGAGAAACCTTTGAGACTGCTTATTTACTTAATTTATGAAAGCACAGTATGGCAGGAAGGGCCCCACTTTATTTGTAGATGAAGAAAAGGGGATCTGAGACCATTCTAGGCAAGGTGAGATCATTTATTTTCAGTAACTAAGATAAGTAGAGGAGTATCAAAGTACCATGCGGCCTGGCAAAGATTGCACATTCTTATATTATTGAGGAGACAATTGTGACTCCATCTTGTGAGCCTTGGCTGAAAATGCCTTTAAAGAGCAATTAGGTCTGTGTTTAATGTGGTTTTCCATTGTTATACTTGACATACAAACAATGAAATGAAAAGAGTGGTAAATATAACTCAGTGCTTGGAATGCCATGCTTATGCAAGAAACCACACCAAACTTTGAGGGAAACAAGGAGAAAAAGAAAATCACAAGTATTAGTGGGAAACAAGTGTGCTTTGGGGTTGCCAGGCAAAGCATACAGGGGTAATAAAACAAAAAGGATTTTGGAAAAGGAAAAAAGGCAGAGTTGCAACTCAGAATCTATTCTCTTGTTTCCCTCACCTCTCATTTTAGGAGTAAAACAATGTAACATTCACATCTGAAATGCTTCACAGATGTTCTGCTGGTGAAATGGGATGGGCATGTGTCAAGAGTAAAATCCACATCCTATTTATGCTCTGACTGCAGTTTGTTTTAAAGGCTTTCTGGGGGTTTTCAGACAGCAACAAGACTCACCTTCAGTTTAAGTTTTTAAAAAAAATTGTATAAGCACAGTGATGCCAAATTAAGAATGGAAGTGCCATGTACGTGCTTGTTTTGCTAGAACACACAAAATCCATCACAAACATCTAGCTACTGGGGACTTTAGGAAGATCACCTTCTCTATTTTACCTCCGCTTTGTGCTTAGAAGCTGTAACTTTCCCTTTTTATACAAGTGTGGGTTTGTCATCTTAAATTCACCTCTGCAATTAAGGTCCTTCTAAGTAGGTACAGCCCTTTGCCATGGGAATAGTGCCTATAGAATACCTCTCAGTGAGTCTTTTCCCAGCTGTTCCCAAAGCTGTGGAGCTGCTCAAGGCTTAGTGTGAGAAGTGATGCACAGGGGAAGGTTAGCTAACCCCAAATCTTCTGGATTTTATCCATGAGACAAGTGGTAATAATTTATTGTACAGGTCTGTGTTTCAGGCTTCCATTTAAAAAAAGATGCTGAACTTAGATGTTCTTGCAATAAAGAGTCCTGATACATTTGAATATGAGCACAGAAGTCTCATTCAGTGGGGCTTTCGCAGGCTATGTGCATGCAGCATGCAGCAACTCAGGCTAAATGTGCAGGAGAAAGATGCAAGGCCATTTATCTTGCTTTCCACTACATAAAAAGCTGTTATTCTTACCTCATTAGTATTATCTTGACAATGAATTGCTGTACCATTTTGGCTTTTAAGGTGCTTTCCTCAAATTTCTCTTGTTCTATATGTGTACATAGAGGAACAGGCTTACTGTGAAGTTTCTGAGATGAAATCCACCGGCTGCAAAGCCTTATACTGCCAACTGCTTTTAACTATTTATTTAGCAGCATTTAATTGGTAGAAAACAACTTCTCTGATTGCACTTAACAATAACAGAACACTTACTGGATTCCCTCTAATAACATTTTAAATAGGGAAGAAACCACTGCCCACACATATTCTAATCAGGAGCTTCCATCGAGCTTAATTAAATCACATAAATGAGAGTCCTATTGTTCTTATCCTACTCCCATTTCTTAAGTACCAGAAAAGCTCAGTTTCAAACAATATTCTGCAGGTTAATAAATCCAGGCGGTGATGATTATGGTTGAGAGAAGCATCAGAGACTTTTAGAGACACTGTCCTGGCAGCAAATTATTTTCCATAGTGGCTGCATAAGATGATGTGTGGTGAATTCATTAGTCTGCAGTCAATGAATGGTACCAAAACCCAATTATTCCATCCTGTTTGTTTTACATTATGCCATTACTTCTGAGGAGGAGGAGGGATGCTGTACCCCTTTCATCCCCTGAAACAGATGGGGTATGGGGAAATTTGTGAAAAAAACCAGCCATTGCCCATTGGTAGTGGTTCTTAATTTTATTTAGTTCTGTTCTGTGCTTCTGTAACATTGTGAGAAAAATAATGAGGAATTTGTTTCCTCTGAGTGGTATGTATTAAGGAAAAGGTGAAACAACATGAGGTTTTAATGGTTTCTGAAAAGCAGCTGCTATGTGGAGAGAAATAAAATGGTTTGAGACACTTCCAGGATAGGAAGCTATATTCCAGAGCTTCACTTTTGTTCCCTTGCAGACCTGGAATACCCTGTATTACATAAAAAGGGACACAGCTAGTTGCTTGCTTTGTGGAATCTGATGTTCTGATTAAGGCCTATACTTTCTAGTAAAATTTAGAGTTTTTTTTCTGCCTATCACCTTTGAGCTGAGTGGGAGACATGGCCATGCCCTGATGACATTAGGAAGAGAAATTTTGTTGCTGGCCTTCATATTTTTCCTTTTGCATGAGTTCTCCTGTTTTCTACTCATGACTTTATCTTTCTGAGCCAAGTAATAATCTGCACAGCTCTCTGTTACTAAACAAATGTGGAAAGCAGACCTCATGATGTAAGGTGTATAAAGAACACAGAGTTGACAGCTATGCACACAACTTTAGTGCTTCATTACTATGACCAGAAAGAGTATCTAGAAATAATGAAATATAAATTTTCTTCTAATTTTTTCCTGGTAAAGAAGAATTATTGGGGATTGAAGAAAAATGTCTTGTTTGACATTAATGCTTCAATTAGTGTAGGTTGCTGGGAGCCTTCTCCAGTTTGGTTTTGATTATATCAAAGAATGGAGACTCTACAATCTCTCTAGGTAACCTGTTTCAGTCATCAACCACTCAACCACCTTTGCAGTAATAAAGGTTCTGCTATATTTAAGCTTATTTTTGTGTATTTCCATTTGTGCTCATTGCCTCATGTCCTGTTAGTGGGCCCCATGGAGCAGAGTCTGGCTCTGTCTTCTTTATTGTCTCACATCAGATATTTATATGCATTGATGAGGTTACCCCTTACCCCTGCTCTCCAGGCCAAACAGTCTTGGGTCTCTTCTTGTATGTCAGATCCCCCATGTTCTTTAACCACCTTCATGACACTTTTCTGGACTGACTCCCATCTCTCTCTTGTACCAGGGAACCCAGAGCTAGACCCACCTCTCCAGATGCAGGCTCACCAAGGGCTGAGTAGTCTCTAAATCCGTGATGACTTGTCTCAGTTTTATTCTTGTTCACAGCATATATCAAAATTGTTTATAGGATTACTTGCTCCATCACCTTTCTGGGCACTGAGGTGTGTCTGGCCAGTCTATGGCTTCTCCAGTCCTGCTGTTTGCCTTTCTTGATGGTTGCTTTCTGCCAGCCCTCAGGAGCATTCCCCAAGTTGCCATGACCTTTCAAAGATAATTGAGAGTGACTTTCATAAACTAGAGGAAAAACACAAATCTAGCTGCTGTGGTTATGAGCTGCCTATCTGTCTGCTTTCCTTGAACTTAAATCAGTCATTTCAAACCTAATCACTTAGGTTTGGAAAAGTCACAAATTATATATACAGTTTTCAATGTATTAATTAATTAATGAATTAATGTTATTAATTTGTGTCAAAACTTGAAGTGATAGGGTTTGATTCTGCCTCTAAGATTGAATTCTTGCTGGTGCTGATCAGTATTGTCTTCAAAGTGGCATGATGAAAATGAGAATATGTTGGATGGGACAGCTATTTATGTGACTATAATTATTCACTATAGAAGTTTCAGATTCTCTGGCAACAAGCATAACCAATTTCTCCCTGTGCATTTGTATAAACAAAGAGTATGTTCATCCCCTGTGAAAAGAGTGATGCAATGAAAATCCCCATCTGTGGTATTAATGCTTAGCAGCTGGGGACCTTTTTGTGCATAAATAAAAATTCATGTGCCCATCCATGGTATCTGATGTTTTTGATACCTGGTTCTTTCAACCAGCTGCACCATGGGAATCTATTTAAGAAAAGCAGTTGCAGCCCAGTCAGCAGCACATTATGTTTATAACTTTAAATGGCTGATTTACCCCCTAAATGCACTGCCTTGCCCTGCCTGGGCAGTTATAAAATTTATAAAAGAGTATAGGAGGTTTTCTTTTTCTTCTCATACAAGATTTTATGCCCATGATATGTAATGACAAACTTCCAAATTGCATTTACCACTTCAGATAACACTTCTTGTGATTTAAAATACCTTAAAAGCAAACCTGAAGATCTCTGATTTGATGGGAAGCTAAATATTTAAAATCATTATTATTTCAGCAGCTTTTTTAAAAAATTTTATTGTGTCTCATTTCCTAAGTCATGGACTTAACCTAGTAATGTTTTAATCTTCATGCAGTAGGGCAAGTTGAACACGAGTCAGCAGTGCCCTGGCAGCCANCATTGCACTTACAGCTTCCTCATGAGGGGAGGAGGAGGGGCAAACACTGATCTCTGCTCTGTGCTGACAGTGACAGGACTCAGGGAATGGCCTGAAGCTGTGTCAGGGGAGGTTTAGGTTATACACGAGGAAAAGGTTCTTTACTCGGGAGAGGGGGGAGTGGTTGGGCACTGGAAAAGGCTCCCAGGGAAGTGGTCACAGCACCAAGCTTGACAGAACTCAAGAAATGTTTGGACAACCATGTCCCAGCCTCACACCTCATGCACTAGATGTCTGTGTTTTACAAAATTACTTCTCTAGAATGAGAGTCATAGGATATCCAGAGTTGAAAGAGACCCACAACTCCCAACTCTTCACAGGAAAGCCCCAGGATCACATCATATGCCTGTGAGAACTGCCCAGATGCTTTTAAAACGCTCTCTTGACTACCGTTAAGATCTGAACATACTGCTCAGTTTTCACTTACTTTGGCCAAAATACTTTTTTTTCCTCATATTTTTATAGGAAGAATGGCTATGAGGTGTGTTTCTGTGTCTTTGATTTAATATAAACAATATTAGCATAATTTTATTGATTTCATTTTTCTCTCCTTAGAGTTGACTTTTGGATACTCTTGTTATTTTATTTAAATTTTTGTTTAAAAAAAGAAGAAAAAAAGGATTTATTGGGATTTATGCTACCATTTAATCTGAGACTCTTCAGAAAATTCATCAAGTTATTTTCTGAGCCCAAACAGTGATATGAATATCTTAAAAATGGTTGAAACTGTGAAAACTCTAAATTACTGTAGGTGAGATTTCTCTTGCACAAGGGTTTTTGTTATTAGCCTGTGAAACTACTCTAATATCTATTTTAAAGAAGCTGCAGTTTCAAGTGTTTGAATCACCTTTTTAACATAAGCAAATACTCACAAAAAAATTCTGTCATGTGCAGCTTGTGTGCATAGTGATCAGGCTGGGCAAACTCTGCTTGATAGTCAGCTTATTATCAAAGGAAATAAATCTCCTGAGATCTCATGTGCAAGCAATGTACATTCAAGATGTGAACTGCTGAAATAAAGCAGTGAAGCACAGGGTATACAAAATTGAAATTTAAGCAAGGCTATAACGGATCATCTGGTTTTGGCAAATCTTCTGGGCTTGCTACAGCAAAGAAGAATGGATGAATTTGAGTATGACAGTAAAGTAGATATGTTACAGGGATGAAAACTATGGGGAGTAAGCTGAAAGAAAACAAAAGGACCTGTTTGAGTACAGTGAATATGAAGGATGCTGAAGTCATGATCTAAGCAGTGTGAGGTTTGATGATCTGGGGTGCAATGTATTGGGTAGGCAGACTGTCCCTTGCAGGCTGCAGTGAGGCAAGCCAGGATGAGTGTTGCCACTGCCTATTTCCCTTCTTTGTAAGACTGGTTAAAAGACTGGTGAGTTGTGAGCAAGGGGCTGGATTTTCTTGTCTGGTATTCATATGCTTCTTGCTGAATACAGGTGAGTCAATTGACCCTACTCGATCAGAGGGGGATGGACAAGAAAACCCCAGAGGTACCTTCCAATCTAAATCATTTTATGAATCTCAGAACAATGGATTTTGAAGGGTCAGAAAAAAGATGTTGCAATAAGAACTCTGCATATGAGTTGGCTGAAGAATTGCAGCCTTTCCTGTAAATATGAATTTTCATTTTCAGAGGCTGTGGGGGAATGACTGTCTATGGTGTCTCAAGAATCATATTCTGATGTCTCTGGGATGAGACCACTGTTAATCACCATCAGCTAGTGGCAAGGTGGTACTTTTTTCCTCAGTCAAAATATATGTGATCTAGACAGGAACCAATGTAAGATAGCAACACTGTGTGGCAAGTACTGAGTGGTTAATGTGCTGTTGAAAAAATATGCAGCATAATGCCCAGGGCATCAGATTACATTATTAATGTTACGCTGAAAGGAATGTCTAAGGGTTTTTGTGGTTTATGAAACAAACTGTTTTCACATGGTAGTAAATACAAGATGGTGATGCAGGCAAATAGTAATCATGAAATGGTAACAAAGAAGCTTTGAAAGTGCCAATGCATTATGAAATGAAATCAGAAATGAAATTAGGGTGAATTTTAATTATTTTGAGAAAAAGATGTTTTCTTTTTAATACAAAATAGAGCTTTGATCAAAACTGTGTCTGACAATGAAATAAGGAGACTATTGCCCCAAATGATCCATCCCTTGTGGCTTTATGTATTGGAAGAACCAACCCTTTTAGAGTGATGTCACCTGCAGAAATGATTAGGTAGATTGCAGCTGCTAGTCTCTGCCCACATGGGACAAAGGGCGTACTTTTCCCCAGGAAATGAGAGCTAGCACTTATTCCTTATGCCTACTAATCAAAATCCTTTTAAGAAAAGAAAAGGAGGATAAAACACAGACATGAACATTTTCTGTCCTGCTTCTGTGGTCTAGGTAAGGATTTGATAGTAGTCCAAATATTCTCTCTGAGAAGGATTTAATGATAGCAGTTCATCCACTTTGATTGTCTCTTTCTGAGCATTTTGGAGCATTGTCTGAATCTTCTATTGGAAGATGAAGAGGAAAACTATTTTTACTGGTTTTGTAAAACTCCTTTTCTAGAAATAAAAAGGAATTATCTTTATAGTAGAGAGAGCTGTTGTTTTATCCCTAAACTCTAGTGCTTGCGTTTCTGTGCATGAAGCCAAAGGATTTCTTGGAAAAAATGCAGATTTTCTCCTTTGAGTGTCTTTAGTGTCATTTACCCAGATTTTTCCTCTAAAGCATCAGAACTATCTTGATCTGTGAAGAAACCACTTTAAAGGTGACTTTATCTTTATCACTCAGGTTTGTTTTTTTGTTTTTTTGGTTTTTTTTGTCTTCTTCTTTTTTTTTTT
>VWZN01001860.1:703020-724927 GCA_013396955.1 Regulus satrapa
CTAAGGCCAGTGATAGTCACCAGCACTGTGGGTATATCTCTGGGATTTAAATGTGACTTTCCAGTGTTAACAAGGCAGCAAGGAAGACTGGGGTATGTACTGATGCATAGGTTACAGAAAATATATTCATCCTGATGTTATCCAGGGGTGATCTAGTCTTAAAAGTTGTTCTCACGTGAAGACTGGGAGTCATACACAGGGTGCTATGAGACACTAATTCATCCTATATTTATTTCTTACTGTAGTGCTTTCAGCACCACTTAAGTTTGCACTTAGGAACCAGATTGAACAGACTCCACAAAAATTAACTATTCCTCATCAATGAATGTCCTCTTCCCAATGTTTTTGAAGTAAGAGTTTTCTTCCTTTCAGTAGCCTTTTCCCAAGCAATAACTATCATCCTAATTGGTTGTAATTTATACCCTTATTACTAGGAAATCCAGGAAAGCTAAGAGACAACCAGAGATCTGCTGAGTCTGAGTCCCACATGTAATGGAGGATAAATGCTTATACATATCTGCAGAGCTTTCCTTACATACTTTCCCTCTCTGATGTAGATACAAAGGATTTGGCTTTAAAAGAGCTGTCTGTGAGTACTAGGTGCACCAGAGAAGAATTCAAAATGCCTACTGCTTGTCACCACAATAATATTTATGTTGACAAAAATGCCCTTCAGATGAATTTGTTCTGCCTCCAACAAAAAGAAAGCAGCATAAGGGTTGCCAAACTGCAACTCCCTTTCATGAAGAATATGTTTCAAGGAGCTTTCCAGAAATATTAGGGACTTTGAAGATAATACTGTCACTGGGGAAGAGATAACAACATAATTATTAAGAAGAAATTTCCAGACACTGCTGCTCCAAGAGCAATTGAATTATTCTGAAAGAAGCTAATAAGGAGGGGTGTGGAAGATCTTTCTAAAATATCAGAAAATGAGAAAATATATGTTAAGATGCTATGAGGACAGAAGGATCAATGAGGCAGATGTAGGAGATGATTTGGTCAAAAGAATAACATTTTTAGTACTTCATGTGAAAATCCACAGCTACTGTATGTAATCTGCAGATTGACAGTGGACATTTGCATGTGTATGCATATAAAAAAAATTAAAATTTAGTAAAATATGACACCTCACATTCACATAGCAAGAAGTATTGTAGCCAAGAACATTCTTGATTTCAAGGACAAGAGCTCAGTTAGATATGAACTGGAGTAGCCTTACTGTCTTCCAAGGAGATCCATGGTTGTGTGCCCCTGATAATCTGTTGCACACATCATGGGGTCAGAAGTGAGCATCTGCATTTTTTTTCCTTCTGGTTCATATCTTGTTTACACTGTTTAGAGCGCTGTTTTTTTTACTTTCTCTTTAGGCACTTCCACTTCATGATTGACTTTCCTATCCCATACTTAACTGATACTTAAGCTATTAGCAAAATATTTGAAGCATGATTATAAGACATTAACTCCCTATGATGAAGATGTACATATGAGAATGCATTATCTTATTAGATAAAAAATATCAGGTACTGCACAAATTTCCCTTCAACCAGTAGATTAGACCTAGAGTGCTCTGAACTTCTGGCCGTGTCATTTTCAATCAGCAGGCAGCTCTTGGTTTGTTCAGAATCATCATTCTGCTGTTTCTGAAGGAGCATGACATCAGGAAGTCAGCCTATAAGAATTATCTGGAATTTACAATAAACATCCTTAATAATGATTCCTTTAAAACACTGGTGCAGTTATAAGCTAGCTGTGTAGTTGTTGGTCTTGTCTGTCTTTCAGGATGTTGTTGGCCACTGTGATTTTACAAGATGTGGGTGTAAGATTTTGCCTCTGGGCCAAAAGTAAGAGTCTGCATAGCAAACTTGTATTCTTGAGCCCTACTATAACTATGGAGACTGGGAAAGGAAAGAGCTATCTTCAAGGACTTCTGAGCAGGAGAAGGGTCATGGCTGGAGAAAAAGGCCAAACAACTCTGCACTCAATAAACTGAAGCAGGAAACCGCAGCATGACTCATTGTGTAATGTATCATCAGAGCTCTCCTGTTACAGTTCACTGGTGGAAATGAAGTTCATCTTTCCCTGGCTTTCAGGAAACTGCTGAGAGAAAACCCCTTTAGGCAAGCCACAGCTCCAGCGCTGGGTGTTTTGCAAGCAGAAGGGCAATGCTGATACTTGACTGCTGTTAGATCCAAACTGATACTTGGCATTATCTTACCCCCAACTGAAGTTACACCTTTGCCTGGTGAGAACTTTGGTATCCTGGTATCCATAGCCTCAGGGTGGAAGCACTAGTATTCGTACCCTAGCACTAGTACTGACCCTTTTCTTCTTATTCTCTGCAATAACAATGCATGCAAGAAAAACAGCTCTGATAATGAAAATAAGCTAAAACAGTGAAGTTTTGTTTGTTTGTCAACAATTGGCTGTTAAACCAGGCCTTGAAAGTGAACCAACATAGATTCCATTCCTATTTTGATTTAATAACTGTTTTAGGGGGACTCTGATATGAGACTCTTACTGAACTTCACTACAAAAAACAATTGATTCTGTTTTCAAGTTTCCTGCAGGATTTTAGATTGGGGATAAAAGTCACCAAGGATGTATTGACAACGCCCAGTGATTTGGGGAGATCAAACAGGGAGTAGAGACACACACAGACATGGGCAGTGCTGACCAAGAGCCATCTTGCTCTTTTGTTTTGAAACAAAATGTCCACTACAGAAGACTCCTGTCCTGAAATATTAAACCATAGAACTACAGGCTGTATTTTAAAACTGTTTTTGTTTTCATAAAAAGCTACATTAATAATATCTTGGCATGGTACTGAGCACCATCAATTGTGTAAAATTCTGTTGCCTGCTGTTCTCTTCTATCATTAATAATATATCCTAAGATGGGAGTGAGAACAGAGTCTTGCAATGCTAGCTGATAAGATAGCTGAAAATGCTTCTTTCATTCCAACTGAAATGATAAAAACAAGGAGGAATCTTTCAGACTGTAGATGACAGTTTCAAAGCTGAACTTGGAGCATCTAACCCTGCTCAAAGCTGTGTAACTTCACTGCTTTGGAGGAAATAGAAGTGGAACAGAGATTTTTTTTTTTTTAAAAAAAAAAGGAGAAAAATTCCACCCTGGAGGCAGTTATATTCCCCAAGCCAGAAGTTTAGCCTTGGAAATATCAGCATGATTTTGTCTATGCTCTAATGATCAGTGAGTGTACCATAAATTAAGCCTGTGAAATTGAAAAAAAAATTGTTTTAGTCTGCTTTTTTCTCCTCAGTTTTTGAAGGTTTTATCCTTCCAATATCCTAAAAATATTGCCTTTATCCTGATCTGAAAATTTAAAAAAAGGTTCCTAGAAATCCTATTGTTTTTCCAGGCATGTTGTTTTTGAGAATAGTGCCTATAAAAACAGTGGTGATATGCTCTTTCTCAGGAGGTTGGTCAAGAGCTCCAAATTTAAGCCCATGAACAAGATCATAGATTTCATGCTCTCCAAATCAACCATCTTGGAAACCTGTTTTTCATTCAAATTTATGATGTTCAGATGTAGCATTAGACTTTTGTTCTGTCTTTCTGCATTCAGACATTCTGAAAATACATGTGGTTTTTACTAATGAAGAAATCTGTTGGTTGCTTACTCTTATTCTGCTTTTCTCATGCAGAGAGCAGTTCTGGGAGACCTGGGAGGACTGGAATGCTATTTTTTCACATTATTGTAACAGACAGGAGGCAGTTGACAATCTCAAATGAAGTTCTGGGTCTGTCCTGTGCATGTTCCTTTATAGCTAGGGAGGCCAACAAGCTACTTTGAAAGCAAATAAAGATATGTTTCAACTCTTCAACCTGAAGAATAATTTGGCACGAGAAAAACATCTGGACTGGTCATGAATGAAAGAATGCAAAAAATTTGGAAAGGGTTTCTACTCACAGTAACACTGAGGTTCTGAAACAGCCTTCCTGTGCAACCAGTTAGATTTGCTGGGGGCTTCTTTTGCATTATCTTGTTTTCAGATTATAGTTTGATAATTCTAAATGGGATTGTAAAGTGTGATTGTCAGTTCTGCAGACAAACAGAATTATTTACTTTGATACCTATTCGTAACGTATTTGGTAATCAGATTTCAAGAGAGGAGAACAGATTCCTCCTCTGATTCTCTTTTGTTTCTTTAGTCCAGAAAATTTCTTGTTGAAACACTAATAGATAGAAATTCTATTTTCTTGGTAACCAAATACTTGTCATGAACATTTTGACACTAACAGCTAATACTACGGAACAAAATATAATTTATGAAATGCAGATTTTAAAAGGATTTTTTGCAAAGTAGTTTGCTGCTAGGCTTAGAAAATATTTTGGTCATGTGTTACTGTCAAATAGATCTGCTTATATGGTAGAGGTTAAGCAGTCACTGAAACTTCTTGTCAAAGTATACAGTAAAATAAAGAACTCCTTTTTCTGGGAAAGAAAAGTGGTTAGTAAGAGTCAGACTGTGGGGTCACAAGCACTGTGAGCCAGTCTAAATGCAGGTTACCACCCAAAGGGGCCTTCCTGTTCTCTCTGGGACTATTTTTCTACCCACCTTCTCCCTAGTGTTTGAACTCCTATATTATTGTTTTTTCAAGTTAAATTGGGAATTTAAGGAAAAACATGATACTGTAAGACAAGAAAAATCTTTGGAAAGGTAGCAAGACCTTGAGACAGAGAGCACTATCTTGTTTTTGGATGGGCTATTGAGTGCCAATATTAGCTGTAAACGGAATGTGGTGGTACCTGTTTCTGTGGGTGCCACATGCAGCTCCAGAAGCGCGTAGGGAGAGAGAGTGGTGGGAAGTATTCCTCCATGTCACACAGCAAGGGGAGCACTGGCTGCAGTGACACTCCTATTTTCCTTTGATTTCTCAGCTATACTTCATCCTTCTGGGCAGATTAGGCGCTACTGACTGATTACATGGCATACCATAGATTTTCACTCTGTTTAGATGTTGTGTTCAGGTACGAAATGGACAGAATTCCCTCTTTCCTTCTTCACCTTCTATGCCATAATGATCCTGATTAGATTTTTCCAGGTGGGGAGGAAGAAAGTGACACTAGGAAAAAGACCAGAACAGCATCTTGTGTCATTTTCCAAGTGGATGGCTGGACCCACTTATGATGAAGTGAAACAGAATGCTCTGCAACTTGAATCAAATCTTCCATCCTGATCTCTCCAAGCTGCTTTGTTTTTGTGACTTTTCTGGTTTCTAGTGGCTCTTCTGTGTTGCTGTGGGTGCCAGTCTCAGAATTTTCCTGCTTCTTGAGGCCGTTGTTTCCCTCAGTTCTCTCATTTTATCTGCTCTCAACTTCAAATGATCTTTTCTACTTTCCTGAAAAGCTAAACTGCAAAACCACACATACCTGGTCTTCAAATTTATCTAGATGTTTTCCTAGATAAATAAAAAAAGCTCCCAGGGAAATATGTTTCTCAATGCCTGTGAGATTCTTTGGGTATTTATCCTTTTCTCTGCAGATTCTTACAGGTTTGAAAGATGAACACTTAAATTCAATTTCTCGCTGGTCATTAAATTCCACTCCCTAGTTTTGTCTGATACTGCAGTAACTCTCTATTACTGGCCTTCTTAAAATCTTTGTTTATTTTCCACTGTTACCTGCATTCCACTGCTTTTTCAAAAATGTTTTTGTATCCTTCAGACTCTGTACCACACTAGAAGGTGTTTTACAGAGGGATCAGTTTTTGTGATAAGTTCAAAATGCTCTGTTCTTATATGCAATATCTCGAGTGGTGGATGAACTTTCTGAGTCACAACATATTTATTCCACTGTTCTTCTAGGAGATTTGATACTTGACAAATCCATACCTTTGGGCAGTTTATTATATATCAGATGATCAATCACACAGTCAGAATGGAGCAAGATCAGCTCATCAGGGGACTATCAAGTTAGTTATGGGCTGGAGCACTTGGAATTTAAGGAGAGATGGAGAAAATTAGTTTGTTGTGTGTGGAAAAAAGAGAGGACATTATGATTCTCCTCAACATCATTTACGTGGATGCTGAGAAAATGCAGCTACGTGCTTCCAGTAGGCCACAATGATGACAACAGGGGCAACACACCAAAGTTTCAAGTCAGGAAATTTGTAGTAGGTATTAGGAAAGAATTTCTTCACTCAGAGGGTAGGCAGACACCAAACAGTTTCCTGAAGAGGCTGTGAAATCTCTGAACTTCAAGATTATAAAAATTTAACTGAGCAAGGGCCTGAGCAACCTGACATATCTTCAGAGGTGGATCTGATTCTGAAATAGTCTTTTTTGTTTGGAGGATTGGACTGGATGAGCTCCAGAGGGCCCTTTCTGTATTGTTTCTGTGGTTACACATACTGTTATAAATAGCAGACTACACAACAGTAAATTGCCTTTTCTATATCAATGTTTTAACATGATACTTCTTATTTTAAAGTTTTAGAAAACTCTGGTTCAACAAGATTCAGCATGTAAATGATTTACATATCCAGTGGAGTATGGCCCTAAATCATTAAAGCTTTTTAGAATTTTACTTTCTTCTTTGTTGTGCTTTCTCCCTAGGAAAGCCTGAAAAGAAGCATTATTTTCATAGAAGATGCAAAAGAGAAAAGAAAATTATGTAAATACTAAAAAACATTAGCTATAGTTTCTGACTGTTAGAAGATTTTATAGAAGGCTTACTTTCAACTGTTACATACTCTCTCAGTCTACAGCTATTGTAGGTCTTCAACTTGCTAAGATGGTTCTAGAAGTATGGATGGATGTGAGCTTATGTTTTTATGCCATTATTTTCTAGCATATTCCATGCTGATGACCTAGTAGGTTCTCCCACCTGCTGTTTCCCCAGATTTTGTAAAATTAAGAAAAAAATTACAATTTTTGTCAGCAGCAATTTCACATCTTTCAGTTTGTTGTGCTCAAAATCTTGCTTATGGGCAAAGATAAATCACACCTCATACACTGTAAAGCAAAAAATGTATTGTTAGTTTTGAATTTATTGTTAGTCTTGTTAGAATCTCAAGGGTCAAATTCCTATCAGTGCATATCTAATTGTTACACAAAAAGAAGGTATAATAATGCAGTTAAAATTGGTCTATGCATACTTCATGGTTTCCAGCTTCCTTCCAGTTCTTTAGCCCTCCCCTGATTTAAAAAAAAACCTTCTTAAAAATCAATATTCTCCAAGAGTTCTCCAAGAACACTTTAGGTGAATAAATTTTATGTCCTGGCTTCAAAACATCCAGATTTGGTTTTGATACACATGATTTTAGTAGAGGAGAGACAGGTGTCATCTACCATACACTATATTTTCACTTTGCTTATAACATACCCCTCTAAAAATACCCTCTGAAAGTCTAGACCCTGGTTTCCAGCTGATACTCTGAAGTTCAAGCATGGCATGGGCAAACCTGAAACCAATATCTGTGAAAACACCAAAATCTTATAATTGGTAAGTTTATTCGTGGGATGAATGAAACATTTTGAGTCCAAGGGAAAAGGTAGATGACCCTCTGAAAGTGTTTTTTTAGTGGACTTCAGAGTTAGAGATTTCTCATTAAATTTGCATGGGAAAACCATAAAAGTGATAAAAGTGATAAATGACCCTGTGAGGAGAGAAAGTGGATTGTAGAAACAGACGCTGGAAACCCTGCAGAAGTCTATGAAGGTGCCCTCTTCCTTGCAGACTTTTTTGGCAAGGGTGTAATGTCAATCCCTATTTTGATTTTTAATTATCAGAGGGTCTAAAGTATCTGGTCCAAGTATGCAAATATTTAGGAGACTGCGAGGCTGAAATTGGAATTTATTCTGGTCAAGTCTACAGAAATGAATGACCATGAAAGCCAGTGCAGCTAAATGAAAGAATCTTTCTCATGGGGAAGGGATAAATATTATTAAAATCAAAACATGAAAACCTAGACTCATGGACATAAAAGCAGGACTGAATATTTGGATGAAACCAGACAAACATTTCTTCATAGTAAGCTTTTTTATTCAGTAATTAGAGCCTCTTCTTCCACTTCCTAAATGAGAGAGTATTTCATAATAGCATATTCTTATCTTGTATGGGTATGCATAATTAACTGTTAAATAATGGAATTTAAGAGTGCTATTTTCTTCCATTATTTACACTACACTACAAAAGATTGTTATTGACTTTGAAGTGTTAGTTTCAAGTTTTCAATTGCTGATTTTATGGCTTTATCTTATATCTTTATCTTTTCTAATATGGAATCAATTGATTTGTTTGATTTAGTCTCACCAATTATTTCTTTTTTTTTTTTGCCTCTGGACTTTTCTGAACCCATGTTCTTTGATTCTTTCATGTAAGTGTGCTTATTGAATATCTCCTTGATATCCAGAGACTGTGTAATATTTTAGTTCTCAATGAATTAGCAAGGGAACTAAGTTCATTGAAGTCTATCCAGAGCCTTTCATCTAGGACCAGCTAGTTGTTGATTTGAAATCATGCGTCCAGCATTTGGTCTTGTTTATATTTGTTCAGCCTTGCTGAAGTTGATATGGTTGTGCCAGTATAATTAAGGAGGACATTTGCCCAGAGAACATTTACCCAAAGAACATTTCTTAAAGCAGTGACCTGAGTTGTAAAAACAGCTCGAAAATGAAAAAGTGATCTGTGGAGCTAAGTTCTATGTCAAAAATGGCTGAAGATAAACTAGTAACCCAGAAGACTACTGTATGGAAGTGGGTGTCCAGTGTCTCTAGAGGATGGGAGAATGGCCATTTTCAGTCTTACATATAAATGGACAGATGTGGGCTCCCAACACTCTTGATAATCAACAATGGAATGCTGCAGGAGTCTGCAATCTGTGTGGAATCATGCCTTCTGATTTGATAATGTGGCATGGAAGTAATGTATGCCTAAAACTCACTATTTTTCCCATTGCAGGGAAAAAATCCATTCCCATTCCCTGTACAGCAGGGGCCAGGAAAGTTATATACTTCATTATAATAGGGACATGACACACAATTGCATCGTGTGTAATTTTCTGGTTTGTTGACTATTTTATGAGTCCTCCCAGTTTTTATCATCTGGTCATAAAATTACACATCTCTTGGAAAAGAGAAGGGGCTCTCTTACACTTCAAAGCAGGCATTCATGCCAATGAATGGTATTCATCTTGCTTGACATGCAGAAAGCAAATTGGTTTATAATTTGGCTCTGACTCCAGCTTTTAGCATTCAACAATGTTCCCTTTTACAGAGGCTGAGGTTACCTTCTTGCACTCAACCCTGCCATACAGTTAAGTTGGAATAGGCAATCTTTCTGCTGTTAATGTGGGTTTATAATGCTGCATTCAGATCTATGACAAATGCAACTTTAATTGAATATGCTGTTGCTGTTAATGGATTTACTGCTGCTTAGAGCAGATCTGAATTTGGCTTCTCTGTAAGGAAGGACATTTCAAGCCCATTGGTGCAGTTATTTCTACCTTTACTGTGCCAAGTGTCAGTGACTTTTTTCTCTATTTTGCTGCAACACCTGAAACTGATGTTTAACTTGTGGAAAAGCAGCCTTACAATTGTTGCTCCTTCAAATGATGCTCTTTCCCCTGAATAAAATAAAAAAATTAAATAATGAAATGAGAATTCTCTTTATTTATCAGTTTTTTCACATTGATTCTTTCAAGGTACTTACCTTAGTAACTACTAAAATCTTTGGTTAGAACTTCATTCCTAATTTGCCAGGGAAAATCCTGGAGGCACATTCTACTCTGTCCAAAGACCATAGTGAGTGCTGTTCAAGTATGAGGAATGGTTTAAAGTGTTCTTACAAGAGTTACTTCTTGAGAGTTGTGTTTAATAAATTTAAATTTGTTATAATTATTCCATCCAACATGGATCCACCAGAATACCAATGTTTTATTACAACATGCTTTGAAAAACACCAAAACTGTTGAAAATTTTCAGGAAGAAGCTACAATTCACATAAAATGTCATAAAGAAGAAGAATTAGGTAAGGAAAACAAACTGGAAGCTTCGAAAAGTGATGTATTTTGTGAGAGATCACCACAGCAATCTAGAAACAAGACTAGAAGAGAAAATAATTGTTCACTGGTACATCAGATGATGTGTGAAACAGCTATAATAAATATTGTTATCCCCTCCCTGATGGTACCTTTACAGGGGTTAAATAGAGGAGTACTTGTGGTGCAATCAATCATCAGTGCCTCTGTCATTGCCGTGTAACTTTCTTTAATCAGTTCTTGTTTGCTGATCATAAGGTGGGTTTCCTTTGGTTGAAGTGGGAAGTGCCATTTCCAAATACACCTCACTCCCAGAAGTCCTTGTTTCCCATTAACTTCCCCATTTCCATTAAAAAAGAAATTCCAGATGCAAGAAGATGCTAGAAAAAGTCTAAAATCTTGCCAGAAACATGCTGAAGCAATTTTTTGAAGCTTTGTGTAGTATTTAATATCTGGTAGTTCAGCTCAGAAAGAGGATGTATGTATAGGATTTCCCATGATCCTCCTGGTATTGTGGTTTTTTATTAATTTAAAAAAAAAAAAAAAAAAGGTCTTCTTGGATATTAAAAGGCTACTTAATACATTGCCTGAGCTATAGTCACTGTAGCTGGGAGCTTTGCTTCTACTGAACAACCCTATTGTTTGTGATTCCAAAAGCTGAGTGCAATTAAGCATTTTGCAAAATGTCTCTTCTTTTTACATGTTCTTTATTTTTTTAATGACTTTTCCCCTTTTCATTTAAACTGAAATGGCTCTGTTTATGAGTTGAGAGAAAGCTTTAATGGCAGTGTAATGACAGCCCCCGGCATGTTAGTGAGAGTGGGCACTCCCTTCCTTCCCTTAAATAGGAACCATTTTATATATGGAAACCCTTTTGCCTACTGCTCAAGCAGTGCCTCTGAAGGCATTTATTTCTAAGACATTTATATGGATCAAGTGGTCCTGAAATTGTTGAAAATTTATTCCTTTAAATGTTCCCATGGTTTTTCTTTTGAAGTGGCATTTTCTCTTGTACAGCTGGGAATAACATGGTGTTTTAGTTCAAGAGAATAACATGTTTTTTGTTTCATGTCATCAACCAGGTTTGAAAGAAATTCAAGAAATTATTTCAGTTTCTGATGTGAGGCCTTTTGATGAATGAATTTCTAAGAAATTTACATAGTGAAAATGTGAAAGAGAAAACAAAAACTGTACTGGAGTGTGAGATGTGACAATATAATCTGTCCTAACACCAGAAGTTAAGGAAAATATCTGCTCATAAAAATATTTCCTTTTGGTATGAATCTTTTGACACAGTGATTTCATGGTGAATTGATTGGACTGCAATTAAAATTCCTGCTTGATTTCAGAGTTCTCAGAGCAGAGGCCTAAACAGTGAACATGTGTTTTGTGTTAAATATTCACAGAAATATGTGCTCCAATAAAAAGAAACTTTGAGCCACCTAGTGAAAAAATGAAAATCTGAGTGAGGAAATTAGGAAAATAAGGTGAAATGATTTGAATGCATGATATCAACTACTCTCAGCCAAAAGAGTTTTAATCACTGTAAAGACAGAAAGGAGTTCTTAGCTGGAAAGTGTGCAACAGAAGGCTTATGGAGCTATGTTTACCTGAGGTAGTCCTGTGATTGAAATTGCCATGTATAACAACTGGAACCAAGGACTTTAAATTCCTGGTTTTTTATTTCAATGGCTTTTGCAATTGGTTTGAAGCAGAAATAGGAGTTAATTTTTGGATTTCAGATACCTGCTTGTCTTTTTATTTTGGAGGAATCAGTTAACAGCTTACATAGGTACGGTCCTTGCATCTCCACTATTAAAATGTGCCAGTACCTGAAATTTGAAAGGAATATTATATTTGACTGCCCTGTTCTTACCTTTTTTTGTTAGTGATTATCATATGCGCTTGTGTTGGGAAGATAAAAAATTGTTATACCTTTGAGAAGAGAAATGCTGTTGATACCAGCTGTGGATTAAGTTATGTTTTTGACCTTTAATCAGGAACTCAGTTCTAGAGAAGTATAGCAACTATCCTTTCTCCTTGAAAAAACAAATAATTTACTTTTGAAATGAATCCTTTAATTTTCAGAATTTAATAATCCACGTTTACCGTTTGGTCTCACCTTTAATTTGTATAGCATGTATTCTTCTTGGTCCTTTTCTCCAGAGAGCTTCATGGGAGAAAAATATTTTTTCAGAAAGTTTCAAACTGTGGCTAATGTGCCACATGTGGCTCTGTCCACTGTTCATGTGTCTATTTATCCTGACCATAAGCAACCAAATTTCAGGATTCATGACTTTCGTAACTCAGATCACATTATAAATTATTTTAATTTTTCTTGGATATTGAGGAAGTGAAAGGTGAATTTATATCTTGCACAATGCTATTTTCTTTTACTGATATATGTGGGAATTTAGGTCGATGAGAACAAACTATTGTATGTAAAGCTTACTAGAAACAAAATCTTCAACATTTTTTTCAGCATGGAAATGTTAGCCACAGTTCTTTTGTTCCTACAGACCTGGTTAGTTACAAGTAGCAAGTCCCTATACTTCAGTCCAAAATATTATGTAAAATATCTTTCTATAGGCATGAAAGGATAAACAAGGTTAAAAAAGGTTCTGGATTTACCTAGATTTATGTATATTTCGGATTTTTTGATCTACAAGGAAACAAATTATTAATGAAAGTCTCTGAACTTCATAGGATCCTTGCAGCATATTTGGAAAGTGAAAAATCTTGCCACTCGCTGGGGACAAAAATATTTCTTTGTACAATTCTATGATGGAGTTTAGTAATGATTTAGTAATGGAAAATCATAACCTCCTCTGAACTATGAACTGCTATTGTGGAACAGAGGGATGTAAGTTTTGGTTTGTTTTTTTTTAAGTAATGCCTTTACCTAATTAAAACCTTATTCTTTAACTGGATTAGTTAGATCTATTTTTTTTCTTCAAGTACTTTGCTTGAAATCGAATTCTATAGAATATGGAAAATCTGCTTTCCTTTCTTATTGATCATTTATTTTGTGTGCTATGATTTCAATGCTGTCACTGATTGCAGAAATTGGAAGACAGCTAGTAGTATAAAATCTGAGCATTCCTAGTAAACCCCTTATTTTATCATGACAATTTATTTTCCCATGGCCATTCCAAATGAAATTCCATTCTTACATTCTTCTGAACAGGGTCTTTTAGCTGTTTAAAAATGTGCATTTACTAAGTAATCTCACATAAAATCTTGGTGGTATTTTCAGCATTTTCAATTCTTCTGCCACAAACCTTTTTCAAGTTGAATTTCATGTGTGCACAAAATAAACCAGGGTCTCATCTTATGAAAGATGCAGTAATAGAAAAAGACTGTTGGTATAAGAAGAAATGTTTCTTTAACAAAATATCTACAAAGTACAGAATTTAGTGCTTCTAACTATCATTGATAGAAAAGTGACCAATGTATCTTACATAGCTCAATAAGCAGCCACCACCAGATTTGCTTCTATATATATCTGTCACTTCAGCATAAAAATTACTACAGTTGAAGATTTCAACTTGAGTCAACTTTGAGTTTCAATTTTGAGTTTTCAAAGTGTGGTCAGAATAGCCACTCTCTAGTAATTTTTATACAGTGCTACATTTTGGAAATAGGACTGTAATATTTCTTGTATCATGAGTATATTTTTTTCTTCTTTCATATTTATGCCATCGGGTCCCATTGTCACCAGAAGAATGAGTATGTGAACATTTTAGAGTACTGTTAGCAAAAGGCTGGTAAGTGATGAAACAGAGGCAAAAATGCCCGATAAATGAAATGTACTCCCTGGAGGTCAGTGAGGAGATCCATGAGTCACCTGTTGAGTTAGAGAAAAGTAGATAAAGAAATCAGAGATTCAGCTGCCTGTGATATCTGTAAGAATTAAAAAAACCAATAGCTTAGCTTTCGCTCACATTTCTAACATGAAGCTATTGCTGTCTGTCCTGTGAGCTGTGGTGGTGCTGGTACTGTTTGGCTGGTAAAGAGAAAGACTGAGGCAGTCTTATATGGTTCTCTTCTTTTTTTGTGCAACTTGTGACTTTGTTGTTTTTTTATGGTTTTTGCCAAACTATTCATTTTAAGTTTCTTCAAACTTGTGTACTTGTAGGTATTTGGCATCTCATGTGCACTCTTCCTCCAAAACCTGAGGAGTGCTGCAGTTGTTTTTAATTAAGAATTATTGAATACAGGGATTAAAATTGTTCTAAAAAATGGTTTTACATCTAAGGCTAACAATAAGGCAATAAGAATTTGTCGACTTTGATTCCAAGCTGTCCCTCTAACCACATTCATCATGAAGTAATATTACTGTTGACATTAAAGGTCTAACCAGCATTATTTTTTAGTCTAGTACTTCTGGCTATTTATTAATGTCAAAGTTGGTTACATCACTCTTGGTGTTTCTTCCCTCTATTATTTTCAGCAGGTGTGGAAATGCAAATGAATTAATTTTTGATAATAGAGCATGAATTCTCCTTACAAAAGGGAGAAATTTCATATGCTGAAAATTGCCATAAGACATCCTCCTGACAGTGGAAGCACTGGATACTCAATTTAATTATTTGTGGTCTTGTCCTACTTCATTTATGTACTTCTTATGTGCTTGGTAGAAGAATCCTGAATGTTGCTTACCTCCTCAACTCTGAAAAAGCAGAAGAATTCAAGGAATAACACAAATGTAGAACATTTTAATCAGGAGTTTTCTTTGTATTCTGAGATGAAATTTCAAAACTTTTAACTAAAAAGTTATTTCAGTATTTGTAATCTTAGCTTGTATTTAGTACAAGCTAAATACAGTTAGTATTTTCTGATTTTATTTTGAATGACTTCATGAAATCATTAAATAATGTTGATCAGTAAGGAGAAGTACTCACTTGGTAATGAACTGTGGTGAATGTTGAAGACATTAAGGCATATATGCTTTCCCAATTTTTTTTCTTTAATGCTGCTTAATGAATGCTCAGTTTAAAATTTTCCATAGTAAATCTCAATTTCCTCTTTAATTATTAGGAAAAAATGTCTTCCTCTAGAATTGTGAAAGGTCTGACACAGCAGTTTATACTGCCAGAGGAAATCTAAAAAAAACCCCACTTTATTTAAGAGAAATACTACTTAAATATTGATTTTGTAGTCCTTATTAAAAGTAATAGGAATATAGGATGGTAGAACAGATAGTTTAGAATCTGTTATCATACAGGGATTTGAAAGAGTAGGTGTCCACTTAATTTCTGGGAGTACCAGAAAGTTATTAAACTTCAAGTTCACTATGCAAAGCTTGATGATCTAGAAAGTGGTTTAAATTTAAATCTAGTTCAAGTATTGTCAGAACAGGATTTCAAGTGATGGAATAGTTGTCTACAACATTAGAATGTGTAGTATATTCAGCTAAAAAAACACCATGCACTGCAATGCACTATCCGTCATCCATGGTGAAATGTTTCTGCAAGAATGAAACTGTTTAAGCAAATAAACTCTGGATTTCCCAATGGATACTATATTTCTAGATTTGTCTGTTATGATTCTTGCCTTCTCAATATAAGGATTTCATATATTTTGCACTAGCCAAGAATGCCATCACCAACAAACAAACAATCCCATCAGATATATCTTTTCCAGAGCATTTGGCTCAAAGATGTAGAGTGAAAAGATCCAGTTTATAAGTCACAGAATAAAGACTGTTTTCTGAAAACTGTTGCTTTTGTGGCAAATGCTGACTCCTAATAATGTTGATAAGAATAGGCAAATCCATCAGATCGATGCATGGCTTTGAGGTTGGTATCACTTGGTCTGTTCAGCCTGGAGGAGACTGAGGAGAGCCATTGTAGCTGACAACTTCCTTGTGAGGGGAAGAGAAGCGTCAGGCACTGATCTCTTCTCTGTGGTGACCAGTGAGAGGACAGAAAGAATGGCACAAAGCTGAGACAGAGGAGGTTTAGAGTGGATATTAGGAAAAAATTCTTCACCCAGTGGGTGGTTGTGTTGGAGCAGGGTCCCAAGGGAAGTGGTCACAACACCAAGCCCGACAGAATTCAAGAAGCATTTGGACAATTCTCTCAGGCACACAGTAGGACTTCTGTGGATGGTCCTGTGCAGGCCAGGGAGCTGGACTCAATGATCTTTGTGGATACCTTTCAACTCAGCATATTCTCTGATTTTGTGACACAGAAGCTCTATATAATGGAAGAATTAACGGAAGAATTTCCTTGTTTGGGACTTAGATTCGTAATCTCATTGGTATCAGTAGATAGATAACCTAAATGGATCTTATTCTCATTCCATATGAAGGGTGGGGATAATAATCACCTATTTGCTCTGTTTTGGAGCCAGATATATGACAGAGTATCACTTTGACTGGTGCATGATGCCAGTGGACAATCCTATTAGAAAAACAGGGAAATTGCCTGGTTTAAAGGAGTACACTAAGAGACTTTGCAATAAGAAATGGAGCACCATGAATACCCTTTAAAATCTGTCTCTTTATGGCCTATTTTAGTTAAACTTCCTATGGCAGGTTTGGGTTTTCTTTTCCTATATATAGAGATTAGCAGAAATACCTTGTTAAGGTAAATATACTTTTTCAGTAAGTCTGTTTCATGAGGATTTTTACATGGGAGCTTTCCACCAAATCTTTGGTAGTACTAATTTGAATGTAGTGTCACACATACCTTTGCTGTGGGAAAGCTGTAATTCATCCACAGAATGCCAACTGGATTGCTGAAATACAGACAAACCACAAACTGACATTTTGGCTCCAATCTAAGAAGTTTTCTTGGAAGAGTGATATGATAGTCCAGAACATGTAAAACAGGAAAAAAGAACCAAAAAATATTTTGAATATATGAGAGAATGAATAAAAGGTGACTAATGAAACGAACTTAAGTAGTACAATATAGTTGAGAAGCTTGTTACAAGAATTACAAGAGTAACACCTATAAACTATTGACAAAGTAATAAAAAAAAGACTGTTTTCCTGCTGCAAGCTATTTTTTCTTAAACCTCTTTTTTCTGAATATTTTTCAACTTGGCAAACATTTTAAAATAAGCTGAAGTTTCCATTTTCTTGCTCTTACCCTGATTTTCAGGTTTAAATTAGCATGGTAATTCCAAGCCATTTTGGAGGAGTGCATGTTAGTGAAGATTTTACAGTAATTTTTGATCTTCACTTACTACACTACTACACATTTCCTTTTAAATCTAAAGTGATTTACAGCAGTGCTTCCCTTTGACCCTGGATTTGATGCACTTTTAAAAAATGTGACATCATTGCTACTTACAGTTAAAACACAAGAAGGGGAAGGACAAGTAATTAACAGAATAGTGAAACTGGATTCTTGAGAGGTATCAGGGTTGTCGTGGCTGTTCTTGGACACTCTCAACCTTTCTGAGTCTGGATAAACTCTACTGTTTGTTTCTGGAAAGAGAAAAGCCTTGTGTCAGTATGCACACACTTCAGGATAGTCACACCTGCTTCATTCAGTTTTGATACATGGTCTCTGGGTTGGACACATGTTTCTTAGACTATTTATTAATTAGACAGTCATTTGCAGCATGCTGTGTACCCTGCTTTAGCCAGATGAGCTATTGGCCTTTTTTGCAAACCAGCTTGTTACCTAGTTCATCACACGTTACCTAGTCCTAACACACATTAGCTGGTGTTCTCTGTTGCGCTAGCCTAAATCATGCTGAATAGGAGATACGTTTAAATGCTAGGGTTCCTTCAGATCTCTGTGTGCTTTCTTGGTTGCTAGGACAGTGTTGAGCTAACATCCGTATCAGTTGACAATGGATGGGTCAGCCAACTGTGAAACCTATAAAACTGGGTCAAGAATAGTTCTGCCCAACCCAGCGAGAGTGAGGCCTGAGCCAAAGGAAATAACCTTTTCCCTTGGCTATTCGTTTTCTTATAAATGCAGAGCTTATTGTACCAGATTCATGAAAGGTAAAATCAAAACATGTATGAGGAAATATAATGATTATTGGAACAGGAAAATGCTATTGATATTGGAACAGCCTCTGGTGCTTTTAGGGTAGAATTGAACTGATCCTGAATTTATCTGGCAGAGTGTGAAAGCTGATCCACTTACTTGTATTCAAGCTCAAGGTTCAATAATAAGAACATTTTTTGAGAAATACAATGGAAAATATTACAGCTATTTTGAAACTACATCAGCTCACATATGTTCTGAAATATTAAATTGGCATGTTCCCTCCTGATTGCTTTCTAAAATATTTTCCTCTTCTTGCGACTGTCTCTGCATCGGTTCATAAGGGCGTTTGTGCTACTGACAAGCAAAGTTATTTTCTTATTTTTTGTGCAAGCTCATCAGGGCAGTACTTCATGTTGGTCTGTTTGTGCAGCATGCACCACAATGAGTCGCTGTTCTTTGTTTGTTCACAGTAAAATAAAAGTGACTAATAAAAATGGGAGTGAGGGTGTAAACATGACTGAAGGTTGATCCCCAGAGGACTTTTTTTTTTGTTTGAAAGAAATGGACAGCAAGTGAAGAAGAGTGGTTTGGATTGAATTGAGTGCCTGTGTTAGTACTATTCACAGATGAAAGATGTAGATTTCCGTAACATTAAAGGTATGTTGTATACTTTTGAAAAACTTTTTCCAATACTATTCTAATAGTGAATAAAAAGAGTACTTTGTGTTCATTTGTCAGGGAAGGATTCACCTTCAGCCCTGTCAATCAAAGTACTTTTAAAAATTTTATTCTTAGGTACTAAAGTTTTTAATAATTGTGTGTAAATACTTGTTTTTGTTGACTTCATACAGTCTTCCCGTGTCATTAATGGGAAAGATGCCAGAGCGGAAGTTCTTATAGTATTTTCCTTGCAAATTTAAAATTTTTACCTTGCAAATATTAATGATTTCAAATATTACTTGCGTGAATATTGCCATAAAGACCATAGGTAACTATTTTAATTATTAAAAACCCTAAACCCATGCTGTGTGGGTCTGATAACCCTGGCCATCCTGGAACTGCTGTCTGATGGCACTCAATATAAACTGTTCCATTACCCTATTGGGTACTGAGGTCAGGCTAACTGGCCAGTAATTACCAGGATCCTCCTTCCCACCCTTTTTGTGAATGGGCATCACATTGGGCAGCTTCCAGTCATCTGTAGCCTCACCAGTGAGCCAGGATTGTTGGTAAATGATGGAGAGCAGCTTTGCAAGCTCATCTGCCAGCTCCCTCACCACCCTGGGCTGGATCCCATCTGGACCCATAGATTTATGAACATCCAAGCGGCTCAGCAGCTCTCTGCCTGCCTCCTCCTGGATAACAGGGGGACCATTCTGCTCCCTGGTACCATCTACCAACCCAGCACTTCCACCTTCCCCTCATGCGCAGTTACCAAGTTCCCTACTGCATCCAGTAGAGAACAAATGTTGGTCTTACCCTTCCTTTTGCCATTGATATGTTTGGAAAAACATTTTCATCATCCTTTACAAAAGTTGCCAAATTAAGTTTCAACTGAGCTTTGGCCTCCCTAATTCTTTTCCTACATGCCCTAGCAACCCCTTAAATCCTTCCTGAGAGACCCGACCCTCCAAAAGAGGGTTCCACTTGCACAATTGAGAATGGAGCATTCTGCAGTCTTTCAGAGCTTGCAGCCAAATACCAAAAGTAGTTATGTGTATCTGGCTGTGTCCCCAAGCCAGCTGGTTACATTTCTCCAAGGGCAGGGTACACTGCTGGGCCTTTTAACTGGTCCCTGTGCCGGAGAGCTCCAGTCACTGAGGATGCAGTTGTTTATTTCCAGTTGCTTTTGGTACATCATTTGCCTAATTTTACAGCCAGAATTTTTTTCTAACTTTTGTCACAAATAAATATGAAATAGAGGTTTTATTGTTGAAGAAAAACTTTTTTTTTTTGTGAACAGTAAAGGGCAAAACCATATAAATTTTTTTTTCTCATTTCAGCATGTTCCTTAAAGCCTCTCTTATTCCCTACTGTGAGTTACTTATCTGGTTTTGCTTGGTGAATGCTGGTCCCCAAGTCAATAAATGTGGTTTTGGAGGCATTTCCTCCATGAAATGAGTGTATGCTTGTCTTGAAAAGAATGAATTATTCACACCATCAAGTAAACAACAGTAAATCTTCATATGAACACCTTCAAAAATTGATATGTTTAAATAAACTGCCTTTATAAATAACCTTTTACCCAGAGGTGGAATTATTTTACATCTGAATGGCTATAGGAACCTAAATATCATAAATAATATGAATAACCTTTCCTCTTTGTGACTCATGGGAACTTCTCTCTCTTCAAATAATAGAAGGGTTATAAAATACTGATAGCAATAGACTAATTAAAGTAGGATCTGGCTCTGTTTTGTAATCTACTTCATTTGTCATGTCTGGGCCAAATATGCTCTGAAAACTTTTGCATATCAGCAAACAATGGTGCAGCCTTTTCTCCTTTCAGAAAAAACAAAAAACCTCCCCCCAAACAAACAAAACCCCCCCACATTATTTCTAGGCCTGAGTTTGTTGAATGTGGTGTCATGTACTTAGTTATTCAAGGAAGTTTCATTTTTCCATGATCAACCACACATATTGTGGAAGTGTGACAGACAATACATATTTTTAATACAGCTTTCTAACTTCTTAGTTCACATCTCTGGGGATAGAATATACCTGAAAAAAGCTTCATTACAGGGTTTTTTAAAGCCATCACACCCTTACAAAAGCAAGACCAAGGCTACCACATTCAAAGTTATATATTTATGTATTTATAATATACATTTCACTTCAAAAGAACTATCATCCAATTAGACCCAGAAAGCAGCATTGACTGAGTTGTAGTTGTGGCATAAAGGAGGAAATAATAGCCAGAATTGTGAAAACACTGTAAAATAGTCTTGATTTTTGCAGATTACAAAACTGTAGTAAATCTTTTGATATCTATAGAGTTCATGAAGAATAAGGAAAATAACCTGGCATGGCAGTTCTTACTTTAATTGCAGAAAATGAATGAAGGACTGTTCTCTTTAGAGAAAAAGGAGTCAGACTGGCATTTAATTGATGGTTGAATGTACCTTCAGCCAGAAGAACAACACAGAGATATGTGTTTTTCATTAGTCCCTAATGCCTTCAGCTGCTCTGGTATGCTAAGGAAGCAAATTTACAGCAGAAATTAACACACCATGTTATTCTATTTCTGTGAGTGCTTGTCTTTCATGCATGTAAACATATTTCTTGCCAATCTGACATGTCAGGACAATGGAGAGATATGGATCTGATGGATGGTCAAAAGCTGACTGCCTGCATGGAGATCAATGATGAATGGTGTCCCCCAGCAGCTCATTCTGGGACCAGTCCTGTTTAATGTCTTCATCAATGACATCAAATATGGGATTGAGTGCAGCCCCAGCAAGTTTTCAGGTGACATCAAGCTGAGAGGTGCAGCTGACACACTTTAAAGAAGAGATGTCATCCAAAAGGACCTTGACAGGCTTGAGGAGTGGCCCTGGACAAAGTTCCTTAAGTCCAACAATTCCTAGTGCAAGGTTCTACACCTGGGTGAAGGCAATCCAAGACATGAGCAGAGACTAGAGTGGGAGAAGGAATTAACTGAGAGCAGACCTGTGGAAAAGAATTTGGGATTTTCATGTATGAAAATGTGGACATGATACAGCAGTGTTCACTTGTAGTCCAGAAGGCCAATTGTATTCTTGTCTGCATCAGAAGCCGTGTGGACAGCAGAAAGAAGGAGGGGATTCTGCCCCTCTGCTCCACTCTGGTGAGACCCACCTGGAGTGCTGCATCCAGCTTTGAGGTCTCCTGCACAGGAAGAACGTGGAGTTGAGAAGAGAAGAGAAGAGAAGAGAAGAGAAGAGAAGAGAAGAGAAGAGAAGA
>VWZN01001862.1:0-14578 GCA_013396955.1 Regulus satrapa
CACCCTTGAACACATCCTGCATTTCAACCCACGACAATAACCTATTTTTCACCTTTGATATTTCAGGAATACTTTGGCTTTTAATGATAATTCACCAACAATATAGTTAGGAAACTCAGTGTTTCTTATGAAAAAAATCATACAATTCTTTTATTACTATAAAGGCAGCAGTTATTTTGACTGCAACAACACATATACCGTTGTCCGTGTTTGTGTTTTGTAAAACACTGCTGTCTGTTGCAGTTTTGTAATTAGTTAAGGATACTTCCTCCCCTCATAATCCAACATATCAATTTGGTTAAGCAGCAGATGACCATATGAGATTACAAGGATACAGGGTTTTCTTTATTTTTTAAACTTCAGTTAAAACAAATATTCAGGCTCCATTAGAATTACTGGAAAATAATGCCAATTAAAGACATAATGGCTATTATATGCCTTGAGTCAAGTAAGTTTATGGTCATAACTGAGTAACTCCTGGAAAACAACCATCTGGACTCAGGGCTGAAAATTAAAAGGATATTAAGCTCTGGTGCCTGAAATAATAATGTTTTACTGAGTCAGTGTAAAAGGCAAAGTAACAGTTCATAAAGGAATGCAATTTCATGAGTGAAAGTGATAAACTAATTGGTTAATGTGTTAAAGTTGCAGTCTTGAAATATAAATATATCTATACTATCTAGTTCATTTGTATGACAAGAGTTATTCCTCAAAGCTGGATTCAGTCATCAGAGACTTGTACACATAATGCTTTTTTCAGCAGTAGGAAAGTCTGTGCCAGGAACCTCTGTAGTGGTCCACAATCTAGATACACTCTAAAATTCTACCAAAATCTTCTTTGTAACAAACAAAATTCTCAGATCCATAAGCCCAGCCACTACTACTGTGCTGCTGGGCATGTGGTCACCCAGCATTCCAGAGGCCTGTGGGTAGAAGTGTTGGGAAGGACCTGTTCTGGAATAGTTCATGATGAGCTGTGAGACATTCGTGAAGAAGTGTCTTTTCTGCAAAGGACCCTACACTGGAGCAGTGCAGGACTGTGAGGGAGTCCTTCTTGTGAGGAGGAAGAAGCACAAGAGATGTGTAAAGATCTGACCTCAGCCCACATTCCTCATCCTTTTGTGCTTCTAGGAAATGGAGGAGGTGGAGAAAATAGGGGGTGAAATTAAACTCAGGAAGGAAGGAGGGATGGGGGAAGGTGTTTTAAAATTTTAATTTGTCTTTTTTTTTTTTTAAATTCTGATTGGCAATCAATTAAACAAATTTCCCTAATTAAATTCTGTTTTATCTCTGATGGTAATTAGTGAATGATCTCTCCCTGTCCTTATCTTGATGCATGAGCCTTTGGTTCTATTCTGTCTCCTCTTTTCAGCTGAGAACGTGGGAAGTGATAGGGTGGCTTCATTGGGCACCCAGTATCCATCCAGATTCAACCCACCACACTGGCTACTGCAAAATGAGGAAGTATCAGTATATATTTGAGATGACCTCTTCCTGGCCACAGCTGTGACATTGTCTCCTCTGGGCAGCAAATTGCACATTTCTTATGTCTGTTCATGAGGGAATAGTAGCAAAGTCTATTCTTCTTTTTTTTTTTTTTTTTTGCCAGCAGATATCTAGTCAGAACCAGTGCCACAGATAAGACTCAATAAGACTCACAGCCTGCAGAGAAATTTTCTTTGTCAGTTCACTTAGAAAGTTTCTGTTGCACCTTTCCCCCACTTCAAGAAGATGAATTGTTTGAAAAACTAAGAATGAATAAATTATTTGCTGCTTTAGAGCAATGCAGAGTGCATGTACACCCTTATCTCGTAATTTCTCTCCACAGAGCATATGTCTCATGGCTAGCAACAGGGAGATATAACTCTAGTTTTGGTAGGTCTGTTCCTTCAAAGTGGATGACTGCTGGCACTGACAGATGGAATTTTGCCAATTTATAATAGCTGATGTAATACTCATTGCTTACTCGTCCGTGCATACTATTTTATAGGGGATTGGGATAGTTTAAGAGATGCAGTCCCCAGGAAAAGTTTTGCAAATACTGCTTTTTTTTGCTTTGGTCCATTCCAGAAGTGAAGGTTAGACAGACCTCTGAGCAGCTTGGTCTAGTTAAAGAATGTCCCTGCTCAGATGTGTTGCTGGGCTGAGTTGGACTACACGAGCTCTGAATGTTCTTTCAGACCTAAACTATTCAAATTATTCAATAGCTCAAGTTGTGTTGTTGAAAAAAGTCTAATCAGAATTCTCACAAAGTATCATTTATGTTTCAGGGGAAAAGTATATAACAACATAATTTTTTTTTTCCATATATTTAAGAGGCCACTGGATTTCACCACTCTTTATTAAAAGTGATCACTCACAGGTGATAGATATCCTCCACTTGAATTTAAAATTCATGTTTTAAATAGAGATAGCAAGGGTCAACAACTTTCTTTTTCTCAAGAAAGGAAAAAAAAAATTTGCCAAAGATGGACTGTTAAGAAGTCCTGATTGGATAATCAGCAGCGTCTTGTCTCTTTGTGGTTCAAACCATGAATATTCTTCAAAAACTTGGTGAACTCTGGAAGCTTCAAGGGGACAGTGATATGGTAGATTGACCTTGTCTGGGACCCAGGAGACCACCAAGCTTCTGATTCTCCTCAGCACCGTGGGAGCAGAAAAAAATAAGATGGGGAACAAATTCTTATGAGTTGAGATAATATCAGTTTAATAAAGCGAAGAGAATGTTGCATGTGTACAAGCAAAGGGGAAAAAAACCCTTGACAGCTTCCTTTTCCCTTCCTCTGCAAGACATCCAGCTAGCCTGGGCTGATGTGAGAAGGGAACTGAACCCGACAGGTGAACTGGAGATAAAAGATCAGAACCGCTATTCGCTCTTGGCTAATGTCCAAGCTTTATTCTGAACTGAGTCCAAGAGGGAAAGAGGAAGAAGGAAGGCCGTGCAGGCTTTTTGAACCCAGGGAAAATGGCTAGGAGATGACAGGCCTTTAAACCAGATGTGTTTCCTAATTATAAAACCTATTTAGTTCACAGAAACTAGAACTATGTTCAGAATGAAGGGGACATTTTTACACATTAATTTATTTTTTTTTTTATCAGAAGGCTGTAGAATTTAACTGTAATGAGATTAAAATTATGGTTCCTGAACAATGGACCTAAAGTAATGCAACAGTACCTTTGCCACAGGATCTTGCATCTTACCCTGTGCTGTATCAAAACTTTTCCTCATTAATGAATCTAGGGGTCTGTTTTTTCCCTGCAGTTTCTGGCACTCCAACACCACTCCTGTGCTCCTGACACATGACAATATGGTTAGCATGACTAATGCCATTTAATATGGCAAAGAGCTGTTCCTGTGGCTGAATAGTCAGGTGTCAGCTCCCTTTCTCCCCTTTATCAGGGCTTGAAGATATCACACACCAGGCAGATTTATCCACCTCCACCTTATCATCCTCAAGTTTCCTGGGCACCAGTCCTTCTCACCTCCTTACAGCCTTGAAGGTCTCAGACATCTGTACAAACAAGTTGTGGTGATCCTGTCACAGAAAAACAAAACATCACACAGAGAACATTCTGTAAAATGAAGAAGTTACAAGCCCTAAGCGGGACTTGGCCCACAGCTGCTGCTGCTGGAGAGCAAAACCCACGGTTCCCCAGTGCCCAGGGACTCCTCCACTGTTGTCTGCTTCCTCTGAAGACTGACTATTGATTATGATTGTTTTATTTACACTCCAAGCCAACCACACAATGAAGTTGCTTTTGCAAATTCTGCAGGGTATCTGTAGGTGACAAAACCCTTCAAAATTTTATTTTGAACAGCCCATGTGATTTAAACTAAAGATGATTGATGTGAACTTGTTCTTGGAGGCAAAGAGATCATCACAAAAGTAGAATTCAAGAAACGTGTCTGATTAGTTTTTTTTCCCTGCAGCATGAGAATAAGGGACAAATTGGTGGGAGTTAAATAATTAACACATCCTTACAGTATAAAGAATTTCTCCTTACTTGGGAATAAACTAATTGCAGGAAGATGTTATCCTGGAAAGTAGAAAAACCAGAACTTCCTAATAATTCTATATTTAGTCAGACATATGCACAAGAAGGAAAACATTCCTTCTTGTGAAGGAAAGCATTTTCATCATCTGTGGACAACAAATTGATCTCTACTCATTATCTATGTATGATTTGTGTGATGTAACATACATAAATAAGAGGATTCCAAATGTTTTATGGATGCTATCCTTTCTGAACTATCTGACAAAAGTGACCAGAAAAAAAATGCCTCTAGAAAGAGAACATTTCTCTGCTTTGTGATGGCTGTTTTTAACATGGTGAATTTTTTTGGTTTTTGGGGTTTTTTGGGGTTTTTTTACATAGCCTAAAGCCATATTGACCAGAAGGATTATCTGCTTTTGTCTTTCTTATGGATATCTCAATGTGAAGGGTTGATCAATACTCAAAAATTTGGACTTGATTTCCTGCAAGATAACGGTAAAGCTAGACTTGACAGCACTGCTTGAGTGTGCTGTCAGTATTTATTAATACAGAAAGTACTTTGCTCTGCATGTTACTTGCTATTTTTCTTCTTTATCCTAATTTGAAATTAGCACTGCATGTACTGCAACTCTTATTACATATGGAAATCAGCAGTATGAGAAGAAAAACACCTTATAAATTCCAGAGGAGAAGCTACTTAACTTCATTATTTAATTAAACTAATATGATTAGGAGTGTCTAATATGATCAGGAGTGTGAACACTTAGCACGAATTAGTGACTTGTGTGCAATGATATGCCTGCATCAAAAGGCAAGAGTTCTTTTTTACTAATTCCCTAAATTGAAATAAACTGTAAATTATTTCTACTTCAAGAGATGCAGATCTGAGAAGTAGATATTCTAGTCAGATCATAACATTATAGGATTTATTATTTCACAGAAAAAGTTAACTTTCACCATCACTCCTTTATCCTTATGTTTGGTAAAAAAAAAAATAAATATGCTGGAAACCTACCAACCAGAACTCAGAAATGTGGTCAAAGTTCTGAAAAAGACAAAGGTTGTTTCCAAAATCCATGTGAAAATGACTCAGAGCAGGGACTAGGAGTCTTCCAGGTGGTAGATATACCCTGCATGAGCAGACTGCGATTGCAAAGCATCTTGTGCACATGCAAAAGTGTTGTGGGCCTTGCAGATTTATATTGCAACAATCTCTGAGATTAGAGAGACAGTGGAATTCTTTATTTTACTGCTCTGCTATTCCTGTGTTATATTCATAGGTATTTATTCAGATTTGGGTTTTCCTAGGGTTATCTGGTACACCCATAGTTCCTATCCTCTCACACTGTTGGGAGGCTACTTTTAAAAAAATTCTTAAGTATTAGAGAAGCTTTCCCTCATCAATGTGCTTTTGCTCACTTGTCACCTCGGAAGTTGCCTGTCAGTGCAGGGAAGAGAACATGGTTCCTCACTGAGCCACAAGGGACAGTATCAGGCTGAATTTGGAGCTCTCCTGGGACTTTCTTGCCCCTCCCATGACCAGCAGAACAGGAATTAGGGAGCTGCTAGACTTCTGGGTAATGCGATCCTTTGAGTTTTAAAGAAATTGAGACTCCTCTTGCTTCTGGGCAAAAAACTGTTCTCATACAAAGGGCCTAGAATATACCATTCCTGAGTAAGGAACTACTGGGAGTCTTGCAACCCCCTGAGAGACCCAGCTACCAGCCATTCAAGAGAATAGGACACTGCTCAGGCTCAGGCTGAGAAATTCCTCTGAGAAAAAAACCCAAACTATAGTTGGACAGGATGAATATGCTGAGCAAAGACAGGAGCCCAGCACTTAGGACGTAAATAGAAAAAATTGCTGAGAGTAGAGGGAGCATGCAACCCTCCTTTCCACACAAGCTGATGAAAATGCTGCAGGAAGGAATTACAATCGAAGCCTGTGCTCACGAGGCAGAAGGTTTGTTCTCAGGAGATCACTAAAACATACAGACATGCTTAAGCTGAGCAAATTGCAAGGATAGTGCCCTAACTCAGAGTAAATCTTACAGAGAATGTGTAGCCAAGACTGAGGTTAAAAGGTCCATAAATCCAGATAAAAACTTCCTAAGTAAAGCCAGTTGATCTTTATTTCATAAAGATAACTAACTCATTAATATTACTGGGTCCATTTTGCCCTTATAATTAATGAGTGGCAGTGGACGTGTAAATACCCTACAGATATGTGTCTGATATTGAGCTTCAACAATGCCAACAGAGACGAACATAGGTGTTTGCCAAAATGCAACAGGGCAATACACAGATGAATCATAGTAATGAGTAGATAAAATCTTTCCTCTTCTCTTTCCTCCACACATATTCTGATTATAGAAGGTTAAGAACTCCAACTCCAAATCCAGTGATTAAAAACAACAGTGCAAAACATGACTGCACTGGACATCTTCCCATCCCTCTCCAAAGAGTACATGAAATTGACTTTCTCATCTTCAAAATAGTGTTGCATCCCAAATCTAATTCTGGACCACCCTTCTGTGCAGAAAGCATGTTAGAGAAGATAGGCATTAGCACTCTGAACTTCCTCACCCCCTCCTTCTTCTCCCCCCATTTTAATATGCTGTGCATGACGCCATCTGATATGGAATATCCATCTGCTTGGTTGAGTCCAGCTGTCCTGGCTTGTGTCATCCCAAGCTTTTGGGCACCCTCAGTCCACTCATGGCTGGTGGTGAAAAGACAAAGCCTTGGCTCTGCGTAAGCACTGCTCATCAGTAACCAAAAACCCCCTTGTATTAATGATGCTGTTTTCAGCGCAAATAGCTATTGTGAAGAAAATTAACTGTACCTCAGCCAAAACCAGCACTTCGTATTAGGAACATGTCCACAGCTCCTAGTGAAATTGCAGTGTTCTTGCACACATTTCTGAAGTATATGAAAATGGTTCCCCTTCTTGCTCATCTCTCTGCATTGATAGACTTGATAAAGCAATGGGGAATTGATGCTTCACATGACGGTATAGCTCTGAAAAATTCTGACAGAGATTTATATTGGGGGAATGAAATTTATTTTATTTATTGTATTGATATGCCTGAATTCAGATTAGCAGAAGATTTCTAAAAATGCAATTGTGAGACATTCTCTTAGTTTGAAACTGCATTCCACTACACAGTGTAGATGGAACAAAACTGCGACAAATCTGTCACTGATCATAATGTACAACTGAAGCACTACAGATCAAGCTATCATCTGAGTAGTTCTTCTGTTTGCTAACTTATTTATTGTGGCAGAGGCCAGAGATGGGCCTGGAGAGATCACCCTGGAGGTTTTTCTATCCCCACTTGAACATCCATTCAAGGCCTCCAACATTCCTTAAAACCAGACCAAATCAGCAGTGGGGTGATTACTGAAGATACAGGTGAGACTATCACAGCTGGGCAAACAGAACTTGGGAAAACCTGCTGTAGTATATGTTTACCTTAGGGCAGACGGAGGAAGATTAAAAGAGCAATATACTAAGTGGTTGAGATGTGGCAGCCCAGATGACAAATCCTTCTGGTAACACACAAGCTAAGCAGCATGAATCACACAAGTATCATATGTGCATTTGATTTACTGTCCTTACCTGGGAACACACATGGAAAAGGCACCTACCGAAAATACACAACATCCTGTTTGTTTAGCATCAGCCCAAGCCAAAACTACGGCTTGGTTCCTTTTTAGGTGCCAGCTGGAACTCTCCTAGACCACGACGGATTGGGAAGGGGGACAGACAGATAGCAGCAGTAGAGAATTCAGAGTACAAACTGTGCAGGTGGTGGCTGCAGACGACAGGCACCTAGGAAAGGAACGGAAAGGCACCTCTGTCCTCCACACGGCGGCAGCTCCGCTCCCCTGCCCGTTCGAGGGCGCATCAGGGCAGCCCCAGCGGATCCCGTCACGGCAGAGCGCGAAGGCCCCGGCCCGGCTCCTCCTCACTCCCCGCGCATGGCCGGCCCTCCGCACCGCCCCGCCGGCACCTGGCGCGGCCCCTCCCGGTCGCGNGAGAGACGATGGCCAAATGGCTGAACAAGTATTTCAGCCTGGGCAACAGCAAGACCAAGAGCCCTCCGCAGCCTCCGCGGCCCGACTACCGGGAGAAGCGCAACGGTGCAGACAGCGCGCCCCGCCCCGAGGGGCCGCCGCACCTCCACCTCCACCACCACACCTCACCCGGCTTCTCGCGCCGCCGTCTGCGCGACGACACCAGCGACCTGCTCCGCGCCTACCGCGCCCAGAAGGACCGCGACTTCGAGGACCCCTACAGCGGGCCCGGCTCGTCCCTGCGCAAGCTGCGCGCCATGTGCCGCCCGGACTACTCGGCGCCCGAGGATCTGGGCGAGGCAGCCCTCAAAGCTTCCTCCTCCTCCTCCTCTTCGTCGTGCTGTGCCACGCCTCCCACCACCGGCTCCCCGCACCTCTTCCGTAGCCACAGCGAGCGCCACCCGGCGACGCCACCCGATGTGAAGTACATCTCCCCCAAGCACCGGCTGATTAAGGTGGAGAGTGGCGGTGGAGGCGGCGACGGCGCGGGCAAGAAGCTCAGCAAAAGCTCCAAGCAGCCCACGGTTGCTGCCCCCTCTGCCTTGAAAGATAAAGTAAGTGGTGTGCTCCCTTTCCCCCCCTCCCCCGCTTTCCCCGTCGTAGGCTAGGTAGTATGTGTGGGGCTGTGTCCGCCCCTGGAAGGATTTTTAGCGAGAGGACCATTTACTTTACATCTGGAGTTGCCTTTCTCTCAGCCATCCTTCACTGGGTGGCGTGGGCCTTTTTAATATCTCGGGGCGTGCAGGGCATGCGCAGGAGCAGCAGGTGAAGTACCCTGTCCTTTTGGCTTTCACCCTCACCTTCCTTCTGATGGGATAGGTGCTTTGAGGCACAGCTCACTGCCGACCTCCTGATGGGTACCAGGGCTCTTGGGGTACCCCTGCAGAGCAGGATCGAGTCGCTGGGGTAGGCTTGGGCAGCACCGTTGAAAAGCCTTGTGCTTGTGACCCTAAGGTGAGGCTTCAGCCCCGCTGCATGTGGCATGGGGCAGTTATATGTAAAAAATACACTGTTTTACAGAGGCTGTTTGTCTTTGTTTATTTAGGAAGTTTCTTGCCTCCTAGTTCAGTGTCAAAGGTGACATGGTTCAAAGTACTGTGTTGCAATGGCACTTGGTACATGGCAGCTTCTATGATACCTTGTTTCTAAGTGGGATGTAGCTGAAGCAAATTTCCATAGATACTTTCCCACTTGAAAATGTTATCCCGTCTTTTACTGGTCATTCTCTTCACATTTTAATGAAACGTTCTAGATACAACACTGGAAAGTGCTGGACTTGGGAAGTCAAGTTAGAGAGGGATAGCATTAATTGTTTTTTAAACACTGCGCATCCTCCCACCTGTGTTGGTCTTGTGAGTATAGTTCGGTTTTTCTTACTTATTGTAAGTAAATGTTTCTCTCTTTTGTTAATTGGCACTTTCAACTCCAGGATAATAGTCACATCACAGGAATTTCAAGTATGTGCTGCATGTTATCAGTCTAAATGATCCGTGTGTATATGTTTAAATATGTTACATGATTACATTGCCACGCTTCCATGACAGCTTGATAAATTATATATGTCCAGGTGGAATTTCAAAGAAATCTCCTTGTGACAGTGATGATATAGGGTGAAAAGTCTAGGATTTATCCTGTTGTCTTAGTAGGTGTTCCTGACTGGAAGCAACTTCTTTTGTGGAAGTGATTGATTAAAAGTTAGCATCTTACTATGTTTTACAGTATGTGTTATAATCTACTCAGTCTTTTTAAAATTTCCTACATTGATACTAGGTATCTTCTTTTAGGAAACCTTTTCAGCAAAGACAAATGCTTGGGGCAAAATGCATCTTTCTTTTTCTTTATTTTAAAATCACTGTTCAATTTTAGACCCTACTGAAGCAATTTTCAAATCAGAAAATATACATTATTTGTTAGGTAACCTGCTGCTTGGTAATGGTCATAAATCTGTATGCTGCTTCCAAGCCCTTGTTGCAGGTTCTGAAATTTGTAGGCAAAAATTCTCAGTCATGTGCACATCCGGTTATAGAGAGAGAGAGAGCTCCATGTGCTGAGCAGGAAATCTGAATATATCTGAGAAATAAATTTGTCCCTGTGCCTCAAAAAGCCAGCTGTGCCTGCCTGAAACACCATTTGTATGTGAGAGGCAACATAGTTCGCCTTTTGTTCTATTGAGCTATTTATCCCAGCAATGGATGTGAAATCTTATTTCACAGCCCTGAAATGTAGAGCTTGACAGGCAGGCTTGATAAGCAGGGCTCATAGTACTTCTCTTCTACACCTGTGATTCACTGAGGAAGAAAAATAAGGAATTTAATTAACTGAGCATCTGTAGTTTGGTTACAAACAAAGTGAGTGAAAATAAACTTCTCTAAGAAAGATATGATAAGCAAGACAGTAAAGATGGAGCAAAACCCCCCAAAGCTAGAGGTCAGCTGTTCAGAAGAATTCACAGACATGCTAAAAACATTTTTAAAAATCCACGTGTAATACAGCTTAAGCTAGTAAAAACTTTAGGAATTAAAAAAAAAAACAAACAACAGCTAAGTGCCATATAGTTCCATCTTTACAGAAGTATGTTACTGTTTAATGATCCAATAATGCCTGTTAAATATTTGTGTTTCATTCCAGCATCACTGTTTCAGTGGTTTGGGATTTTTTTTTCTGATTTCATTTATAAGAATAGAGTGCTGTTTTCCTTTATTTGTTGATGGAGAAGTGAGAAGTATGCGTTGTAACAAATTCAGTGAGCCTTTAATATCTTCTGTGGTTTGTAATCAGTAAAGAGTTGGCTGAAAAGCTCAATTGTGTGCCATACTTGAAAGAGTTACTGAAATGGGAAGGAGATTCAGGAAGGTGCTTGTTTGGTGTGGTTACTTATAAAGGACAAATGGCAAAGGAGGTATAGTGACAAATTAGCTGAGATTCCTAGAGGAAAAGAAAAATTGTAAACTAGCTGATTCAGGGAATAAAGGGAATGGAGATTTAAAGCAGTGGCACACATGATTATATTTTGCAAGATTTTAGACAAAGGCTGGTGAATTAACAACAGAGATATAATATGTCTGGGATTCAAGAAGTTTTGGTGTGTAGCAGTAGAAATAGCAGCTAAAGTGAAGCAGACAAACCCAAATTGCCATTTGTGAGGTGACTAACCTCTACAACAGATGCCCAGTGGGAGTTGTAATTTCCAGGTGCCTTTGAATTCAAATTGTTGGGTGAAATTAAAAAAAAAAAATATTTAGGTAATACAATTAAGTGGGTTTGAGGCCTGTGATATTTACCTTCAGAAAAGGGAGAGCAGGGTGTGTTAGAATTCGTGGTTGAAGCAGTTAGGTCCTCCAGTATGGTGGGTAAAGAAATTACTGGGTTCCATCTTTAGTACTGGGTTGTGAGAGCTTAACTTATTTGCTTGCCACAGAGAAGCTAGGGAGTGTGGGCAAGTTGAAACAGAAGGTGGTTGTATTCTGGTTCAATCTGGCATCTCCTGTATTTGTTTAAGAATAAACGCAAGACTTGGGTTTAAGACCAGCTCAACAGGCAAACCACTTGTGAATGGAAATCAAAAGCAATAACTCAAAGTCTTCCTGAGTGATTGTCCTCATTCTGGTATTGTGATGTGTGTAAATCCATGAAGTAATAACTGAGGGGGAAATGTCTCTGTGAAATGATACTTCAGATATATCTTCATATTAAACCTAACCATTTCTCTGCCAGGTTTGCAGCTGGAAACCTGGGACACTTCTTAAAAACAAGTTGTAGCATACTTAATTGCAGGAAGTTCTCAAGATTTAAAAGCTGGATTCATAGCATATTTTCCTTTAAAATACACCTTTTTCATAATGAGTAGCATTTTGCACTATTTGTCTGTTCATTGGAGACAGAACAAGACAACAATTCTGTATATCAAATGCAGAAGACATTGCAAGTTGCAAGATCCGTTTCTACAGGTGTTAAAGGAATTTTTGACATTGATCTCTCTTCTCCAAGAGACAGGTTTGTTGGCACCAGTCAGTTATGGTATCTGGTAGTACCTCAAAACAGGGACTCTGAACAAATAAATCCCTAGGTAGTTATACACTTAAAATCCAAACTCCATATCCCTCACATGACAGTCTGGACAAACAACAGCATGGGGTTTGGGGTCTCCTTACTTCTGGTTTACTGTTTTGTTGTGTGTGTGTTTACTTGGTTCTGCCATCCGTGTTGTAATATGGTTCTTGCAGTACATAAGCTGTGAACCATTATTTTTTAAGAATGTTTAAAATGCTAACTTTGTCCAATTTAATTTTTGCCAATGTACATGTTGTTAGCTCCAGGCTGTACTATAATCTCTGTTCAACTTACACAACATAACCTTATAGTTCAAATAAAGTTCAACCTACAGCCTAACAATTCTAGCTACTTTTATCAAACAAGCAGTTGCCTACTTTCAAATAGTACAAAATTTTCAATAAGACAAGACAGACGTCTGATGCAGCAGAGAATGTGATTCTGCACAGTCAGAGTGGATCTAGGGCAAAATCATGTGGATGTTGTGTGGCAGCAGCAATCAAGCAGGCAGCTGTTTAACCAACCATGCTACTGTTCAAAACAGCAGGGTTGCTGACTTGATGAAGAAATAGAACCTGTGTGTTTGCACTGGACTAGTGAAGTAGTCAAGCTTTTTGAACTGCTAACATCTTGCATAAAAGTTATTAGACTCCGCATGACATTATTAATGTCTTTATATTATTAAAATACTGCTTGAGGGTTGAACAAATGCTTATTTCTGTATATGGAAGGTCTATATTTTATTCAGTCTTTGAGAACAAGTCACGGGCATTTAACAGAATATTGCAGCTGGTATTTCGAGGTACACTGAGAAAACACTTGAATGATGTCTAATAAGGTTTGGGTTATTTATATCAGAGAATATTATTTCTGGGAATCCTAAACTACAAGTGTACCTCATTGTCTTATTCCTACATTTAATCTATTGCAACAGAGTGTAAAGCTGCCTCTCTGTACAGTTGGTGCTACTCTGAAACAGTCTTCCTCTCTTCTTCTCTCAGCAGAATACCCACTGGTATATGGCTCTGCCTTTGAGTAAAACAAAAGAAAAATACTCATGGCTGCTGGTCTTGCATGAATTGCTTAGGCAAGGCGATAATAAAGGCACCAAGTTATATTTTTTTTCTGTGTATCTATGTTATAGGGCAGCTGTAATGCAGCTAGAAATGCATTTTCATGTATGTCAGTCTCATGATTAAGGGACTGCAGCAGTCTTGTGAACAGGGGGATATTCAGATATCATGTGAGCCTTTGGAGTCTCAGTGACTTCAGGGCTTTTTTGGAATGATGTGGTAGGCTGTTCAGTTACAAGTATGCCTGGCATCTGCACTGTATGCAGAGCTTGGAACACTCAGCTTTGGAAGCTGTCCAAACTGTCAGAATTTTGGTTACAAAGAGATCCAAGCAGAGAGACAGTTAGGAAGGACTATGAAGCAGTTGTAAAATGTGGAGATTTAAGGATGGAGTTGTAGGCTTCAAGTGATACACTTGCAAGAGTGTATCGTGTATAGCATCTCAATCGGATTGTAAAAAAGTTCCTCAGCTAGTGCATTCAAACAAGGGGATGGACTTGCTGTTTTGAACTAAAATATGCTTATTGAACTATTTACTGGCAGAATGTAGCTAACCACCTTTCCTGTGACCTTTTCCTGTAGGCTAAAAAGGTTAATACGTTGTTGGGGGTTCTTTTTTCTTTCTTTTTTCTTTTTTTTTTTTTTTCCCCTCCTTATTTGTAGATTTTTTTTTACTTTTTGTCTCCCAGCAACGCTGATTTGGGTGNCTCTGCTTAGCCTCAGGAATTCTCTTCTTTCCCTCGCTCTTGGTTGAGCCACCATCACCACGTGTTCCTTGAGCCCTTGCCGGTGCACTCCTGCAGCCACGTGGGATCACCGCNTATCCAGGTAAGAGGCAGGGTGGACACACTCGGGGCTCACTCTGCAGAGGGAATAGGAAATGTTCTTTTTAGAACCGTCGCCTGCTCTCTGTTTTTCTGGGTGTGTGCCTGGGAATTTGGAGCCAGTTTTTCGCTGCTTTGCTCGGAGCTGCCGCGGCCGCTGCAGTCCCATCGCTTCTCCGGCACTGCTCCGGAGTTTCTCTGCCCTTTAACACTCCACACCCCAGGCCCACCTGGATGCTCCCATGCTTTCCAACCAACACCAGGGACTCTTGGTACACTCTGCTTAGCCTCAGGAATTCTCTTCTTTCCCTCGCTCTTGGTTGAGCCACCATCACCACGTGTTCCTTGAGCCCTTGCCGGTGCACTCCTGCAGCCACGTGGGATCACCGCGCCCACCCTGTGCCCCGGGAGCCATCAATGTTCCCTGCCCACTGTGACTGTAACTGTACCAAAGGGGAAACCCCTGGTTCTGGTTGTTATTTGACTGCTGTAGTTGTTCGTTTACCTTGTTAAACACACTAGTAAAGAACTGTCATTCCTATTCCCATGCCTTGC
>VWZN01001862.1:35369-49579 GCA_013396955.1 Regulus satrapa
GACCTAGGAAGCCTTCAGTATGTTTCTGCTTGCTGATGGACTGTGTTGTGCTACTGTGACTAAATTTGTTGAATAATACCAATATGCAGATAGAAGATGCAAATATTCAGTCTTCATCTGGGCTTGAACAAAGCTCTGTATTGTTCACTTTCATGTGTTGGTGAAACTGAACTTGAAGTGGGAAAGTCCACATATATCGTGGTTTTATGAAGCAGGATGCAGGCATGCAAAACTGGTACTATTGCAGGTTACTCTAACAATTAAGAGCAACACAGGTAAACCTGGGGGAAATTAGGTTTCCCTGAAGGAACTCAGCTTGCTTGCAGTTCCGCATTCATTTTCTGTGGAGTGGATAATTTGAAAATTGCTGTCATGAAGCAGTGGGTTTTGTGCTGTTCTGGCTCTTGTGTTTTGCACAGTCAAACAACAGTTGCACTTGTCTGGGATGGGCTGCAAGGCAGAGATGTGTGAGCTTTTTCTGAGCAAGTTCTGCGGCAGCAGTTATGATCTCAGGAAGCCTGAGATTGTCTTGAACGTTTCTGTGCTGCCACCTCAGTTGAAATAGAAAAGAAAGGATGAGATGAAGTTAAAAAAAGGGTGATATCTTTCATATATGCCCTTGATTTTGTATTACATTTTTGTTGAGTAGCACATACTATTGCCTTTTCCTTTGGCTGTGATGTGCACCATCACTGAGATTCTGGTGTCATGGTAGAATATAGAGAGTAACAAAAGACAACTTTTCTTAACTATTTTTAAAGGATCTTTTGGTATCCGTCTCTTCAGACAAAAACCAAAAAAACCACAGCAAAAAATGCAGCCTTCCACAGCTGTGTCCACGGGTGTGGTTTTAGGCATTGTAAATGTTTGCATGTGCACTGGTTGGTAGTTTAGAGATGCATATTGGAAAATAAGGCTGTAACTGGAAAATTTACCAGAAAGTGTTGAGTCAGTTGTATGCATCTGGATCATAATTGCAATGAATTTTTATAACATGACATTTTCTAACTTGACCTAATTGAAAAATATGAAATATTGTTCTTCCAGATTTGTGATACTTTCCTTGCAAGAAGTGATTCTGATTTATTATATTTGCACATGACTGTCATTTGCTTTCTTAAAGCACCTGTTCTTATGATCCTGTGCTAAATGCTAACCAGATTTATTTGCTATTATGTATCAGTGTAAGCACAAATGCTTGAGTGATGATTTGATAGATTACATACTGCGTGCTTTCAAACACTGCTGCATGTGCTGTTTATATAAGTTTTGTCTAAGGGGAAAATCCAACACTGTGTAACTGACAGATTACTCTGCAAGTAGGCTTTTCACTAGTAATGGACATCCAATCTGTGTTTACCTGAGTAGTATAATAACTACAGATAAATCTGCAAACACAGGCAAGGTACTGAATATTAGCAGTTGCACAGCTCAGTGCAGAGTATTTGAACTCCTATAAATGCTAGACACAAGTTTCTCCTTCCATCAATCCGTTTCTGACCTACTTGATTGAATGAGTAAAGAGATCATAGACCAAAGAGAATAAGTTTAAATATTTTCTAAGTAATTTCAGTATTTTCATATTTCTATTTTCATGTCTCTGTCACTTTTTCTGTGCTGTCAGTTGTCATTTAATGCATGCAAGGCCTTGGATTGTGCTAAGTAAAATCTATGGTTGTATGTATTGACAACTGAGCAGTTTTCTTCATCTAATCACAGGAAGGTAAAATTCTAAATTAAATTTTTTTTTCTCCAGGGTAGAACAGAAAATGCAAACCATTTTTTATGTCTATATTAATGATCCTTATGGTATGAATGTGCAGGACTGTGCTGGACTTTAAATTTGCATTGGGTTTTAACATTTGGAGTTATATCTGAAAGCCTGTATGTCCAAAAGGGGGTGATTCAGCTTCGTTAGGTGCTTAGGTTCTGATCACAGTTCCTAGATTATCCCCATAACTCGGTTTGAATGACAGAACAGAAAGATTGCAGCTAGGACAATACTTCCCTTGGGGAGAGTATGTTAAAGTAGGGAAAATTGCAAATAACCATGATGGCTGATCTTTGCTGCTTGCAACCTGCCAGTTGGAAAATTGCAAATTATCACTGTGGCAAATAATCGCTGTGTCTGTTCCTTGCAGTGAATAGGAGAAAAACCAGATGGTTTAGCATGCAGATGCTGGCTTTTAAGTCCTGCCAAAGGAGGAAGCAGTACTGATAGTGCCTGCTCTTCCTGGAATGCTGGCTGGGGAAAGAGGAGAGAAAGAGCTCTTGCAAATGCATCAGATATTGCTTCCAAAGCTTTGGCTTCTCTTTGTTTTCTTAGCATTTTTATTTTTAAAAATTACTAATAAATATAAAATAATGGATATTAATCAGCAGGGAGGTTTCAGGCTATGTTTTGAGCTGGCAGTTGGGGGTTTTTGAGGTTTTTTCGTTGGTTGATTTTTGGTTTTTGCAGTCACGGTGACAAACATTTACAGGCTGGATGAAAACAATGTACAATTCATATTTTTGTGTTCCTCTTAATGATGCAGCAAACAGGTTTATGGAATAAATCTGTTACAGGAATTATTAACTAGCAGTTCTTCTCCCTGTCTTTTACTCTGGCAAATGCTAGCAGGTGGCTAAAAGAAAATAACATGTCTCATCTGTCTGAGAATACATCTGTTTGTTAAATCAGATATGGCATTTCTTCTGGCTACAAAAGTCTACTGCCTTATTTTACCATGTAAGTTGTATGTGTAGGGAGCTTCTTCCCACTATTTGTATCACAGGGAGGAAGTCTTGAGGGAAGCCTCTATCTGTTTATCCTTCTCTGCCCTCTCCCACATCCCTAGGAGGCTGTGCTCAAAGTCAATTGCATGCAGAATAGATAAACCCTTTTCTGCATAGTTCTTGTAGAATTAAACCTGCAGCTCTCCGGAAACAGTTGCCTATTTTGTCTTGGTCATGTAAACTCTCTTTTGCTCACATCTGATTATTCCTTGCAGTATCATCCTGAGTATAAAAACATTTATTTGTTTGTTTGTTTGTTTATACTCATTTTAAAAAATCAGTGCTTATGTAATTTGATTCTTTTGAGTAAGCTTTCAGCAAACAGAGACTCTCACAGGCAGACATGATACAAGAAAATATCTTCTTTCTGTGTGAGTGTTAAAGAGCATTTAAATTATGAATGGTTTCTTCTTCCACTCCTGTCCTCTGTCAAGGTGAGTCCTGTGAAGGTGAGATACTGTGTTCAGGAAGAGCACCGGCAAGGGCATGGGGGCATCAGGAGCAGCCATGAGCTGCAGGACTGGTCTAACTGCAGGACAGAGTAATATTCACTACAAACTTTTCTGTCCTGACATGGGACAATCTGAGCTTGTCCTATTTTAATAGGCATTTAGGGTTTGGTGTTAGGATGGCTTTCAAGGAGAATTTATTCTGTTTGTGCTAATCTTAAAGCAAATATTTTTGGACACTAGTTTGTGTCCTGGGTTGATGAGAACTCTTGTACTAGCTGGTGCACATTTAAATGCCAGCACAGCTCTGTTTCCCAGAGGGCTTCTGTTCCCTCTTACCACAAGAAATGAATGTTCTTTTATACAGCTTTGCAGTTTTGCAGTATGGAATGAGAGTCTTGAATCTTTTGGTTTGCACTGTTGCCACTTGGATATCTCTGTTTAGGCCATGGAACAATGATCATTCAATACCAAAGGTCAGTACTCCGGACAGGCCAAGAAAACCCACAGAAAAGCCAGGAATATAGCACTGTGATGTAACTGCTGTAGCAGCATCTGGACTTGGCTCTTGGTCAAGCAGCAGTAAATGTACAGACCTGCAGAGTTTTTTTTATTCTTTGTCCCTTCATCTAAACAGAAAGGGCATCCCTACTCCTCTTCTGTGTCTTACTGAAAAATGTGCAAAGAGTAATAGGTCAGCAGCATCAAAGTACCTGCAAAGAAGCAGAAAATAGTCTGCAGGAAGTCTCAGAAATCAAGAATTCAAGAATTCAGAATCAAGAGTGAAATGGTTTAATCACTGCTTACTTATCAGAAAATATGGTGTTGAGGGGGAAGGCTTTATAGAATAAATGTATGCCTCCAGAGAACAGAAGAAATTTTTTACTTCTTTGCCAAAAGAGAAATACATCTCCAAGGATAGTTTCCATGTTCTTCAGTAGTGGTGCTCTCCTTCCAAGCCAGGATTAGTTTTTCTTCCACCAGGATTTTGATTTTCTTCCCATCTTTTAATCAACATCATTCAACTCCACCAACATCCACCCTTCCTCACCCTTCCCACGCACAAAGAAAAACATGTGCTACCTGTCTTCTTGGATAGGGTAGTGGTTTCTTGTTTTAATTCAATACATACATTCTATGGAAAATATTAATGGGGTTTTTTTTCTATTTTATTTATACTAATAATAAACCGTCTTCTCCCTGCCTGCCCCTGCTTTGACTGGCCTATGAACTTTCCTTTATCAGGATTGTTGGAATGTAAGATTGCTTTGAATGCTTCTTCTTGGGGTAGTGAGTCATACTTGGACTTCATCAGTATTTCCGGCAAGGTGCAGGCAATGTGAAAATGCTGGTTTTCACATCATGCAGTTATGCCAAGCCCTCACAGGGAACAGGGGAACAAATCTCTCTTAATTCCTGGAAAGTGTCTCACTTCTGAGTCACTTGGCTTCTGTTTGGAAGAAAAGATAATGGAAGGAAGATCTTCTCATATCCAGCTTTTCCTGCAGCAAAATCTGGAATAATTACTATCGGGTGGCTGTTGCTGCAGTCTCAAAGCAAAGCAGCCCTCCCTGCCACTGGAACATAATTGGTGTTCCTTTGTGTCCCAGCACTTGGAGGCATTCAGATGGATCTGTAAGCAGAGGAAAAAACAGTTTGATTTTTGGTGACCTGAGGTGTAATTTGAACAGAGGTAAAACTTAGCTTCTCTAGTGAATAGGCTTTGCAGTAATGAGAATTGTGCATCACAAGTCCTAAATACTTTCAGGCTGTCTTTCCAAAATGGATGTGAAAAGAAACATTAGTGGTGAGGCTTGCATAAGTAAGCAGTTGACTGAGTATTTTGACCTGTTTATTTGGGAATTAATTCAGTGGAAGCAAATGTTCATATCAGGGTGATCTTTGTATTAGTCTGTCTTATGCCTCCGGCAAACTGGCAAGTTACTGGTTGATGTGTTGTCTACCCATACACCTGGAGCAAACAGCTCACTGCCCTTCATTGTGATTACTTGCCAGTTCAGTAATTTTCCATTAGAAGCCTCAAGACCAGAACATGTGTAGCAGAGGTTTGGGTCATTTCAGACAAAACTGTCTTCATAGTGACAGCTCCTGCAGATGGGACTTTTTTGTCTGTGATCAGATCTGGCCCTAATGTGATCTTTACCTGCTGGATATTGCCAGGATGTCAGGATAATGTTGGGGGAAATGCATCAGGTACTCTCACCAGTACTTCTTAGACTGAACCTGACCTTTTTCAAATTTCTTTCTGTTTCCACTGATAACTTCTGGTTCTCAGTGACAGGTGAAAATACAAGGAATGCAGTTGTCTGTTGCCCACAAATAAGCGATATTCCTGAGTTATGTTCTCACCTACCTTTTTTTTGGATAGTTTTATTTTTCCCAGACTTATCTACAGAAAGCCAGTGTGCTTATAGCAAGTCCTCCAAACACTCTGTGGACTGTCCTTTTAGGGTTTCTTTTGAATAAGAAGTGTTTGAATCCACATTCCAGAAGTTCTGCTGTTCATAATCCTGCTCTGACTAGCCTAGTTGAAGATAAGTTAGCCTGTTCTCTCATTGCAGAAGCACTTCCTCTCCTATTGGGAATTTTGTGTACATAGGAGGAAAAGATGCAAGAAGTGGATTCTGTTCCAGGAATAGTTGTTTCCTCACTTTAATCAAATACCTGTATCTTTCCGATGATAAATGTTTGGTCTATCTATGTGCTGAAGTCACTTCATTATTGAGATCTTTGTCACCGGAATTATCAGGAAGATTTGATATCTGTACTCAGATATAGCAGGAAAATAGCAGGACATTATTTGGTGTTCACTACAGGCTGGTTACAGTTTTGCATATAGTTAATAGCAGCTTGTGGTTTTTATTTGGTTAATGGGAAACTAAATCCAGATCAGTAGGATTGAAGTTGTTTAAATGCTGACTTCTGGAAAGAGAGCAGAAGAGAAGCAACCATCTGGAGGGGACCTGTAAACTGAATCCGGAGGTAGGAGGACAGAAATTCTTCAAGCTGACAACTTGACAGCTGTCCTCTGTACAACCTTATTCCAACATGGTGTTTACATGTGTGTTAAATAACTGAATGAAAAAATCTACTGGGCTTTCTGCAAATAACTATATATTTGAACAAATTTAACTGCATGCAAAAATGACCTTGAAAATCATTATACTTATATTAAAGGGTTTCTAGCAGCAGCTGCTTGTTGCAGCTAGGAGAATTTGCAAGTATTTTGTTTCATGCTTTCTGAAATAGGATGAAGCTTTATTCAGCAATATGGCCAGATAAACTCTGAATTCTGTACTGTTGAATGGAGCTGATTGCAATTAAATATCCTCTGTAAAATCCTTTAAGTAGAATTCTCTTCTCTGTCCTGAATATTGCTCTTAGGCCTGGCAGATATAAAGGGTGTTGATAATTCTTGTACTTTGCTTAAAAGTCAATTTCACTGCTAGCTTTTCAAAAGTTGACCTTGCATCTTAGTACTGTTTCCAGCATGAGACCTTCATATTCGGATTTGTCTCACTAGGAAATGGCTTTTGGCTAGAGAAAGCAGCTGAAGAACTGGTAGGTCTATAATTTTAATTTGGCACCAGTCTTGAAAGATACAGCTGAGATGGAGAGGGGTCTGGTTTACCACTTTTGTACCTGACATGTGTAATTCTTTCAAAACTTCAATTGTTACTTCTTTTGTTAGATATTAACGTAATGCCTAATGTAATAATGAATTGTATACAAATGTACATTTAATCAGCAATAAGAATTCAAATTGTATAGTTCATAAAAGTTAATTTCTAAAGAAAAAGTTAAATTAACATTGTTCTTGACTTCCTAATCATTCCAAAAACTATTTTAGCCCTTAGAGCTGTCCCTGTTAGAGGCTGTAAAATTACCATGAGAAATGCTTCATCACAAATGTTCTGTTGTCTTCTACTACCTGATTCTTGAATATCAAGTTTGTACTGAGCTATCAGTGTGTATGCTTGTGCTATCAGTATGTACTGCTTATGCTACAGATTCATCTGTGCTGTCATTTATTGAAAGGAAGTTTTTTTCTGGTTTAGCTTTTAGTAAAATTACTTTTATTTATAAATGCTCTCAAAAGTGAACTTTCAAGCATATTTATACAAAGCTTTACAGAAGAGATTGGAGATATGTGTGTATAAGTGTTTGTGCCTACATGTAGATGTTTTTATATATCACAGAATATGCTGAGTTGGAAGGGATCCACAGGGATCATTAAATCCAACTCCTGGCCCTGCACTTCCCTCCCTCTATGTTGTAGGATTTCCTAGAAAAACATTTCTGTTTTAGAATCAAATATTCATAGTTTTTAAAATTATGCTCCCTAAGCATGACCCACATTTTATTTACTGGTTAATTTTTTTCTGATCTGATGCTTTGGTCTTCTAGGTAAAAGAAAAATGTCAGGCAAGAGTCCTTGTACTGAAATATGCTCATAAACAAAGAGGCAATTTTGTAGTTGCATTTGGCACACAAATTTGTGTCTGGTACTTAAAACTGATTTGGATGAATCATAGCTTCTGTTCCTCAGAATTGCACATTTCTTGGTGTAGCACTGACTGGGCCTGCCATACTGGAAGGTAAAAAGATACCACTTTTCTGAGTTCAGAAGAAATAAAATGTTTGTCTTTTTGATCCAGAGTATTCAAGAAAGCTGTTAAAGTTTTTTTTCAGTGCAGCATTTTTCTTGATGTGGTTGTTCCTAACTAGAAATTGACAGGAGCTATTTTGCTTGTATTTACATGTCCATCAATTTTGATGTATATTTCTTAAAATTTACTATAATTCTATTTTTTTTTTTTTCCTAAGAGGTAAGGGCACGGTTGTTTTATGGACTTTGAAGTGATTTGGAGAAATTACTTGATTGTAATCTTATTGATATATTAATTGATTTATCACTTGTTAAAGTAATAGAGAGAATTGCTCTAGATATTTGCTTCATTCTGTAGCTTTAAAACTTTTCTCACTGAGTCTTTTCATAACTGTGCAATTTGCTGCATTATTGGTGTTCTTATTTTGTCATTGCAGTAGTCAATATAATCACATATCTGAAGTTGGAACAGACCTCTTGATATTATCCAAGGAAAAATCCCATTCAAGCAGGATCAGCTAGAATAGGATGCCTGTAACTGTGTCCAGTCAGATCTTGAGTATTTCCAAAGCCTTCACAGCCTTTCCAGGCAACCTATCTCCGTATTTGACCATTATCACGGTCAAAATGTGTTTTCTTGTGTTAATATGAAATTGCATATATTTTGACTTGTGCCTATTATGTCTTGGCCTGTCACTGGGCATTGTCAGTAAAAAGTCTGTCTCTGTCTTCTCTCCCTTCCATCAGGTATTTATACACATTGACAATGTCCCCATTAAAACTTATTTGCTCCCAGCTAGCAAGTCTCACCTCTTTCTCTCTTCATATGAAAAGTGCTTCAGTCCCATTGTTGAGCTTCATGGTCTTTTGCTGAAGCTCCTTGCAGTATTCTATGTCTTTCTTGTGCTGGGCAGTTGAGAACTGGACCCAGCAGTCCAGATGTGGCCTCACAAGTAGAGGGGAAGAATCACATCTCCTGATCAGCATTCTGCACTCCTGATGCATCCCAGGTTGGATTGTCCCTTGTTCCTGTGAGGATGCATTGCTGGCACATGTTTAACTGGCTGTCATACAGGGCCCCAAAGTCTTTTCCTGCTGAGCAGCTTTCTAGCCTGTTAGCCTGCCATTTTCCAGCATCACTGGGTCCCTCTGAATGTAGCACAGCCACCTAGTCTATCACTCACTCTACACAGTTTTGTATCCGTAGATGGAGGGACTGTGGCTTTGCCTAACCAAGGCTCTGTAAACTCCAAAGAATGGAGACACCTCCCATGACCTATCTGGTAACCTCTGCCAGGGCTGCACCACACGCATCAGGGGAAGAAGGTACCCACAAGGTACCACTGGGATCTCTTGAGCTACCTCTTGTGTGTATTTCTCCTTACTGTTTCTTCTGATTCTGCCCAGCAAGGTTTGGGTCCTGATTGCTTTTCAGACAGCTGAGAGCTGCTATTACAATGCCCTTGATGTGAGATAAGCTCTAATGCTTTTGTTTAGTGTTCTTATTCTAGCCCTAGTTCATTATTTGCTCATATTCAATAGGCATAAATGCAGGGGGTTTTTTTTAAATCAGCATATACAATTGTACTGTGTGATTTATTTTTTTTTAATGTTCTTTGTATCTTCAAATATCATTTCAGAACCATCTCCTCCTGAAGACTTAACTATACATAAATTTCTGTGTTCTTGGAAATTAATGTACAGTTGCTTGGGAGTTGTATCAGTTTTGTACTAGCTGACAGGGATTGTGTACTTCCTGCAATCGGGCTCTGCACAAGTTGGGAAATGTTGGTGGAGGCATGAAGCTGTGGTTGTTAACTGGAGCAAACTTTTGCTTCCAGCCAGTTACCAATGTAGAGTTAGAATTTAGAAGTCTTGTACAAGCTTGTCATCTCTGTAATTATGTGGCTATTAAGAAATGGATGGAAGTTGAATGCTCTAAAATTATAGACTGTAATGATAAGACACAATTAGTAGTGATTCTGATGCAATTTTCCTCCTTGCAAACAGAGTTTCAACAGCAGGAAGGCATGAAGTCCCATCAGAAAAACATGCAGCTCTATGACACACCCTATGAACCAGAAGGCAGTGGCGTGGAATCTGATTCTGAAAGCATGGTGAGTCACCATTTACGAGAAAGCAAATTGCCACAGGATGATGACAGGCCTGCAGATGAGTATGATCAGCCGTGGGAGTGGAACAAAGTCACCATCCCAGCTTTGGCAGGTAGGATTCCTAGATCCCAGCCTCAGAATTCTCCCTCACAGTTATAGCATACGTACTTGCCTTTGGGATAGATAAAATATTTATGCTTTTTGATGTGTATGAGTGTGTGAAGAAATTTCTGAAAAGTGAATGTGGATTATCTGAAATTTTACCTGCTGCAGAAATATGGAACTTCTGTTTGGTACTTCAGCTAAGCTGTTGTCAATCATATTAGCACTTGTTTAATGTAAATAGAATTTCTGATTCTCCCGCTCCTTCTCCCTAACCTCATTTTAATGTATGGGATGTAGGTAGTGTTTATTGTTGAGTTCCTATGATGAGGAAGTTACTTTGCAGGGTCCTGAAATTGTGAAGCGAGTCTCAAAGGGACAGTGCAATGAAGAGTTGGGAAGAAAAGCAGTGTGGCTCTGGAAGCGAGCATGGAAGAAGCTTCCATGGTCAATGATTACTGAGTAGTCAGTATGCATTTACTTACCCTAGGTAAATCCTGCTTGACAAACCTGTTTCCTTTCTAGGTTAAAACTAGTATATCTCTTAATAAAAAGAGAGCAGTAGGTGTCATCTGTTTTAACTTCAGCTGACAGCATGTTGTGCTGTGGCATCAGCTGTGATTGGAATGTTGTAACCCAGATGGGTGGACTAGTAGATCTGCAGAAAACTATCAGTCATTGACCTCAAAGGGTAATGTTAGTGATTCATACTCTTCCTGGAATCTGGTTACAGGTGTGATTCCACCAAGGATATGTTTTGGAAACCTTCCTGCTTAGCATACATGTTAGTAACCAAGAGCAGGAGAGGAAATGCCCCTTACCAAGCTTTGAATAACAGCCAATAATAAGAGGGAGGGTGTGTTCAAAGCTGAGGGACCTGAACAGGCTGGAGAAATGGACTGACAAGCAGCTTACAAAACATAATGACAGCAGACCCAAAGACTTGCATCTGAAGCAAACTAACCCCCTGCAGTGATATGGACCTAGATCTGGTTGATTTGCTGGGATACAGCTTTGATAGAAGGGTCTTAAAGAGTCCTGGGGGAAAGTGGACTAAATGTGACTAGCAATGCTCCTCGCTGTGATGAAGGAGCAATAGAATAGGAATGAATAGGAGCAGTCCAGTGGATGAAGCAAAGTGACTGTACCTCTTACTTCTTATTTCTTGAACTATTCATAATGCTATAGCACAATTCTGATGTAAGAGGGATGTTGATAAACATTTTTCTTAGCACAGCGCCAACAAAATGAAAGAAACTGCAGCACATGACAGCACATGTGAAGAGATTATGAAAGAGCTGGGCTTGCTTAGTCTGGAGAAGACAAAACTTTGGGTGGGATATAATGGGAACTCTCTAAAGCCTATGAGGAGATCCTCAGTAAGATGGAGCCACTTTCTTCACAAACAAGCAGGTGTGTGATGGGAAGATGAGATATAAGATGAATCAGGAGAGGTTCTGATCCAAGTTGGTTTTTTCTCTGAAAGAACAGTTAAGCATTGGAAACAATTATTCAAGGAGCTCTTGCAGTCTCCATCTTCAGATTTTTTTCATCCTGTGGGAAGGAATGACTGGATGTACAACCTGATCTGATTGCGACTTCCCACACAAGGTTGGTGTTTGTGTGCTACCCAGAAGTAATTTTTCTTTTAAAAAACACCAACTTCATTGCTTAATGATGCTGAGATACAAGCGGTGGGACCAGTATACATGTCTCCAGTGAGATCTCATTTCACTAATTTTTCAAATAGTATTTCAGAAGCTACAAAGACTGGATTATCAGTTTTAAAAGTTAAGTCTTAGGAGTCCTATATGTGCATATGTAAACATTATCCCTCACTTATTGGTCATATTATATAAAATCAATGAGTTTACAATTCATTTGGAGCTTATCTTAAGCTCTGTATTCATCTTTGTATCCATCTTTTTGGTCTGTATCAGGTAAATTCTGAAATAGGATTTTTCTGAGTTGTTTAAAAACAAAGAATCTTCATTTTGTCTGGTTTTTTCTTTAGATCTACATTTCAGTTTTTACATGTAACTGTATATTAACAAGGTCAGTCCAATACAAGATTTTATGATTGACTAATGTGTAATTTTTCTTTCAAGTATTATACAGTTATGAAAGCACACAGAGCAATATATTGCTCTACAGAATTAATAGACTAAAGAGATGTTTAATTAAATGGTATTACAATATGGTTGGATTACTTACAGGTTCAGCATGGAGAATTCTTATTTAAAATAAGAAGTGTAAGCACTTCTTGTGATTAATTAGATTTCTCTCATTACATCTGCCATAGATTATTTTGTTTTAGATACAGGGTTATTTGTCACAAAGAAATGTCTTAAGGATTGGTTGCAAGCACAGTTGCAAGTTGCTATTTCCTATGGTATCTCTAGACTTCGTTTTTGTTCTAGGAGTAGTAAATGTTTAAAATAAGAAGAGGTCCAGCTTTGAAGTTTGAAATGGTGGAAGGTTTGCAATGGAGAAGTGTTGACCCTGCTGAGATGTATGAAGTGCTCTTTTGACTTATTTGGTGGTTCCACAGTGTAGCCCAGGAAAGAGTTTTTTCATTTCTTAGCTGAGGTGGATTTTTCTGAAAAGTGCAGTGTTGATCTAACTAGTAAAAATTCTAGCAATGGGTAAATCCCACTTTACAGGCCTGCAGTTACTATCTTCCAATTACATGGAACTGTGGAGATCCTGGAGGAACCAGACCCTCTGGTGAAACTTTCCTGTTTTGAGAAATTCATCTGGAGGAAAAAACAGATGTTTGTGATGAGAACTGCAGACATAGAGACTTAGGCAGCAAATGTTTTTGATTTTTCAGGTGATAGACTGTAGAAACAAAACAAAACAAAATGGCAAGCAACACTAGAATTAGCATGACCTTCATGCAAGTCTTTGAGGAAAAAAAAAGTTGTTCTGCCAAGATTTCAAGATTTTTTGCTGAAGTATAGCTAAAATCTGTTTATCTCCAACCTGAACTTTAATATTTGTCAGAATGAAGGTGTGCACAAGCTATAAAATGTGCTAAGGCTGAGGGATGTGTGTCTGTGTTCTGACTCCTAAGGATAAGGCTGGGGCTGGTGTCATGCTGGCATTGTGGATGGAGCAAGCTGTACATAGCCTGTGAATCTTGCTGTGCTAAAAGATGCGCCTTTGTGTAGCAGAATTGGAATGCAGCATTTTGACTGTCTGCAGCTGGAGTTCTTTCACAGACAAATTTGGGGCTGTTTTATTGGAGGCTGTACAGCTGAAGCTAAAATATGTTTTGATGGCTTTTATGGGAAGTGAGAAGTTAGAGCTGCTGCTCAGCTGGGCAGACTGGTTTGCCCAGAAGATTTGAGGTTGACAAAGTAGTATGAACAAAGTAGCTTCCAAGTACTAAAGTGTGGCTATAAAAGGAGATAACACCAGGGAGAGCTCACTCGGACATTGGAGGGCCCATTCAAGAAAGTCATGCTGATCCTGGCTTCCACTGAGTTTGTGAGAAATATGTCCTCTTCAAACTGTTGTGTGGGCACAGAAAACCTTTAGGTAAAGGAAGTGAAGTCTGTAAAGCCAATCTTAGTATTGCTGTACAAAATATGTGGCCCTCTGTTATAGAGTCTCAGTGGTCAAGAGGCCATTTGGTAGTAGTTTCGAGCATTGATCATGGGCTCATGGAAGGAGGACATATAAATGCCAGACTTTTTCTGGCTTCAGCTGTTATTGCATGGAAATGTGTTGCATAGGACCCTGAGAGACTTAAAGCAAAGGTGTTCCGGCATGGTGCTATGACAGGGGTANTTTACCTTGTTTTTGGAAAATAGTTCCTACCTCTTACCATCACGTTAGTGACTTTTTACACAGACATATTGAGATTAAAAAAGAGAGAATGTTTGCAAACTAAAAGAGGACAGATTTAGACTAGATGTTAGGAAGAAATAGTTTAGTCAAAGATGGTGTAGCAATGGAACAGGTTATCCTGTGTGATTTCGTGGATGACCCTTCCCTGGAACTGTTCAAACCGGATGGGGCTCTGAACAGTGTGGTTTAGTGTATGAAATCACTGCCTGTGGTGGCATCTCCCTGCTCTTAGGGGGTTGCAACTAAGTAATCATTAATGTCACTTCCATCTCAAGCCATTCT